>JAENHJ010000231.1:0-513469 GCA_025330945.1 Mucuna pruriens
TGATTTTGTAGGTGTTCCTTTGATAGTTGGGTCATGTAAGCCTCAGCAAGGTTCTTTCCCTAGGGCTCGCTTTCTTCTCTTGGCTTCCTAGCCTCTGGTGGTGGCTACTGCTTCCAGTCGCTCTTTTCTACTAGTTGATCGCTGCCTCGCTTTATCACTCGGGAATAATATAAGCTTTCTCGATCAACAGCTTTGGGACACTGCCCATTTTTTAGGGCGGTTTTTCTGCCCGAGCTTCCTGCACCATCGCCAGCGGCTGCTCCCTGCCTGGGCCTCTTCTAGAGCTGTTTCCAATTTTCTTCGCCTGCTCCCTCGCCTGCTTTCATTCATTTGCTCTAGAAGACCTCGGAAAGGCCTCAACCTCTAAAGTGTCTCTTGATCTCAGAGGCCCGAGTTGCTTGGTCCTCAAGGAGGATACTTCCCCCAAGGCAACCCCACGAGGTGGACACGCTGCCCGAGCCAGCCTCAGATCGGGTGAGGTTCCACAACGGGCCCGCCACGTTGCCCTTGTCCGACGACACCAGCCCAAGCCCGCCGGATTTTTTCTGGGGGCGTCGCCTGCTGGCTCCCGCGGCCTTCTATCCGTAAGGGGGTGAGAACTTCCCCGATCGGGGTCGAGATTATGGGGAACCCATTTGTCGGGCGGTCGCCGTGGTTATAATTGATAGCCCCTGTGGTCCCGAGGAGGGAACATTGGGATAATCCCCACAGCCTAGTGATCATTTCCCCGCTTGCTCCCAAAGCGGGTACCAGCGAATTGTTCTTTCTATGGCTCCTCCTAGTTGTCTTACCCACGCTTCTTGGTCATTTCTTTTTATGCAGCTCCATTTGAAGTCTTCCAACGGACAAACAGCCTTGGTCTTGCATTGAAGAGACGGGCGATCAGCCGAGGTAAAGCTAGTGGGGTGCAAAGATCTAAGGTTCGGCTGCTTTTCCGCCTAACCGCAATGGCTAAGTGTGTAGTAGGTGTTGGCTAGGAGAGCCATGGGGTTTTCCCTCGGTCTTTTTTGGCCAGGAATGCCTCCATGGCTGCGAGGTCTATGTAGTCTTCGATGTAGTGGAAACAGCACCACCCCAGAGGAGTAAGCCCAATACATCTATCATGGCATGCCCCAATCCTGTTCTTCTTGAAACGGAGCAACCTTTCTTCTATGTATACCCTGGTATTCCCTCTATACCGCTATGCGTTCCTTTTCCACTTAGCAACTTCAAGCGTCCTAAGATTTTAATAGTTTGGCGATAAGTGATCCAAGAAGGGCGTTGGCCTTGATGGAAGTAGAGTGGGATTCGACGAGGGTAATCCCATCAATCGCTCATACCTCCAAGGTTGGTGCCATTTGGAAGTCTCGAAAGTGAAGCAACCGTATTGGTGAGTCGTAGTACCGACGAGGGCTTCCAATGCGCTGGCTGAGTTTCAACCTCCAGTAGGCTCAGTAAGATTGCCATGGAGCTTCCTCGAAGTGTTCGCCATGGGCCTTTCAGGGCCGCCCAAAGAAAATGGTCTGGACGTTGGTGCTTTTAGCCCGGACGGTTGAGGTGATCTAGCCCAATATTGTGACCCTACTTCCATTATCTGAAATTTCCGTGATCAATGTATCATGATGCATGATTTTGTTTTTTTTTTTTGTGGTGCATGAAATGCATGTATGCATGCCGGGTTGGTATAAGGGGTTTTTTTCGCCGATTCCATCTCGGCTTGCACTAGCCGATTCCAATTCGGTTTTGCTTGGATGTCCCTTAATCGGGCATATGGTTGGATAGGCTATGTTCCCCTTCTCTCTAGGGCTTTTCTAATCATTCTCACCAACAAAGCTCTTGGCTCTATAGACCTTCCCTCGGGGAGCTTGTACCATGGACGTGATAGATATCCCGAACATGATTACCCCCTGGACGGTCAGCCCCAAGTGGAACTATCGTGATCCCCAAAGCATCGAGACGCCTCTAGTATGGAGACCACTACACATTCCTCTCTCCTTAACTCATGTGCCGGGAATAAGGCCCTCACATTCACACCTCATTGGCTCGCCCGTGAACCCCACAAGATATGATGACAATAATAGGAAAGAATAAAACAAGCATGCATGAAATAAGCTTAAAATACAAAAAGAAAGGGAAAATCGGTCGGACTCATCTGGTCTCTCCTTCACGCTAACCTATCAAGGGCCTCGGCATAAATCCCCAATTGAGTCGCCATCCGTCACAACCTAAATTGTGACCTCGGAGTCGGCTCTAAACCGAAGTCGGCCATGTAGGAGTCGCCACCGGCATTTTGGTTTAGGGAAGGCCAGAAACCTTTCGGCAAGGCTGGTCTCGAATCGCATGTGGGTTCGGGAGTTGGTTACACGCTTGGCATGGGGCCCCCAAAGATGCCTATCACTGATAGTTACCTCAAAGTTAGCTATATGGGAGGAGGGATGGTGTTTGGCATTTTGGATTTTTGGTTTTTTTAGGTTTGACTTGATAGGGGTGCCCCTAGGCCTACGCATTCCTCGGCCTAGAGGATTCAAAGTCCACGTAGTTCGGGGGGGGGAGGTTTGACCGGTTTCTCCTTTTAGTGGGAGGTGAGTCTAAGGGGGATAAGGGATGACTGTTCCGCCTCGGTTGCCACCGAACCAAGTCGGATTAGGCATGATGGCTTGTAGTGGGGATCAGGCCGACTCAGGCCGGCTCGGCCACCGCCATGTCTGGGCCGGCTTGCCATCTCGGCCATCCGGTATGGCCGAGACCGAAGCAGCTTGGAAAAGACTAGTCAAGGTCTGTTTAAAGGTCAAGGCTGTCCGCTGCCTCCAAAGCGATTTAGATGGACTCCGGCCCTGTAGGTAAGGACTGGCTTGAGAGGGGTGGTAGGGAACCCGATTTGACCGAGGTAAGAGGGGATTAGAATACTAACCTGGTGCTCGTAGGCTGGGACGTGTCTTCCTGCCGTTTTGCCCAATGCTTGATTTTTCTTCTCTCGCCGGCCTGGGGTCCTCCTTCCGCTCTCAAGGCCGTGCGTCCCGCCTTCTCTGGCTTGTCTCCGCTGTTCTTCCTCTTGGTCTCGCTTAGTCCTCTTTTTTTTTCTCTGTTGATGTGCTTTTTCTTCTCCGCCGGGCTTTATATGGTCCGGGAGAGGCCGATAACAACCGAATCCCAAGATTTTCTCAGATATTATTCTCTCTTTCGTTTCTCCCATGACGCCTTTGGGCCCACCGGAGATGTGCGAGACTCCAGTGGGAGGCCGAGTCAAACTAAGACTGGTCAAACGTGGACTCTTGTACCTGCCTCGCCTTTGGATCAGGCCGAGATGGCCCAAATGCTCAGAATTGGGCCAGCTTCGGCGAGATGGACTCGCCCAGAATTGGGCCTCCGGAGGAGGGAAGGGACGTCATTCTGGCCCGGACATTTTAGGGGTGCTACACTTATGTACAAGTAACGTTCAAATTTTCACATATTATAAGAAGGGATGGATCAAGCTCAAACAGAGAAGAGAACGTGAAAACAAAAAAGAACAAATAACATAATACACTCTTAAAGTCACTTTTGGATGACACTCTCTTTCACTGTTTGTATAGCTTACTTAGCTCAGCAAAGTTAAGTCATTGTGAATTGTCTTGTAATATGCTTATTGTATGAGTAGAGTTTGTAGCAAAAACTCTACTAATTTAATGTGATAGTATGAAGAGGTTAAGTTTCAAAGAATACTTTGTTTTCTTGTAATCAAGTAGATTATAAGGATTGTAATACCCAGAGAGGTAGAGAATATTTGTTTGTAAATCATGTAAATCTAGTGAGATTCCTTTATGTTGAAACGACTGGATGTACATCAATTGAAAGAGTGAACTAATATAATCTTTATTCGTTTTTCTTCTTACGTTCACTCTTTTATTTTTGCATTTCTTTGGACGATCAGTTTGATTGCTCTCTTTGGATGATCATATCAAACTGTGTTTTAAATTCTTTATATTTGCAAAAAACTTTCAAAATCATGCACACACAATTCAACTCCTCTTTCTTATGTATTATCTTTTCCTTCATATTGAAATTGAGAAGCTTGTAAAAGATTTTAGAAAAAAATACTTGTGCAATCTAGGTTTATTATAATGAAAAAATTCTATTAGGATAGATGTTGCCTAAATAATCAATCAAACTCAAGAGTGGGTACATTAAATATTTTTAAAAAATACACAAACCATGTTATCGAGTTTGTGAAATAAAAATATAATGTAAATTATAAATAAAATCAAAGTGCAGGAAAGTAAAGGACAATAGTTAGAAACAAGTGTAACAAGATTTTCTATTGGTTCAATCATTAGTCACTTATGATTTGCATCTAGTCCGAAACAAATACTAAAAGTATTTTCATTAAATTAGAGTTGCTACAACAAAAACAAATATTTACATTTACAAACATGGTTATCAATCTTGAATTGTTCATAATCTTAGAGATACCTCACTCTAGAAAACTAAAGAGATATCAAACTTTTTTTTTGCACAAAAGTACAAAAGAAAGTGGAGAAACTCTCTCAAAATGAATATAATCACAAATTGAAATTTCAAAAATCATCTCACATTACCCAGAGAGTCTTGAGAAATGATAAGAAAATTTTCAATTAACTTTTGGTTTGTTTTCAAGGTTCAAAAGCCATGTTTATATAGACAAAATCTAATTAAAGAAAATAGGTAATAGGAAATTCTTGAATTAGCCCAATAAACATGAGATAATCGATTTTTTCATGAGGATAACTGATTAATACCACTTTCAAAATGAATTTTTATGCTAAAAATCAATTCTAACATGAAAATAATGATTTTTCTTAAGTCATTTGTTGATAATCAATTATTTTCCTAGATAATTGATTATCTTGTTCATTTGATGCCTAGAACATATTTTGCATCAGAATAATTTATTATTGTCAAGTCATAATCGCTTATTTCAATGTTCTTGTCCGAAAACAAATTTGAAAGCATAATTGTATAAGAATGGTGTTATTTTATAATCAATATAGTGCTTTAAAAAGTGTTTTATAGAAAAAGTTTGTGATAGAAATCATCCATAAACACTTATTTAGTTTTTGAAAAACTTAATTACATTTTAAGGTTTTAAAAATATTTTCATGAGTCAATCTAAGTTAATTTATAAACCTTACACGTGATTCTAAGAGGAGATTAAAGTTTCACCTTTTAAATTGTTTTCATCAAAACTAATCTACCTTTTCGTCTAGAGGTCATGTTCTTCATTATGAACTAGACATAGCCCAATTAATTTATAGGTGAATTATTATAACAAACTTTTTTATACAATAGCCTTTTATCCTATAATTTAAATTTATTCACTTTTATTATTATTATATAGCTTCAAAACTTATATTTTTCTTTAGAAGAAACCTTCTTAAAGAAAAATACCAGTTTTATTACCTAAACAAGTTTTATATCAATAAATAACCATATATAGAAAGTTTCATAAAAAAATTTGAGAATAACCTTTAAAAAGCACAATTAAAAATTTCTGGTTATGAAACCTACTTTCGAAACCTTCTTCTTTCTTTCCTTCATTTGATGTTGATTATCATTTTCATGAAATTAAGTTACTAACTTATTCTCATTTTCCCTCCTTATGTTATACAGATTGATTTTCGTGGAAACTTTGAAGCAAAATCATACTTATCATGTGAATAGTATCCCTATCCCCAAAACTAAAATCATAGCAAAGGTTGAATTCAATTGACGTGAACTGAGAAACGAACCAAAAAGATATGACACAAGAAATGTACAATTCATCCAATGTAATCCAGACTTATGTCAAACATGAGAACCTCACTTAACTAAACAAACCTTTGTTAATTTTCTTCAATTCTAATATAAAAACTAATGCAACAATAATTTTTTGTCCAAGAAAAGATAAGACTAAAGTAGAGTTGGCAAAAATGGTTTGACCTAATAAGCTAAATGGGTTAGGTCATGCTTGTAAAATGAAGGCCTAAAAAGTCACTGGACTTATTTGGCTTGATATTCATTTTTTTAACTTTGGCTATTTATACCTCTTAAATTGCATAGTATGGATTTTTTCTCCTTTTTTGTATATAATTTTACCTAAATACCTTTTATCTTTTTGTTGATTTTTTTTAAATAACTGTGTGTTTCATTTTATCCTTTTTCCTATTTTTCATAAATCATCTTATGTTGAATCTCATTTATTCTTCTACACATTCTTTAGTAAGGACAAGTTTGTGACTTAATGGTGGTAAAGACAAGTAACACTCTATTGTTTATGCATGTTATATTAAATATTAGTTTATAAACAAGAAAGAAAAAATAAATAAAGTTGTAATGAGATAAAAAAAAAAAAAAGTAACAAAACTATCTTTCCAAAAGTTTATACATGTTTCAAAAATTAAATTTAGGAATAGATATAAATTTCTAGAAAGATAATTTTCTGGTTAAACACAAATAAATCACGTATAATGAAAATGAAAACATAAAATAAAAAACGTATTTTTGGATAAAGTAATTATCGTAGTTATAAATGAAAATGCAACTCACGATATGTTTAAATGCATAATATTACATATAGACTTGATATAATAAGTACATCATATTGTTGAAAAATACATAATATTAAGAGTAATAAAGATTAAGTGAAAATTAGAGTTTAAAAAATAACAAAATAGAAGATAAAATTAAGATTCAAATAATAACGAGGATAGACATATAAAAATAATAATTAAAATGGATACAAAAATAGAATTTTTATTATTTTATATAAAAAGATATTTTTGAAAATAAATATAAAAAAAGGAGGCATACATTAGAGATGTAAATAAAAAAATTCATTTTTTCTTATAAAATACATTTAAAAGGCATGCAAAATATAGGCCTATTTGGCCTAGATCAATGGAATAGTTTAGGCTAGTGACAACGTAACCTATATGGACATTGAGCTAGATCAGATTGATCCACTTTTTATTCTTAACCTCTTAGACTAGATGATTCATTTTGCTATCCCTAGAAAAAAAAAGTATGTCATAATTGTAGGATTTAAAGTCATTAATTCTCTTTATATATTCTCTAATTTTAACGTTTAATTATCTCATGAGAAAAAATAATTTAGTACTTGATAAAATCTTCTATATTCCAAAAAGAAAATTTAAGTAAATTTTGATTGTTTGTTTTTCTTATAAATAACTAGTAAATCCTACCAAAAATAAATAACTAGGAAATATATTATCCGAATAGAAAGTTTTGTAAAAGTATAAAAAATAAATTAACATAATATTTAAGAATTTTAATTTAATTGATGAAAAATTATTAAAAAATAAAAATAAATTAAAATATAAATGTTCAAAATTTTAATTTTAAAAATATCAAAATTTGGTATGGTTTTATTTTAATTTAATGATTTATAGATATATTATTATATTTAATATTGATTGTAGAATTTCAGTACTAATTAAAAATAAAAAAAATTCATTTAATTAAATAATTAATTAAAATAAATATTAATATAACTTGATATTGTTAAATATCAGAACACTTGTCACAGAATAAAAAATTACATAATTTTATGAAAATGAGAATACAATATTTACTCAAATTTAATTTATAAGAATACATATTTTCTTTTCTAGAAAAAAAAATTATGGTAAAAAGGAAATATCCACCATTTAGTGAGACCACGTCTCTAGTAGATATTAGCATTATTTTTAATTATAAAAACATGACACTTATTTCATAAATAAATAAATAAATAAATAAATAAAATATATATATATATATATATATATATATATATATAAATAAAGTTCATCAATAATTTATTATATTATTTTTACTTTAAAAAAATATGACATATAAGATCTCATGTAAGTCAAATGTTTTTAATATCGAATTAGTATAGACGATAGTTCAATAGTTTAATTATAGTCTAATTGATAATAATAAAATGATAATAATAATTAAATAATATAAATGACATTAAAAATACAATATCATAACTTAATAATAAAAAAACTAAAAATAACACATTTTTTACCTTCAAATTATACATAAAAATTTAAATCAAATAAATATAATAATAATTAGTCTAAATTTCAATGATACGTAGCAATATTCTTTAACAATAACAAATTTATATCTAAAATAAAAAATATAAATATTTTAGGTTTATTTTTATTTTTAATAAAAAATTTAAAATAATATTTATTAAATATTTTTTATTGACGCACTGGAAACTATTTTTTATTGATATTTTAAGTCATTAACTGATTTTTCTACAAATCAGTTCTATAATTTATTCAAACAAGAAATCTAATCAATTCACTAATTTTTCAACCAATTCGATTTAAATTTCAAAACACAAATTATTCAAACTTCACTGTTATACCGACCATAATAAGTTATTATTTGTGATAAAATTAAAGTACCCATAGCACTGCTCATCCGTGGTCATTTTTTCTTTTGTACACATTTCTTAAACTTGGTTCTTTGGAGTCTTTTTTCATACACTTTATTTTTTTTTTGGATGTAGTAAAGATCTGACTCATAACTTGAACTTTTCTATTTAGGCGACAATCACGTTGATGATTTGGATTTCTTGAGTTTCATTTTGATATCACATCGATGAAAACGAGATTAGGATGAATTTATTATAATGTGCCAAAGTTTTGTGTCTCTCTTTAAGCACGTTATCAAGATCATTAATTGGTCCCGGGATTTGTCATTTCATGTTCAAATCAAGTCTATTTAATCTCGACATTTGTCCCCCCTTAATCCTTAAAATTCCACTTCTTTCATGTTCTTTTTTAGTTTAAGATACACATTTGACAAATCTCCTATGTTTTGTCGTTCTATCTGGCGTAGGCTTGGACGAAAATAACCCCATTTAATTTGTCCATATTGCTAACAATTTGGAAATAAATTTATTTTCACAGTTTTCAAATATTATCAACTTGTCCCATTAAATCAATTTTAGACATACATATTAACTCTAAAGATTATCAAGTGAAGTAAGATAATTTCTCGTATATGATGACAAGTTGTTGTAGATACTTCTATAAGTTTTTTTTTTTTAAATCTAATTTTTTTGTACTTAAATTAAAGCGTTAGCCTCTCTCCCTAAATTTTAAATGTATAAAAAAATAGTTTTTTCTTTTTTTCTTTTCACTCCAATTTATTTGATTTAGCTTCGTAATATGTTTCACTGTGAAGCCTATTATGCCCACATGCAATCCCTTAATTCCACAGTCAAGACAATTACTTTTCATACCTTGCGACTTAGGAACAGAGCAGTTCGATGGGCTTTCATTTTTGGTCCTAGTCCAACAACTGCCTTGTGGACCCTGACAATACATATGGGTTTAAATTTCAGACCACAAGGAGATCAGGCCCCTAAGTTTTGTAGACCATTAGAGTTTGTAAAGCCCATCTTATCAAAATATAAGAAAAAAAAAAAACCACACACACTTACATTCATATATAATCCTACAATTAATATGAATGATTAAAATTAATATTAATTAAAGTAATTGTTATTATTTATATATAACTACTGTTTTAACTTGTGTAATATACAAGATAAATGTTTATTTTATATAAATAAAATTTATAATAAATAAATACTTTTGATATATAAATTATATTTTAGATTTATTATAATAATTTATATTATAATACAGGATTATTTTTAATTTTTTATAATTTCTTTTTAAAGATTAAAAATTTCAAACATATTTTGTTGACAAAAATAATTTTGTTAAAGAATAGCTTCTGAAAACATTTTCATTTGAAATAATTGTTATAATTTATATAGAGAAAGAATCATATGATTAAAAATTTTTATATTATTTCTAATTTATGAGTTCAGTAGCAGTATATTGACAATATAAACATAATTTTACACTGTCATTCAATTATAAATCACTATTTGTTTGATTTTTAAGGTAATTATTGTAAAAATTAATAAATTTATCATATATAATGTTCGTAAGTTGATAAGTTGATGAAAATGTAAAATTATTTTATATAGTTAGTATATAACATGTTTTCTTTTCTTTCATTGGAAAAGTAATATTAATTATTAGGCACTTTAAAACAAATGGAGTTTAATGGTTATACATTGACTATAAAATACTTTTATACTTTTAACTCATCTAACATCACTTATTAATAATAAACACACTTATCACATATATGACAGTTTAGTGTAAAACTGTTTTATACAGTTTATATATAACTTATTTCCTCAACAAAATAAGAGAGAAGAAAAACCAAAATGTTGTGAGAACGGAGAAAATGTTCCAAATTGATAGCCAGCCCAAATTTGCCAAGTTCCCATCAGCCCAATAAGTAAAGAAGTCCAATAAAAGGCTTGAGCCATACACCTGAGATGCACAATAGCGGAACTCCAAAAATATCAAATAACAAGCTGTAGAAATCAAGGAAATATAAGTGTGTAACATCACTTGAAATATGTATTATTTTCTAATTTATTCACCTCCGAGACTTATTTTCGAGACATTGGAGTACTTATAAATAATTATACATCTCTTAGCCGAAATCCTTGTATTCTACCTCCAAGTTGATGTTAGTAATAATGGTTGATGCTAGTAATAATGATAATAATAATAAATGAAGTGAAAATAACTACAATGAGATAATCTCATAAAAGTATTTAATCAAATTTTAATTCCTATTAATTATTAAAGAAAATTTTAATTATGATTCAAGAATTATAATTAAAAATTCTCAATTTTATCATGTTGTATTTTTTTTCATTTTATTATACGTATTTTTGGAAAGTTCATCTGACTTTTCTCAATTTTTACGGTATAATTTATAAATTAGTTTTAAGTTAAAATCTGGTTTCACGTCTTCCGTCCTACCCTTTGGAAATAAGAAAGAAGCTGGAAACTTTGGTGATAGGGATGAATCAAAGTTGAAAGTTGAAACAGACACACAAACGTAGAGACAGGCACATTACCATCAAGTTGTTCTTTCCAGCAACAAGACAAATTAGAACAAATCGAAATTAGACAATGTTTTAACAAAGCTTTGATTGATTGAACATTAGTTTCTTACTCTCTTGTGTGTGGCTCTTTATGGTTGCACATATTCTTATCATATCCACAATTGTTTCTTCAAATAATTATTGTTTGGCCATAATGGAGAATTTGACTGTTTTGCTCCACCTCTTACTCTTACTCCATTTGTCTTCTTCTTTCTCAATTCTTCCCTTTCTTTCCAAATTTTTAATCAAACACTTTGTTAAATAATATTATGGGTTTGATCTTAGGTTGTTTTTTTTTTTTAAGTGTAAATACTTTCAAGGCTTAACACAAATTAACTTGGAAGATTCAGATCTATTTTGGTAGGTGTTCTTTCACTTTTTATTTACTGCAGCTTGTGACATGATTCCGTGTTTTTCTCTTTGTCCTCAAAATGCATTATCATACATTACTAATAGCCCAAATTTCTTAATCATGCTCTTGAATTTGAGTTCTTTATGGAACATTTTTTTTTATTTGAAAAAAGAGAATTACTAGTGACACATTTTGTAAGTTGTTCTTTTTAATACACATTTTTATGGGTTGAATTTTATTAAAAACTACAAAATCAAAACATAATTATTAAATGAGAAGATCCATCAAATTTTATTATTTTTAATAAATTTAATGTGTTTATAAAAGTATGCTAGAAAGTATAATTTTAAAATTTTTCTTAAAAGAATAAAAAAAAACTTGATACAAGTATATTTTTAAAGAATTACAAAAAGTTAAATAGTTATATAAAAATGATTTTTGAACATCAAAAAATTTATAAATTTAATAATTATGTACTGATAATATAAAATAATTATACATTTTTATTTAATCATAAATCATTATTAGTATATTTTTATAATAATTATTATAAAAATTAATAAATTTACGATACATAATAACTCGTGAGTGAATGGAAAGTAATAGATAACCTACTTTCTTAAAATTTATGTAACACCTACGGAAAGGGATAAGAAAAATATATATATATATATATATATATAACCAGTAATATAATAGAATACAATATAATAGGAAGAGATAAATAAAAAATAATAAGCATTAATTATTAGGTGTTTGAAAAAGTGGAGGACTCAAATCATTGCTCATGATCATACAGTAAATGTTTTCCTTAAGCTTTCAAAATAAAATTTACATCATGAATTTTATTTTATTTTTTGAAAATAGAATACATGTTTTTTTTTGTCCATATTGGTATAGATAATACACAGTCAACAGTCCGCACTTCCCAATTCCCATGTCAGCTCATCTAGATTCTCAACATGAAAGCCATTTGTCTGTTTGTATAGAAATATTTATGAGGCTTGACACCAAAGATATGGCTGTTGGATCCACACCACTGCAATTGTCATTATCAATGCATGTTAACCATTGGACATAAGCATTTTAACCAAAACTTTTCAACATCTACCAAAACTTCTTCACCTCTCCATTATAAACTAGGAAAAACATGTGTATATATCTTCTACAAATTTGGGATGCAAGTTTGGCGTAAATGATAGAGAAACATAAAAAAGTTAATTAAAATATACTGAGAAAGGTAACATTTACATTGTCATCTAATGTAAATTATCATGAATGATGTAAAAATCATTTTTAAGATAAAAAATTTACGCTAACATTATATTAAAATTAAACTCTTACAATAATATATTATTATAATATAACAGTTAATGCATTGTTGGTCCAGTGCACCCGAAAACTGTGGGGCACCCAAATTATGTGAGGGCACGTAGACATGGCAGCAATGTATATGCTGCTGCATACATTGAAAAAATGTTTCCTAGAAATTGAAAAAATGCAGTGTGCATTATCTCCCCGTGGCCAATCTCTAAATTCTACAATAAATTGAATGAGTACCATATACAATGTCTCCTAGAGAACCGTTGCTTCAAACTCCAGCAGCAGCAGAGGTTTAGGCCTTAGGGCCATGAGAGCATGTCAGAGTGAGGTGAGAAACAAAAGGGTCAGGAAAATTACCCAAGTTCATTTCACAAGGAACTGACAAGGGTCCCTTTTTCTGTGCACTAGTAATAAATAATCACTAACAAGTTTCAACAAAATTTATAAATAATTGAGCTTCTTAAATACATTATTAAAAGTTTATTTCTAATTATATATATATATATATAGAAAAGATTTTATTGAAAAAAATAAAATAAACATTTATAATTTCTAGAAAGAAATTAGTCTCTGATCACTGCTTGAAAAATAATTTTTGTTATAAAAAAAAGTATAATGAATAAGCCAAAGTGAGGTGGAGGCAGTGACATTAGTTAGCCAGAACAGTGATTGTTTGTTGTGATTTATTAATGTTGTGCACTTGCACCAAGAAGAGAGAGTATTGAAATTTTGCAGAATGAATTATCAAAGCCACCCCCATATCCCAAGCAGAAAAATGGGGTGTGGCCTGGCCAGAAGACATGGGGCTAGCTAGCTGACTGGAGTCTTCAGAATCTGACTTTCCCATGCCAAATGGTCAAAAATGTTAGACTCACTAGTCACTACCTCACAGCAAAAGCTGGTGCAAATTTTCTGTACACGTACCGTTCAAGAATCTAACTTGAATACGTAGAGGACCCCACCCCTACTCTGAAATGCAGTGCTGTTGCACCATTAACCCCTCTATGATCCACATGCATTATAACCTGTCATGCTTCAATTTGGAAACTTGGGGTCCTATCTCTTCATCAAACTCTTCAATTTGGCATTTGCATTCCTATGGTCATCATTTCATCAAAATTTATTATTTGTGTTTGGAATACTATTGTGAAGCAAGAAATCACTTTTTGAATGTTATAAGTTATAATTAATAGCTTCTTATTAAACATATGATAAGAGAAAACTAATAACACATTTTTTAACAAACTTTCTTCAATTATTTGAAATTTAATTAAAAAATGTGGGTCTTATGTTTTAACTAATAAATTTTACTAGTAATTTTATAATTTTTAATAAATAATAAAAATATATATTAAAAAATGTAATGGTAATACTTCTCAATGTAAAAACCACGGAACTAAACACACCATGCAACAATTAGTGTTTACAGAAAAAGAAAAAAAAACATACATGCAATTTCTTAAATACTGTGTTATTCCCTAATTTGGAATAGAATTTCACTTTGGTAACTTACATTATTTTTAACACTATTTTTTATTGTGCAAATTATGAACATGAAACTTTAATTTTAATTTAAAAAATAACACCAAAAGTCACCAAAAAAAAAAAAAAAAACTCAATGTTTTGTCGTTATATATACTCATTTCCCTCCATTAGTCCATTGTCATTATGTTGAGAAGAAGGGGGAAATAGGTGAAAATAGGATGGATGAAAAGAAAATAGATAAAAAAAATAAAGTAGAAATAGAGATAATTAGTTTTAAAAAATATAGAAAAATAGGAAAGATAAAAAAAAAAAATATATATATATATATAATATTTTTAATCGATTAAAATACATATTGTATTTAATTGATTAAAAATGCAATTTTTTTACGGATTAAAACTATCAGAAAATAAAAAAAATACAATATTAGCAATTTTGTAATTTTTAGCAGTTTTAAACCGTTACAACCGGTGCCAGTAAATGTCAGCACGAATTTTTTGGCTACCAAACAAGTATCTCCCCTCATCTCTTTGTTGTTTTTTCACTCCCGTGCTCTCCCTCCTTATTTTTGGTCAAATAAATAGAGTGTGAAGGGTTAGTAAATTAGTATAGATATTATCCACTAACCTAGTGTATTTAATACTATGAAAGAGAAGTTTAGAAAAGTGATTATAGAAGGAAAGGAATTTGATAGTTTGAAAGTACCAACAATGTTTTTTTTCCACCAAAACAGAAAAAGGAAACAGAAGTAGACAACAGAGTTGTACGGCATCCAAGACAGCCTGGACCTTTACCCTCTTCTCTCAACAACAGTTCTCAACTTTGGTGGATTCTTCACTCTGAAGAATCTATCAGAGCCATGACTAGATTGATTTCTGCTCTGCCGTAAAATATTACATTTTGACCTTAGAGACACCACTTTATGTTTTTTATGGGCCGTGCATGGGGTTGGTTTTTTTTGTGTAATCCAATCAATATTCAAGATATAATAGAGACAATGTAACTATATTAACAATGCTAGTAATTATGCTTAAAAAAAAAGTGATTGCAATAATAATAAAAAAAAAATAGTTGAAATAGTGAAGATATACAAAGATTATTATAGTGATAATAGCAATAGTAACGATAGTAATAAAAAAAAATCATAAAGATACAGGTTCATGACAGTAAAATAAATTGTAACAAATATAATAGGGTTGATAATGATAAAACAAAGAAATTGTGCAGCGTGAGATGAACAAGAAAGGAAAAAATTGCTCTATGTATCCTATTTGTTTTTAAATCGTTTTCTCCTCACTAAAACTTTTAAACTAATGAACAAGGCAAACAAATAGAAGAAGCTTATTCTATTCTACCATGTCACCACACGATAGATTAAAATAGGATATGATAGCTCAACTACTCATCCTATATCCTATCTAGTTCAAACTTGTTTTGTAACTTTAACTAATTCAATTCTTTGATCCCACAGGCAAAGAAAAACATCACATTTTCTTTTGATTTCTTTGAATCACATGATACGTGTCCCTAAACCTTAAATCACGACACGTTTCTATGCTTGAAAGTGTTGAATTTATCTAAAAGGGAATTAGCCAAATGACACAAAAAATAATTGGAATCTTTTGTCCATTACTACAAATGGTCCTAGCCATAGACTTATAGTGTCTAAACAAGATTATCCGGAAATTTCCAACAAAATTCATTTCAGTAGTTAACATGCATTGAACACAGTCTGCACTGCAAGCACATATAATTGAGGTTCACTCTGATGAATCCTGCCAAGAGCCAAATGTCATTTGAAAATCTCTCTCACCCATCATTTTCTCTATTTCTCTTGCTCATAGCCATGCATTTGTCTTCACCACATCCTCCCCCAAACACAACTTTTACACTTGCATTGCATTGGAACTGCAAATGTTTTTAGGACCTTAAACTTAAAGGGGCCAAGCTCTCTTGTAACTTTCTCTGTTTACTTTTGTGGCAGACCAAGTACACATATGGATGGTAGCATCCTTTTCAGTGAAGGTTACAAGCAAGACTGATCCATGTGATAAAGGATGAAAGATCTGTCCTTGAGCTGAAGTTTGTCTACATGGGCCATACACATTCCCCCCAAAATCCTAGAGGCAAAAAGAGATAAAAGGTGCACTCAATTTAGTTAATTGTGGTGTGATAAAGTCCCCTTCATGTTCAATGAGTGGCCAGAGAGGGAAATCCTTCTAGACACCATCAAGTGGGGTCATTCTGAAGATTTAAAGCACTGCATATAATAATGTTTCACCCATCCTTCATTTACAATAATTCATACCATCTGCCTCAACTGATTGTGTCTCCATTTTGTTTAAAAAGAGATAAGTACGTTTTCATTGTTGTTTGATTTCCAACAATGCCACTAGTCCTCTTAGGGGGGCCCATAGAAAGAAAAAAAAAAGTCATGTTTATATTTAACTAAGCAAAGATCATGTTAACAAACACAATTGGATTGAGATGTACTAAAACATCACCCGCATTCATGCAATTAGTTTGCAAATGTTGAATAATGATTAAACGATTCAGATCTTAAATATATAGTTTAAATATGATTTATCGAGATAAAATATGAATTGGTTGAATGAAGATTAGACGACTCAGATCTTAAATATATGTTTTAAATATGATTTATCGAGATAAAATATGAATAGTCTGATCTTCACCGAAGATGAATTGCTGACCGTGTGAATGCATGTTATTAGCAATCCGAATTAAACTCAACAAACACATGCATACAGAAAAGGCAAAGGGCAGCAACAAGACATTAGAGCTGCATTATAGTAATAGGAAGGTAGAAAAAAAAAAACAGATAGATGACATGCATGCTAATGCTCCATTGGCATGTGATTGATATAATAATTGATAACGGCCCATTGGAAATAGATCACTTTGTCCTCAAGGTACAAACCTCATATCCCACATATCTACATCTAAAAAAAGAAAACCAAAGCATGAGGTTAATGGGACCCAAACATAATTATCACCCCACAAGGTCATATTTATCAAATAAAAATTCAATAATCTCTCTCTCTCTCTCATATGTGATGATGTTGTAGCTGCAAGAGTCTAGAATATGCCCCCTCAGGCCTGCTGAAAAGCTCAGCATGGCTACCTTGCTCCACAATGCGGCCATCTTGAACCACTCCAATGCAGTCAACCCCTCTAATGGTTGACAAACGATGAGCCACAAGCACTGTGGTGCGACCCCTCATTAGCCTCTCCAAGGCCTCTTGTAGCACACACTCAGACTCAGCATCTAGTGCACTTGTAGCCTCATCTAGTAGAAGAATTGTGGGGTCCTTAAGCACAGCCCTTGCAATAGCAATCCTTTGCTTTTGCCCTCCAGAGAGTTGCACACCTCTCTCACCAACAGGTGTCTTGTAACCCTCAGGCAAACTGCTCACAAATGCATGCACATTGGCGGCTCGTGCCGCCTCTATCACCTCAGCCTCAGTTGCACCCTCCTTCCCATATGCAATGTTCTCAAAAATGCTTGCAGCAAAAAGTGCTGGCTCTTGCTGCACCAACCCAATCTTGAGCCTCAAAGACTTCAAGTTCAACTTCCTAATGTCCTTTCCATCCACCATTACTTTCCCAGCAATAGGGTCATAGAATCTCTCAATCAATGCAATCACAGAACTCTTCCCTGAACCACTTGCCCCCACAAGAGCCTGGCTCTGACCTGCACGAATCCTAAGGTTCAAATCCTTAAACACCATCACATCCGGCCTAGAAGGGTATGCAAAATCAACATGTCTCAGCTCAATCTCCCCGCGAAGCGATTCAACCAACTCAGCATCAGGATCATCAGGATCAATCCTTGTCGAGCGATCAAGGATTGAGAACACCGAGCCAACTGCTTCGCCGCCACGGATTATCTCCGGCGCCAGGCTCACCGTCTCGGCCACTGAATTTGCCGTGATCACTAGGACCACAAACACCTTGATCACTTTTGAGAAGGTTGAAGCGCCTTTGCTCACCAAATGTGCACCATACCATAGAATGAGAGCCTCGGAGGCATAGAGGGCTAGCTGAGAGAGGCCGAACAAGAGGCCAGATGTTTGGCTCCGGCGCAGGCTCTGGCGCTGCGGCAGGCGGAGCTCATGGCAGAACACAGATAGCATCTTGTTTTGGGCATTGAATGCTGCAACTGTTCTGATGTTGCTCACTCCCTCTCCTGCTATCATGCTTGTCTTTGCATGAGCCTTGGCTGTGTCTCCAGCAAACCCTTTCAGAGATAGTTGCTGCAGAATCCAAACACATAACAAATATTCCTTGTTAGCACTTAATCCACAGCATAATGTTCTACACAAACCAAGTTAGATTCCTAGGTTTTTCTAACTTCTAAGCTAAATTATTTATATATGAAAAATGTCAGTAACACACTCTATTAATCAAATAGTTAAAACTTATTGAAAATCACAAAATTATATTATGAAATGAGAATCACTTTTGATTTTGTAGTTTTAAAAAAATTTCATCAAATAAGAGTGTATTCCTCCTGACACTCCTCAATACAAGAACATTAAGCTTATAGAACTTTAGAAACACTTGGGACATGTTTGGTTTTCTATTTTTATTTTTTATTTTCTGAAACCTTTGAATTAAATAAAAGATGACATTCTAATAATTATTTGTAAAAACCAAAATTGAAAACTAAAAGATGTTTCTCAATCTAAACATCCCCCAAGTTTTTTTGTAATTCTTTTTAAAACTTTCTTTTTGCATGTCTAGTAAGGGCACTTTGTGGGGTATTTTCTCACACCTTGAACCTATGATACTGGTTATGCTGCCTACTAAATCCATGCAAGGCAAGAGGGTAGCAAATAACTGCAAGTATAACGGTAACTTTAATAATTGAATATATGCTTCTGGCAAGATTGGACAAAGGGATTTTGGTAATTTCAGTAATTGCCCTATTCAATTTTGGTAAAAAGGTTCAATTGGGGTGAATAATAAATTCACCAAAATCCACTGAAAAGAACCAAAAGGGATAAAGGGTGGGACCGGGAGGAGAGAGATAGTTGATCTTACATCTTACATGATACCTACTACATTAAAAGACATTGATAGATAATAAGGTACATGTCTGATGTCCCTGACCAATCAGTCTATTTTCTTGCCCTGTGCCTATAGCATGCGCAGAATGTAGAGTACTCCCACCCCTTACAGTATTAACTAAGAAGTGATTGTTACTATTAATTTGAAAATGATGCATGCAAATGCAATACATGGGTGACATTAATGTGATGAAGTGTGACAGATTTTAAAAGTGTAATACTAGTATTGTAAAAATTTAAAAAGTTAACCCATATGAAAAGCAAAAATACGCTAGGTAAAATTTTAAATTTATTTTTGTGTAAGGTTTTTTAACTTCGCATGCTTTTCCATGGGAGTCATCAACACAAAAGCGAAAGAAAGAATCGTAAGTACTTTTCGCTTTTACATCGTGCGAGATAATCCCCGTGAAAAATATGCATAATAAAAAACTTACTAGTATATCCTTAAATTAAAAAAGGAAAAAGTAATATTTTTACACAAAGTAAGACAAGTTTCACCAAAAAATAACATAACCCAAAAATTTGTGTGACTCTGGCATTGTTTGATTGTGTTCTAATCTTTTGTTCTGTAATATAATTTTAAAAAACTGGCTTTTGAAATAGTAAAGAAAAATTCTACGAGATTGATGTATATAAAGTATTTCTTTATTTTCTTCCAAATCTACCACACCAAACAATTAGATTGGAGCAAGATCGAGAATTGTGCACCCCAAAAGCAAGATAGAAAGTCCATGTGACACTATCTCCAGAATTACTCACATGCATGGCCTAAACAGCTGAGATGTTATCCATATACAGCTGAACCATGTAAGGGCAGCAACTCCCACATGGTCTCACGTGCATAGTCAAAATCTCCTATGGTTAAATTAAAAACCATAAAATATTTCACATTTATATTTATATATATATACACATCGTCTTTATAATGATAAAGTTATTTTTATAAAAGTAAGATGAATAAATCTGACTTAAAAAAACATACATGAATTATAATTATTAAAAAAATTACGTGGCATTTTATAAAATTTACGTGATTCATGTACTTTATTTTAATCATTCATAATAAAACCTAATAATTAATATTTATTTATCTATTTTCACACAAAAAGGACTCGTTCACCACATTAATCCCAATATATATAATATTATATATGAGACGGACCATGAAGGTCACATGTCTAGGACCTGAAAAAGACTGAAAACGATCACGGGTGGGTAGCTAAAAATAAAAAAGTTAAGATTCCTAGACAAATTAAAAGGTTTGGGGTTTGTAGGAAATATATGAATAAGAAAATAATATAATAAGTTTCCTCTTACAGTACCCAAAAAATAGTATTAAAAAAAGAGTCAAGCTCTATGCAAGGATTTTTTACCAATGAAGGGCTTTGCTTTCTGTCTTTAAAAGTAAATTAAGAAATATTCCGTAGACAGTTGGCAGAGATATTAGAATTTTTTACAACCCATAATAATATAATAGTAATTTCACAAAGAACGTGGAACTGCAAGACTAGTCTACAAGTGTGTGACATCGAAGTTGATGGTCAGGTATGGAATCTAATAATCTATACCCATAAAATAAATTAAATTTTAAAGGGCATTAATGATCTTTTAATACAACAATATGTGGGTTATTTCCCAGAAGTTAATGCACTGGACTTGGAGGAAGCACGTGCACCGTTCAACTAGAGGTGGGTCTTTGTTGTTTTAGCCTTTGTCGCTTAATGCCAGCTTGTGTGTGAAGTTAGATTCTCACAGTGCAAAAGGGCAAGAGTAAGGATCTAACACTAGTGATAAGAATCTGGGTGAAAATCTAGAGTTACCATTGGCCCCACCACTAGTCTTAGGTCAACACATGCAAATAACAAGACAATTTTGTAAGTTCACTTGGACATGCTTAAACAATTTTTTATGTCTTGGGTGATCAAAAAGTACTACAAAAACTTGCATCAAAACTAGGATCTAATTTGTTATAGTTTACTAAATCTATGAAGTAATAGTGTAAAAAAATTTTATATTGTAAATCAATTAGAAGTCATGGTAATTGATAAGTATGATTTTTAAGTAGTTTTTGTAAAAGGTAATAAACTTACATGTTTGATTAGATGACAGTGCAAAAGTTAATAAACCCTAAAATTTTTACATAGTATGTGCATATACTATTTTTTTTCTTTATTATATGCTTAGCAACATGTTCTCGTGATCATGTTTGTTTTTAAATTATGTGACATGATAATATATGGTTGGTAAGAGAGGAGGGTGTGAGATTTACCTGAGCGAAATTGGCTAGAACAAGGAGAGGGAAGGTTGCCAAGATGAGTAAGGAAACCCTCCATTCCACAATGAAAGCAACTATAAAAGAAGTAAGGAGAGATGTCATGTTTTGCAGTATAACTGATATCCTCTCAGCAATAGCAGACTTGACATCAGCTGCATCAGTGGCAAGGCGAGCTGCAACAAGGCTTGAGTTGTGCTCCTCCTCATCGAACCATCCAACTTCATTCCTCAAAATAGCTAACAAAGTACAAATACCAAAATATAAGCTTGTTTTGTTTAACTTATTTTGAAGAAAAAATAATCACTTATTTTACTAGCTTTATGAAAAAGGACAAAATTTACATTTTTTAGTACCCACTTTCAATTAAAATTAGAATTTTACCTTGGTAATCAGCAGAATAAAAATTAGTATAGATTACCAAGTCGAAACTCCATATCTGATTGGCCTAGGAAGCTATATCTAAGTTTAAAAACAATTATTTGCTAGAAACAATTCATTCCCAACATTGGTAAGACTTTTGGCATTATTTTCAAAAGGTGTTGAAAGAGAATGTAAGAACAAGGTAAAGAAAAGTAGAGAATCTCTCTCCCAGACACACCAACATATAAAATAAATCATACCGGCAAGCATCATTCTTCTGACCCTTGTGGTGAGGTTTTCTCCCATGATACTAAAAAAGTAATGTTGTATCAAGTATGCACCAACTGCATAAAGACCAGCACCAATGTAAATGAAGACATACTCCTTAGTCTTCCTCTCCATGGATGCATAATTTCTGAAGTAAAAGACCTCAATCATGTTGCTCATAACAATGGCAAAAGTTGGGCCAATGAATCCAGAAAGAACAGAACCAACAGCTCCCATGATTGAGTAAGGCCACTCAGGAGCATTCAACTTGAGCAACCTGAAGAAATATCCATCCGGGGCAGGATTTTTCTTATCTGTTTCAGCATTTGATATCATCTCAATGCGGCCATCGGCACCAGTGCTGTACTGGTAGCTCAAGTTCCTCAAGCTTCCAGATCGGAGGCTCAAAGACTTTGTTGACAATGAATGGCTCAAGCGTGATGACCGTGTTCGGCGAGTTGATGGGTTGGAGAAGTCTCTATTTCCAACCATTTCTTGGAACCGGATGAGTGAAGCATAGGTGCCTGCCTTGGCAATGAGCTCTTCATGTGTGCCTGTCTCAACAACTTGTCCTTGTTGTATAACTGCAATGGTATCAACATTCCTTATGGTTGATAGACGATGCGCAACAACCACGGTTGTTCTTCCAACCATGAGCCTGTCTAGTGCCTCTTGAACAATGCTTTCAGACCCTGCATCAAGAGCACTAGTTGCTTCATCTAATAGAAGAATCTTTGGATTCTTCAACATAGCTCTGGCAATTGCAATTCTTTGCTTTTGGCCCCCAGATAATTGAACTCCTCGCTCTCCTACCTGATGAGAAACAGAAAACATTGATTCACACTCCCTTGACTAGTAGTACTAAATGATCAATTTTTAGCCCAAGAAAAAAATTGGTACAACTAAGCAATGCTTGAAAATTATTAGTATTGGTGTATTACCAACCTGAGTGTTATAGCCATTAGGAAGCAATGTGATAAAGCTATGAGCATTTGCAGCAGAAGTAGCAGCTTCCACTTCAGCCATTGTTGCATCAGATTTTCCATAGAGTATATTCTCAAGAATGGTAGTTGCAAAGAGTGCAGGTTCTTGATTCACCAAACCAATTTGATCGCGCAACCATTTTAGTTGTAGTGTCTTAATGTCCACATTATCCAGCAGAACCTGACCTGCTTGGCCATTTCAAAGAGATCAGCATAGTTGTTAATCCAAGAATCAAAACTTGCTATCTTTAAAAGTAAAAAGTTTCAATAGTATCACAAAAATGTCATAGTAGTACCAAGAGAGTCATCAAATGTGTTTAGTTACCTTCATTTGGATCATAGAACCTTTCTATCAAGGAAACAACTGTGCTCTTTCCAGATCCACTACCACCAACAACCGCGACAGTTTTTCCAGCAGGGAAAAAGATTGAGAAACTGCGAAAGATAAACACATCCGGCCTCGAAGGGTAGCTGAAAGTAACATCCTTAAACTCAATGTTACCATTAACCTCAGCCAAGCACTTTCCTTCTGATGGATCTTCCACTATTGTTGGCTTCTGTTTGATGATCTCCATCAATTTGTATCCAGCTGCTTTGCCTTTGCTGAAAGCACCTAAATTTGAAAACGACTGTCCCAAACTCCTGTTGAAGTAAACAAACATGTCAAGATCAAAAGGATGGTTCCATTACCAAGTTAACACAGAATCATAAAAAGTTACTCAAATTAGGCTCTCACATGCCACCAACAATGGCCGAGAAAATCGCCGTGAACGCCTTGCCACCATCTGTTTGTCCATTCCTGATGAAAACTCCAGCATACCAGAAAACTAGTGCCCAAGACATGCAAGCTATTCCATATGTGCATCCTAGGCCTAAACCTTTGGCCATACCTGCCTTGTATCCAAGCTTCAGTGTGTTTTGTATTGCATCAGAATAAGAATTCAGTGCTTTGCTCTCACCAACATAAGAGTAAACAGTTCTAACTTGAGCAATGGCCTGTACAAATTGCACAGTAATTAGTCCCTACATTAATCTGTCACTTTTTAGTTCAATGGAGCCAATTTTTGAGCCAATGATTATGAAAATCAATGTAAAGTACAGATCTAAACAATTAAAAAAAAGAAGCAACTTTAGGCAAAGTTTAATTTCCTTTTATGTACTTAATTGTAAGCAAGGACCATAGTTGGCACTACAGCAACACAAGACCACCATCATCATCACCATGCTTTTTGATTATTTTACTCACGAAAGAGAAAAAGCTAGCTAGGAACTTTCATGAGTGCTCCACACGACAAGACATCAATCATTTCACACGTTAAACAACCACTGAACTTAAAACAAGGCGCAAATTCATATGGAAGAAGAGCATGCGCGCCATGTACTCAAAAGTAGAAGGATCAAAATTCAAAAGCTTTTTCACAACCCCAGAAAAAAAAAAATCACAAACAAAAGGTAGAAAAAAAAATAGATCAAACACAACCATACATGGCAATTTCCATGTACTCTCAATATAAAATATTTTACACTATCAATTAATCAGAAATCATGCTAAGTATAAATTTTTAAGTAGTTATTAACAATATAAAAACTATTTATACTTTACAATTATTTTCTTTGTTGTTTCCATTAATAGAAACATGTGCAACATTCATGCACATGATATGTTCAAGTTCAACCATGAATCAACCTCACCTGCTCTGCTATGATGCCAGCATTTGCATAAGATTCACGACTCTTTGATGTAAGGCCAGTGAGTGTGTAAGCATACAAGCCACCAGCAAATGCAATCCCAGGAATCACTGCGACACTCAAAAGTGCTAGCCTCCATGCTGACACAAAACCAACCACTAGACCCGCCAGAAACGTTGATAGATAGTGTATGAAGTTCCCCACCTACACAATCACAACACGTTAAGCTAACAAACATAAGTAACTACAAAACACACGAAAGAACAGCAACATGAGCCATGTGACTTGACCCCGGCGCACGTTAAGCCCTGCTTTGCTAACGTGCACGCTTTGTTCTATGGTCATCTATGGACCCCACTTCAGTGGATATCAATCAACTACCCCAGAAGGCCATCATTTCTATATGTTCCTTTTTTTATCATTCCATGAAGGAACTGCAACATCAGCTATGTGACTTATCCCCGGCGCATGTTAAGCCATGTTTGCTAACGTGCGCCACATTTTCTATGATCATGCATGGGCCCCAGCCCCACTTTAATGGATATCAATCAACCACCCCAGAAGGCCATGATTTCTATATGTTCGTTTTTTTCATACCATGAAAGAACTGCAACATCAGCAATGTGACTTGACTTAACACCGGCGCACGTTAAACCTTGATTTGCTAACGTGCGCCATTTTTCTATGATCATGCGTGGACCCCACTTTTAATGGACATCAATCAAACTACCTCAGAAGGCCATGGTTTCTATTTGTTCTTTTTTTTTCACACCATGGAGAAAAAAACACATAAAGAAGGCAAATTTAAAGCACCTTCTCGCTTATAGCATCTTGGACTAGTAGTGTATCCGTGGAGACACTGAAAACAATATCTCCTGTTCTAGCATCCGTGTCAAAGAAACCAACGTCTTGTTTAAGCACTGCCTCCAAGTACTTCTTTCTAAGTGTGCTCACTTGCCTCTCCCCAGTGTACATCCAGCATGCAATTTCTAGTGAAAAAAAAAAATCATCATAAAAATTAACCATAATTAAGAAATAGTACTACATTTTTTTTCCTTTTTCTTTCTAGTTTTACAAATTTGGTGCATGGTAGTGGTTCAATTATTAATTAAGGTAATAGAAATGTGTACCAATCATTAATGCTAATACATGATAAAGATGAGAATGGAGTGATAGATAATGTTAGGCAGGAGAATCTGAAGTGATGAGATTGACAAGTGAAGGGAGAAAAGGACGAGTGTGTTTTGTTGACAGAACACGTGGGATCGATGTGAAGTGGCTAAAGCAACAACAGTCACACATAAGTGTTAGAAGCAATGGTCCAATAATAAGTGGTTGATCTTGTTCACAGGTTAAGACCAACAAAGCAGAGAGAGAGAAAATAGAAAGAAGGTTGAATATTTTTAGAGAAAAAAAAAACAGAAAAAGAAAAAGAAAGAGGATAGAAAATTAACATACCTGCATAGGATGATATGCAAACGACAAGGCCAAGGTACACGAAATAGAGAGCATACTGCAATCATGATCATGAGAAAAAAGGTGAAGAAGAGAAAAAAGGAGAAAAATTAAAAGCATTAGATCTTAGATCTGAGATGGTGTTGCTAAGAAGAATTTTGAGTGAAGTTGGGGCATTGATTGATTAATTAATTAACCTTTGATACTTCTTGTGTCATTTTCTTCAAGTCCATTTGGTTTTTGCCAAAGCCATTAACCATTTCACCAAAGAGGAGGAAGAAAACTGGCATGGATGAGCCGTGAACAATGGCTCCTATGCTGCCAGAGATCATGAGCATCCAATCACACTTGTCTGCAAATGAGAAGAGTTTGTAAAAGGGTAAACTTTGCTCCTTCTTCTTCTCTGCCTCAGGCAATGCTTTAGGCTCAGCAGCTTCAGCCATGAGACCCCAACTATGAAACACAGGTTTTGAAGTGAGGAGAGCAAAAGGGTGGAAACAGAATAGGATTTTTAGAGGGACTCGTGGCTCAATGCCATGAACAAGAAGATCTAGGCTTAGTGGGGTGTGTAATGTGACTTTTTCTGGACATTGAATGAAGGAGATCTGAAACAAGAACCCCTTTTGCTATATACTTTCTTTTTTGCAGTGTCAATATCGTTCTTGGCTTTGGGTTTTATCAACCCGAGACACTATCATGCTAGCTATGTGTAACTTGGTTTGGTAGAGAGAGAGAGAGAGCAAAGAAAGTTAAGAGTGTGAGAGTGTGAGAGTGTGTTGGTGTTGTTGGACAGTGGTCAAAGGAAGTTGGGAGAACAAGAGTTTGGGAAGAGAGAGAGGTGGGAGTGTGGTTTTATAGTGGGAATGGTTTGGTTTAACTGTGGTTATGAATTAGAGGATATGGTGAATCACGGTTAGGTTGATAAAGCCACAAAGATAAAAGGAACGGGAACCCAGTGAATAATAGTGTTATGGGGTTTTGTGCTTTCCCTGTTTTGAACTTTTCTTTAATAGGTGAGAAATTAAAGAATTAAATAGAATGTCAAAGTTGTTAATTGCTACACTTTCAAGTTTTCAAGAAAGTGGAGAAAAGAAACAAATACATTTATATAATAAATAAATATACTACCTCTGGTAATAAATATATATACATGCATATAATAAATAAATATTTAATTTATAAAGATCAATAATAATGGATAAAATAATTAATTTTAATTAATAATGTCATGAATTTAAATTTTAATCTAAAAATATCGAATGAATCTATTTATTTTAATAAAAAAAATTGTTCAATAGATTTCACAATAAATATAAGATATAAAAAACTAATTATTAATATATTAAAAATATTATTTATTTTTTAGAATTAGAATAAAAAATTGTTCTGGAATGTTTCTTATATGAAATAAAGGATTAGACATAATATTTGAATGAAATAAAAAAGGATTTAATTAAACTTTTACTTTTTTATTTTGGTACCTAAATTTTTATTGCATTAATTGGATCTTTTAATTTTTTTCATTTATAATTAATTCTCTTCATCAATATTTTCTAAAAAATTAATAAATTTTATTAAAGTGGCATTAAATGATGTCATAAAATTAACATGTTTTCTAACAAATAAGTTGACATAAGTCGTAATGTTGAGGTAGCAATAATATAACACACTAAGGTGACATGTTTCGAGATGAAATTCAAACTAGGTATGGCACGAGATAGGTTTGGCCCTCCCTCTCTATATCCCATAAAAAAAAAGTCAGGTGAATTCGAGATTGGGTTTATAAAGAGCAGCAATGAAAAAATGAAACTCAGTTATAGGAACATACTCTACACTTTTTATAACTTAGTTTATTTATATATTTTAAATAAATCATATATTAAGTTATTGATTATATTTTAATTCAAATAATATATTGAAATTGATAAATAATAAAGAACTTAAAAGTATTTAAGAATTGAATTATATTTTAATTAAATGTATAATTTAAATTTTGTTATTTAATTATTATTAGTATTACTACTTTAATCATTAACTAATAAAATAATTAATTTATATTTTATAGTTATAAAAAATAAAAGTATGAAAATAATTATATATAATATATAATTATATATAAAATATAATTACTAGTTATATATATACAATGGAGTGGAGATGGTGAATTATATCTTCATCCTCGTACTTGACTTTTTTTTTTCGAATAAGGAAAAATTTGAACCCAACATATTTGAGTTTAATTATAATGTGTAGTTCAAATCCCTCCCTCCTCCTTTAAAATCCACCAACAACATTAAAATTATTGGACAAATGAATTTGTTTAACATATAAATAAATTTTATGTTATACTTTTTCTTGGTTGAAATATAAGCATCAGTATAAAAGTTATTCATACTAATTAGAAAAATTTTTACATAATTTAATTTTATTAATTTCATATAGAAATTTTTTTCTTAAATATCAATAATAGAAAAAATCATTAAAAATATAATCTCAAATAAATGAAGAATATTTTAGATAATAGTATCATTAAATAGGATAAAGTTAATTAATAAATATTATATTTTAGTGTAGCTTACATGAAATTGAGATTACAATGATATAATGCAATATGATATTGTAGAAAAATGAGAAAGAATTAATAAAGTGTGTGAAAGATGGGATTCAAACCCCTCATTTGAAATCCCTTATCAACATTGAACCATTAGGTTAGTGAATTTGTTTAACATATTAATGAAAAATATATTATATACTTTTTGGACTATAATATAAGAAAAACAAAATTTATAATAATTTAGTATTTATATATTATAATGATAAGTATGATAATAAATTATTATATAAGAATGATGTGAATCTTAGGTTGAGCAAACATCTTTTGGTACAATGAGACTAGTTATTATATGTTGCACTGGATTATATATAGTAAAACATGAATAATTTAGTGTTCAATGGTTGTGGGAAGGATGATGCGACTATTAGAGTAAGAGCACAAATTATAATGCATCACATAATTATATTGAATCCTTTGATAAATTTTTAATAAAGGATATTGTGTCTCATCTTATTGACATAACTATTAGATGTTCCTTCTTAACATTATCCTTTACCAATGTTAACTCAAATGGGAAAGTAAATATAACAACCCAGAAGTTGGCACAACCTCAAACATCTAAAACTACACTAAACAGAAAATGTTAATTTTAATAAAATTTTAATTAATTTAATTCTGAAAATAGTGGATAATTTTTTTTCCTTTCTCATGATGCACATCCAAGAAAAATATAAACATAAGAGGAACCACAATAAACATAAGCATGCATCGTAAATGTATATACAAAGGGTCCATATACATCAAATTTTGGATGCATTGGAAAGAGATTGTGCCTTATGGCACATACAACATCAACATAAAAAGAAACCTAAAGTTGAAGGTTAAACATATGCTTAAACATAAAAGATACATCAAAAGAAAGGGGGATAAGTATACATAAAACATCATACATGAGTTGGCCTCTACAAAAGAAACAACAAAACAACACCTTCTTCATTAAGACGACAATGTGGACGACGTAGCTCATACCCCCACTCCCAGCACTCATAAGTCCAGTCCTAAAGTGATGAGGACAAGGGTCGCAATGGTGATTCCTTGTAAGATAAGCATGTGAAACCTCGGAAAATTGGCCCACATGTTGTTATTGGCAACTAAACAGTTAGGTGCATAAAGAATGAAGGGATAAACTAAGGAATACCAATGAGTATGTATTCCAAGCTCACCTCTCCTTGGTATCACTCCCTCTATTGGGTAGGATCAATCCACTAAGCCCCACATGGGCCCACTATGACTATTTTGAACTTGATGTTGAAGTGGCTTATGTACACCTTGTTCCTCAATAAAGTAAGCATGAGTATGCTCCTCAATGGTCTCGGCATCTGATCGTCTCGGCATCTGATCTCATGAACACATTATTCGAGGTTGTCGCAATCGTACACATAGAACACAAACATGAGCATAAGCTACTACAAGAATATCCTTATATCTAAGAGACAAACAACACTAGTACAACATCATCACAAATCACACATTCATGGCATCACAACATTATGAAGGAAATAGAAATCACACAAAATAAGGGTTGAATTGTGTATGTGATTTTTAAGCACTTTTGAAAACATATAGTAAATATAGGTTCAAAAACATTGTCTAGAAGCAGACCGTCCAAAGTGTGCAAAAACAAAATAGAGAGAAAGGAAGAGAAAAACAACATGGAGGTTTATCTTAGTTCACTCTTCCACAAGAATTATGTCTAGTCCTTTCAATACGAAAGATTTTTCACTAAGTCAACATGACTTTACAACCAAGTATTCTCAAAACCTCTTCAGGTTATACAACACTTATAATCTCTCTTATTATAAGTAACCCAAGTATTCTTTGTCACTTAGGTTATCACAAAAATAGAGAGTTTTACAAAGAGAGATAACACACTAAGTGAGCATAGAGTAGTTCAAAACAAAACTTAAACTTTTCTTAGGAAAGCAAATACAAGTTTAGATCAGAGCTATAACACTTACAAAAATTTTTACAAGATTTTTAAAAGCATTGCTCAAAGGTGTTGAGCACTTGCCTTTCTTTTTCGTTTTAGGTTATTGATTCTCGTATGTGTTCTTTCTTGTTTATTCTTCTTCTTCTTCAAAGAGGATATATAGATGTGAAAAAGAAAATCGTTGATCTGTATAAAGAGAAGAAAGTATCTTTGCATTAAATGATAAAGATAGTCTTTTTGTAGAGTTGCTTTAGAACTTTTGTCTTCTTCTAAAGTTAGAGAAAAGGTGTTGCAAAAAATGGCTTTTATCTCTTTCTTTAAACGTGCTTCATTTGATTGATATGCAAAAACACATTATGTTTGTTCTCATCTTTGTAGAAGCTTTGATTAGAGCTTGATAAAGAATTCTTCCTTATCTGAAAAATAAAGCACAGCAGCAACAAGCATGCGAAAGGAATTGAACGTTTAAAAGCGTTTTCAATAAAGCACAAATGTTTTGATTAATACAAGATATCAAATATATAAGTTAAAACACAAGTTACAAGAAAATATCAACGTTAAAAAACATAATATCCTTTTTTACATGTTTGGACAAAAGTCCTTTTATTGGACGACATGGTCATTTGAACAACGTTGACAAACTTGTTTAAAACGAGTTCTTTTGGATACATACACTTTTCTTGTATGTTGTTATGACTTTATTGTACTTCTGAAGTAACTAAGTACTAACATAAAAACATTAGTCATTATTCTTTAGTCATAATATTTGTTATCATCAAAATATAAGAGTCTTTTGGATGCATACTAAATTTGCTCCAACACATTATTAGTACATCATCACAATAAAGCCTTAGCTCCCAACAGATATAATCATTCACCATAACAACACACCCATCATACTTATATATATATATATATATATGTACACACACAGTACCACTCCATGGAAATTTATAACAAAGCAATCACTTTTATCACTTCTTTAACATACCCTCATAGGTACTAGGGAAAGAAAATGTGATCCTGTGGATTGGAAAGTGTATGTTAGGATAGCAGTATGTGGGTAATGACTTACCACAATCTTAAGCTTGCAAAAACTTAGACCCCTTATGAAATTAGCATGTTCTTCTATCCCCAAGACCCACCTGCCATCACTCATTCACTCCAACACTAGGTTGTGAACCTCGCATCTAAGCGATAACTCCATGGTAGCTTAACAACTTCGTGCCTACTCGTCAATAGTGTCCTCAAAAGGACTCAACCACAACAACTGTGATTCTTAAATCACTCCATCTTCCTTGAACACAAAGATACTAACAACACGTATCCACCATTTCATCATGGTGACCTTCGAGGCAAGATGGAATCACAACAACAAGGAATAGTTCATCAACCATTCCCTCAAGGATAAGATCAACCTCTTACTCAACAACATTGTTCTATCTCATAAGATAGCAACATTCCACATTTTATGATTTCAACTTATTTAACTTTTCACTTAAATCTTTTACATCAACCTACTTGGATTCCAAACTTTTATAACATTATTAATCCTTTAAAAGAGCTTAACTACTCAAAAGATTCAATTTTCTTAAGTTAACAAGTTTCTCATTGTTAATGGATTTACCCAACAAAAAAGATTATTCGCCTAGCAAATCCTACCCCAGTAGGGATACTTCTCAGGTTACGTACATTCGTCTAACAAGCCTTTGGCCTCGTCCAATGAATGGAGCCACATAAAGCTCTTACTACATTTAGTCGCCTAGTGAGTATACCACTCGTTGAGTGAGTATATCACTTACCTAGTGAGTATATCACTCGCCAACAAGTATATCACTCACCTAGCAAACCAAGCCACAATGGATTAATTCCTAAAGTGCTCACATGCTCACCTAGTGAGGGTCTATCATTGCTCAGTCACAAGAGCCATAAAAAAAAACCTCCAAAAAATCACATATCCACTCAACAAGTGGGGTATCTTGCTTAGTAAATGAAACCACAATAATTTCACACTCTCAGCTCAACCTAACTCACTCAACAAAGGCACTCATTTGCTCAACAAGAGAAGAAATAGAGAGCCCCTTTCACTCTTACTCAGCAAAACACAAGATTGACCTAGCGAATATATGCATTTTTGGATTTTAAAGATCCTAATGAGGCCCTCACCCAATGAAAACTCATAGTTTTCCAAAAATCTACCAAAAAATGCAAAATTGCTTAGTGAGAATCCCACCTTAAACAAAAACCCAAAATAAAGGGATTCGGTCCAACAAGTCAAGGACTCGCCCAATGAAACCTTAGAACAACAACATATAAATTCACTCAAATCATTAAAACTCCAACCAAATCAACATGTAAGTAATCCAATAGTTCAAGATCAACATAAAATTAATATTCAAACGTCAAAATAACAAGTAAACCAACATACAACCATAAAATCATCATTAACTCAACATTTTCATAAAGAACTCAAAACTCATAAAAATGGCTAAACTTAATGGATTCCTATACATGAATTTCTAGACATTTAAATAGTACAACAACAACATAAAAACAGCATAAAACCAAGCTTAATAGATTTCTTACTTGGTTGAAGACTAGGTATGAAAATATTTAATAAAAGGGCTTAGAAGCTTGATCAACATTGTAACTCTTCAAGGCTTGGAGAAGGTGAACAAAAATAGATAAGGGAAATGTGTTTCTTCAAGTTTCAAAGTCACATATGGTTTGGTCTTTTATAGTGTTTAGGAGGTTGGCCATTGACCATCAGACAAGAGGGTTTTAAAGGACCTTTGGGTAAAAGGATTTGAAAAACCATAGGGTAATAATAAGGGATTTGTTATCCATTGGATCTTAGGGTTTTAGGAGACAACAATGACTAGGTTTAAAGGGTTTTCCCAAAATTTTGATTCATCGATTTTTTGTCTCAAAAAATGTGTTGATGATACCAATTCAACAAAATAAAACTGGAAAGTATTTAAGATCATCTGGCAATACTCAGTGTTTACTTAACTCAAGTAATCATTTCAAGAAAAACTTACATCGGCATACATGTTTTCAGTCGTTCTAACCATTTTCAAGATTTTCTCTAAACATTCATAACTCAATATTTTCTTAATTCTTTTTAACTACAATTAAATTTAATTATTCTTTTTATTACTTAATCACATACTAAAAAAACCTCAATGTTACAACACTCCCCAACAATAAAAATTTTCATCCTTGAAAATTGCTTACTTGGGAAAGGTTGTGGAAATTGCTCCTTCAGCTTACTCTTTAACTCTCATGTAGAGTCTCTAATTGCTTCGTTTCATACCACATGAACCAAACTGATGTCCTTGCCTCTAAGTCACTTCAACTTTTGATCCACAATCTTAGTTGGTTGAGCCTTATAGGTCAAGTCTTCTCTTATTTGTAGTGAATCTAATTCTATGACATGTGTGGGATCACAGGTATACTTTCTCAATTAAGAGACATGGAAGAGATCATGGATATTTGAAATAAAAGAATATAAGACTATTTGGTATGCAACAAGACCAACTCAACTCAAAATGTATATGGTCTAAAGAATTTAGGGGAGAGTTTCCTAGATTTTATCACACAACCTACTCTACTCAAAATGAGTCATCCTTATATTGTCTTGAATTTTTCTTGACACATTTTGTCGTTTGTTGTACTAGCTTTAGCCCAACCAACAACTTCTCGCCTCTTTGATACCAACACAACAACATCCTACATTGCTTTCAATACAAAGTCTCGAACAATATCATATCAATCCTTGCATGAAAATTGTTATTGTAAGTGAACTCAACTAGCCGTAGCATTGAGATGAATATATATATATATATATATATATATTATTTTAACTATTTTTAAGTTCTATTTTTATATTTCACGTGACATTACATTGATTTTTTTATGAAAATTAAAATTTAAAATAGTTTTAAATCATAAAAATATGAATAATTCTTTGCTTAAATTTTTTTTTATTCCTATAAAATAAGTGAATTTTGATTTTGATTTCTATAAATATTTTTGCTTGATTTTTATCCGTTTAAATTGAAATAATTATTTTTTATCTCTACTATTATGTGACACTTATTAACTACTTATGCGTTTGATGAAAAATTAAGTGACAATCATAGATTATACACTAATGTTTGTAGTATCATTTTAGAATGTGATAAATTCAAAAAGAATTCTAGATATCTAAAATAAATGTCATATATCTAAGTTAAAATGAACATAGAGACTAAAAAAATTGTTTTAAATTTTAGAGAGACGAAAATTAAATAAAAATATTTTATAAAGATAAAAATCAAAATTTACTCATTTTACAAGGACTAAAATCAATTATTTCAAATTTTAGATGATGAAAATTAATCAAAAATATTTACATAGACCAAAATCAAAACTCATTCATTTTATTGGGACAAAAAAATATTTAAGTCATAATTATTTTTAAAATTTTAATCACCCTTTTTTAAATTTCTTCATCTCTAAAATGTTTTTAATTTTTATTATTCCAAAATTCATCAAAAGATTAACTTAGAAGTAAGTTTCATATGAGGGTGACATTTTCCATCTCTGAAATATGTAATTTAAATTTGTCTTTGATTAAATTGTAGAATCCATCTATTTCTATCTCTAAACAATATATGTAACTAATAGAGACAAAACAAATATCCCCAAAACTCGTTGATAAATCTAAGTTTTCTAATAATAGTTTATTTTTATAATCAATTTATTGTCAGAAATGAACATCGTATTAAATTTATCAACAGATATACTCGTACGGAGCATTGGAAAAGTAAAATTAAAACTTTAATCAGGCGTAAGTACATGTATTTCTTAAAAAACATAGCATGAAGCTATATATAATGGCAACTTTTTCTTTCTACTGCTATTTTTTTTTAGTAATATTTATTATAAAAATATTATTAATATTTCTTTTAGTTTGTATCTTTAATGACATTTATTAAATATAAAATATTATTAATAACATTTTTTACTAACTCAAATATAATATTTATTAAAATATTACCAAAATTAATAAATAATATTTTTTTATTTTTTATAATATTTTTAAATATTACTAAAAAGTCATATATTATCTTATATACGTCTTATTATTATCTGTATATTGAGCAACTCATCCTTTATGGTTCATTTACATCACATACACATTTTAAAATCTAGCTTCATAGGTCGCAACATTTAACATGGATGCCAAAATTCATAATCACATTATTTATTGCGTTTATTCGTCATTTCACTTTAACTTTAAACAATAAGTTATTGACATAAATATCCTTATTCAAATAATTTATTTTTATATTTTTCTTTAATTATAAAACTATATCTCTTTACATTATTTTTTATTTTACTAACATTAAGTTGGTCTAGTGAATCCGATTGAGGTGAATTTTAGTTGCAAGTTTTAAAATTTTTAAAAATCAAAATCAATTTTAATTTTTAGTTTTATTTTTTTTTGTTTTAAAAATTAATTTTTAGCTTTAAAATAAACTAGCTTTGAAATTTCTCAACCTTATTAAAATTAATTTGAAGATATGTTTGCGTTTTAATAACAATAATGATAATTATAGCTAAAACTGATAAATAAGTTCGATCCAGTGACCCAATGGGTCAAGTCAACCTGATGGTTCGATAGGTTAGGTCAGCCTAGGCTCTAAAAAATGCGATACAAAAGAAACTAGATTAATTAGGCTTGGTTTGACAGGCCGAATGGATTAGGTTAAGCCAAAAAAATTGTTAGTCTTAAATGCATTGAGTCTATTTTGACTTGTACTTTTTTTTCTTTAAAAAATATATAAAAATAGGAAAGTAGTGGACTAATTTTTCCTAACCTAATAAGCTATAAAAAAATGTAGCCCATTTAATTTTCTAGTTGAGTTTGTGAGAATGCTGATAGGAGTATGGTGGTGATGGTGTGAGTGGGATGACAATGATAGTGCCAATGGATGGCGATGGTAGTGATAATATACTGCTAATGTTGATGTTAGTGGTAGTGATGATAATGATAGTGTAATGTTATTAATAGGGTGGTGTGTCAATGAGAGTGGTGGTGATGACAAATTGTCGTATTGATAATAGTAGTAGTAGTAATGACAACAATGCTAGTAGGATAGTAATGGTGGTGGTAATGGTGAATTGCCAATGGTGGTAGTAGTAATGGTACTAGGTTTAGTGATGGTAGTGTCGATGGATGTGGTGGTGATCATGTAGTGGCATTGATGGTAGTGGTGAAGGTGATGATGATGGAAGCATTGTTAGTGGTGGTGGTGGTGGTTTTGGTATTGGTAGGGGTGGCAGCGATGTTGGTAGGTAATGGGTGATGGTGTTAATGGTGGTGGTAATGTCAATGAAAATGGTGGTGGTTGTGGTGAAGACCATAGCAATAAAAATGGTCATTATCATATGTAGTTATAATATACTTTTTAAAACTAAAAACTAAATTTACAAAACATTTTCCTTTGATTTTAAAAATGAATGTAAAATTGTTTTGAAATTGAGTTAACAATAATTTCACCTCTATTTTAGTCAAATACATTTGTTTTAAAAATTATATTTAAAAACTAAAATCCAAAAACTTACATTTTCTCCAAATTAACTTTTAAATAATGAATAAAAAATATATAATTAGAAAATAAGACCCACTAAGAATGATTAGACAAATTTTTTTATGAAAACTAATCATCAAATAAATCGTTGAATACTTTATACATAAAAAAATTGGTAAACTAGGTTAGCTGTGCTTATATTTTTATTTTTTCCGTGCTTAATTTTTTTATAACCATAGTAATTAGAATTTCCAACTCCTTAAAGTATTCTCACTAGTTTATGCTATTTGGACCAACTACAAAATTAATCCTCAGTTCAAAACCTAATCGAACATAAAGTTCATCAATTCTTTCAAAAACTATATTATGTGAAAACTGAATTTAGTTCCTCCTCACAAACTTAATGCACGTTGAGTTGACAACTACACCCATTGGGTTTGCTACAGTTATGTGAATTACTAAACACAAATTCTTTTTAAAATAGAAAAAAAGTTAGTGATGCATTTTAGGTATTGATGTTATGTATGGAATGTATTGAGCTTTATTTATGACAGGTGCGCCCATCTTTTATGAGAAGCTAATCAATTTCAATACTCCAACCTGTAATGTAACGGTTAACATTTATTACTTTACATAAAACATACATAAATAATAAATAAAACCTTTCCTTTGGAGAATTGAAAATTCGTCTTAAGTATCAACTATTTTGTGTTTTTTTATGCCATGTACACTTATTCAAAGACAACTTATTTCCAACATTATCATATATTAAATATAGGCATATTTTCAACAAAAATTCAAACATCGTTTCATCAGTCTTAGGGGGAATATAGTTCCTTTGGCTAAATTCAACCTCGTCACTAATTTTTATTTTATTTTATTTTGTACATTATACATGTGTTTATAAATTCATATGAAAATAAAAATAAAAAAATTCAAAATTATATTAAAAAGGATATATTTATATAAATCAGATAATTTAATATATATATAATTTATTTGAAAGAATTTAAACTTAAATTTTAAAATAGATAAGTTAAAAATGACACATGTCATTCTTTAATGAAAAGTTTAGACCATTTCTTTAAAAAAAATTAAAAATCATTTCATGATATAGCTATCTTTATAGATTTTTTTTAAATCTGTTATTTTCGACTTTGAAGAAAAACACTATACTAACTTTTTTTATATTTCTCAAAAATAGATATAACTACATCATTTTAACTTCTTTTAATTAAAAAGAACAAACAAACGAGTTAAGCGAAAGTAGACTCTAATTTAATATATTAAGATGCATTGCCTTGAAAATTAATATTTAACACTTGATATAATTAATATTTGCATAATATTATCAAATATTTTTTTTTATATTTGGTTAAGCTGATGAATAAGGAATTAAATGAAATCGATTAACCAAATTAAGTGAAAATTTTGAATTGTTTAGGTAAGTTCTTTTTTTAATTGACAAGGAAAAGAACTAAAAAAATTAAAAATGAATTTAGAGCATTGAACGTAAAAGAAAATTAAGATAGAAGAAATGACAAGTGATTTTCAACAAAGACGTGATATGTTTGATGGAGAAAAAATAAGTAAAAAAGTGATCTCATTCTTAAAAATGGATATTATAACTTCTTATGTAAGCATTTATTCATAAAATAATTAGAAAGTTATTTTTTGGGAGAATTAGAAAGTTGAAATACCAAAGTTTTAGCGTAAAATGACTGATCAAACAAACAAATTAAAACCACCCATCTAATAATATATGCAAATATTGTTACTAATTTTTCATATTATTATAAGAATTTGGAATTTTTATGATAAATTTTAGTTATAAAGTAGACACTGCCTCGTCAAATGCCAATAAGTATGATGGGGTGGAAGTTTCATTGGCATGGCCCAAAACACCTCTTCTATCATTTGGAAACAATCTTCTTGTTTTTCTTTTTGGGTTCAAAATTTTGTCTATTAAGAATGCTATTCCCTCATCATAGTTTTAGATTGTTACCAAAACAAATTTTAAAAAACTAAAGGAAAAAGTTCTGTCCATCGTCTGTAATAAGATTTTTTGTGGTCCCAAGTTGAAATGCAAATTTATGTCGCTTGCGTAAATGATCATCACAAGCATTCAGAGGAAAGAATAATCATTTCACCCCATACTTCCATTTTTAACTATTTCTTTTTATCTTTATATTTTATTAATATTTAATCTTAATTGGTAATCATTGATTGAGTATTGAATATATAAATATAATTAATTTTTATAATAATTATTTTAACATTTACATCTAAAGATATTTTTAATTAATTAATAATATAAAACAACAATGTATACAAATTAAACTTATTTTATTAATACTTGTAAAATAAATGGGCAAAGTTCTAAATAAGATCACTCACATTATTATAAAATTTCCATTTTTTTACCCATACTTCCATTTTAACTATTTCTTTTTATTTTTATATTTTATTAAAATTTAATCTTAATGCATCCACATTTATTTATTTATACTATTATATAATTATAAATTATTATATATGTTAAATTATCATATATGTTAAAGGTATTACCATTGAACATGTATATGGATTGATATAAAATTATTCTTGGTAGTCATTGATTGAGTATTGAATATATAATATAATTAATTTTTATAATAATATTTTAACATTTATATTTAAAGATATTCTTAATTAATTAATAATATAAAACAACAATATATACAAATTAAACTTATTTTATTAATACTTGGTACCATAAATGGGCAAAGTTCTAAATAAGATCACTCACATTATCATAAAATTTCCATTTTTTTTTGTCAAACATTTCTTCAAATATTGCCGCGCCCTCAAAACTTATGAACTAAGATCACAAATATCTGAACTACACAAAATTTTTAATCAACTTCACATAAAATTTAACTGAGACCAATGGTAGAGAAGTAAATTTATTTTTAAGAGCTCGGTATATAAAAAAAAATTCAAGAGCTAATTGAATATGTATAATCTGCTTCTCTGCTAGCTGTTTAAAATGAAGGTTTCTTTTTTTTTTTTCTTAGAAAAAAAAAAGTGAAAATAAGAGAGTTTCTCTGCATATTTTCTAATGGTGAAAAAAAGTGCTCGTAATCTGTGTAAATATAAGGAGCATAATAATTTGTATATATGAATATACCTATGCGTAGAAAACATAGGGTTATTAATTAGATTCTAAAACCTACGATATTTTGCAAAATGGATAAACCAAAATGTCAAAGTTAGAAAGATGGGTGTTAGAAATATAATTTTATTATGGGATAAACTTTGTTCCTTTGACCAATGTCTACCTTTTTTATAATTCACAAGATCTTGGTTTCTTCTGGTTTTTGAAAGAGATAAAGAAACCTTGGGTCAATTTAATTTTTTATTTTTAAGGGAATGTTATGTGTTTGGAGTGGTTAGAATGGCAGAGTCAAGTGAAAACACATACTTTGCACCAATGATCCTAGCTATAGCCTAAAATCTCACACGGGCTATGCTTGTCACCATCACACTTTGGAAGTAACAAATTGTCTATTAGTAAGCCTACAAAAACATTCCTGATACTTTACCAAGTCACATCCAAAGAGCTATCTAGATTACTTTTGTCATCCATCAATCACAGTACTTATTTAATTGGGCTTGGATGTAGGGTTTCGGTCCAGTGGGCCCAATAAAATGTTATGGGTTACACAAGTGACCCTTTGTTGACCATTTCCCTATACAAGGCCTAGCCTATATAGTTCTAGCCCTAGTCAAACTTGTCAAACGTTGGAATTCGTTTTTAAGATAAAACAAGGTAAAATTAAGTTAACACATTAAAGTTATTAATTCATCTCCATCTCAACAACCCTTTTTTTTGTTCTTAAATGGGTCTCAGATGACATAAAACTTTTATCTGCTTTTTATAATTTAAGTAACTCACGTCTCTAGCTCATGAAACTGTAAAATTTTTACTAAATATGAATTTCTCAAATAATTTCACATCCTTATATTTTATTACTATTTCATAAGAATACATGCACTCGAGATCCACAAAATTGTATTCTTAGTGTAAAAAAATTTATACAATTAACTAATAAAAACTATTTTTGTGTAATTTTAAAATTATTATTATAAAAATCACAAACTTTATTATATACGATGGTGTATGATTAGCTAATAGTGTAAACAAAATATTTATAATTTGAATGCATATATTATTTATTCATATGTGAAAAAAATACGTTTACTGTTTGTAAAATTTCGAATTAACATCGAGCCTTATTTTAAACATCAGTTCCTCACAAGTCACAAATGTTAATTTTTTTTTTAAATGCCATGCAAGCGTAAATTAATCCAACCATTCCTTTTTATTCTAATCATTCATATAAAATCCAAAAATGATAAAGATTTCAAATGACTAATGACATACACTATATGATAAATCCATGTGATAAGTCTCAGCATCTTCCTGGAAAACAGCACTTACCGTTTATCATTCTATAATCACATATGGACATATAATAAAACTCTAATCCCTCCCCAAAGATTAACTAATTGATCTGTTCAGCTGTAACTTTTCATCTCAATCCATTAACATGACTAACAACAAATCATTACCATTTGATCACCTAGTCCATTAATCAATGAAAAGAAAGTTATAAAATATACAAATGGTTAATGTTTTATATAAACGAAACTATAAATGAATTGAGTATTGATAACTTTTCAAAATCAAAACAGATTTTTAATTAACAAATTTTTATAATAATAATTGCAAATTATCTACCAACAAATTATATATATATATATATATATATATATATATATATATATATATATATATATATATATATATATATATATATAAAAAGTTAGACTCGAATTCATTTTCTTATTAAATATAAACACCATGTTTCCCACCATACCATTATTTGCTAGAAGATAATTAATGCAAATGGCTTGAAATTGAGGTCACACTGAAATTGGAATTGGTCGGGTAGTTCTTCAACACTCAATTGTACTTTGTGTGGCTCTTGGGACCTCTCTTGCTCAAAAGTCTAGGAATAGTTGTTTATAGTCTCAAGTGCAATGAAACAAAGCTCAATATAGTTTTATGAAAAATTTAAAGAAAACATATTTAGATGAAGTGGCTTTCGCTGTGTTGTAGCCCCTTTTGGAAACATGGGATCCGTTTTGGTGAGCTAATTTATTTAGTCCTTGTATATCCTTTAATTAATACCACCATATATAATGTAGCATGTGACATGCTTTCTTAATTACGATTCCATTTTGTCCTTTAAACCCTTATAACATATTGTCCTAAGCTTGTAGATGCCGTATAGCTTCATCTCTATCACTATAATATTGTTTCCATAGGCTAAGTTGGTACCTTGTACTTCTAGCTACAAATGATTAATAATAAGCATATACCAAAGAGATTGGATTTATCATATATAGTCAATTTTTTCTTAACACGAAAAACTCAAGTTTGAAAATTTGTTAAAAAAATATTCATATTTAGTATCAGTGTTTCGAAAAAAAATGTTTCTAGAAAAAAAATATTTATAAAGATCAAACAATAATAATAATAATGTTTTTTACCTTAAAATTATAGATTCAAGGTCCAAAGGGTTGGACCACTAACTTTGGAGTATAGGGTCCTACTCTCTATTAAGCAGCTGCAAATGGAATAAATATTAGATTAGTAGCTGTAAGTTGTTCTTTCCCATCTTGAGCATCATAATTAATTAAAGATCTTTGATGTGATGATCCTTAAGTTCAAATAGGTAGAATCATCTCAGCAGCTAAGATTAAATGATTATTGCTTTTTTTTCCCTTTATTTTTTAAAACATGGCAGCACAAGAGGGTCAAATACCACAACACTGCAAATCATTCAAACTATTTTGAATTATTTACCCACTACTACTAATTTATTATTACTTGCTTTTGCTCATGTAGTCGTTCAGGACACCATGAAAATTATACAATCCCTCTGTCCCATATGCTCTAATAGTGCTTGATTTACATCATGCATTTCCCTCACTTTCCATTTTCTTGACCGAGTCCATTCTACACATTCAGTTCAGAAAAACAAAAAGGTTGTCTTCTACTTTAAATGGCTGCCCTACATGAGTATCAAAATGTTACTTCCTAGTCTTTCAAACTTGCTTTCTTTACCTAATATTTATATTATACGGTATTTCATCCTATATATAATAAATAAATGAGAATAACTTTTTCTTAATTATAAAATATAAAATTTAATTTCAAATATATTAATTTCTAGTTTATGATTATATTTTTTATTTATTATGCAGTTTTTTAAAGAGTCATTTATTATATATTTATTGAATATTTTTAAAATAAAATATAAATTTATGACATTATTAATTAAAACTAACTAATTCAACTAATTTTAAATTATTTTAGTTGAATAGGTGATCTCAAATTTAAATCTAAAATCTAAAATATGTATCTAAAGAAGAATTTTATCGTTGACAATTCCTAAATCAAGCACGATGGATATATGTAACTAGATACCAAAATAATTATTTAAGAATATCAACATAATATGACATATAATTGGTGAATAACATTGTCTTTAAATACGTAAGTCAATGTTCAATCTCGCATGTATACAAAAACATCTATTAAAAATTATTAATCTTTGAATACTTTAAGAAATTAATCTTTGAATCTAAACAAATACTCTGAGTTGATAAAAAAAAATGTGATTTAAGAACAAAACAGCGAGACCATATTGTAGATATAAAGGTTCCCTTTCTTTTTAGTTGTAAAAAAAGGCAAAATGTATATTAGTGAATAAATGGGGATAATAAAACAGAGCCTTACAGAACATAACCTTGAAGAAGCACATTTCAGTATACTTTTGGAGGGGCCCTTGAACCCATCATTATCTTAATAATTTGACCAAACATACCTCACTGTTATGCCACTTTATAAGCTTGGATTGCTAAGGGAAAAACAAGACTATTTAAAGCAATAACGGCGAATAATGATCCAAGGCACCAGCAGATAGCTTTTTGCATGTGGACACCTCTTCGCAACTCTCATGAGTGCTCGTCAATTTGACGACTCAGATCATGTCCACCACTTCACAACAACCTTCAACACACTATGTTTTCTGTATTCACATGCAAAAACGTTCCTTTTTTTTAACAATAATAATAATTAGACATACACTCGTAAATTAATGATAGTAAAATTTCTCATTTATTGAGATGGTCTAAATATTAATAAAAATTAATTTTTACTTTATAATTCAATTCTATAAAATTAAACTAAGTATAAACTTGATATTAAAATAATATCAAAATCTATTATAATAATTATCGTTAGATTTATTAAATTATTAGTTATGGAATTGTTGTTAAATAACACTTATAAATATTTAATCTAAATAAAATATATAAATAAAGAGTTACTCTTACCTTTAAGTCAATTTCATAAAATTAAGGTCAATTTTTTTTTTCTTCTTCTCACTTCAACTTTATCTCCTAATGCACTTTTTGGATTAGACAACTCATTTCGTGACACCATATGCTCGATGTTTCCTTAACATTGGTAATAAGATAATTGTGTGGCTTGAATTTTGAATCACCTATTTCTGAATAGTTCCCATCAAAGAATAATTCTAGATCATTCAGAAATTGAGAGCATTCACTCTGCATATATCATTTTTAATAATAATATTTTTATATTTTTAATAATATTTAATAAATAAAAATTACTAATAGCATTTTGTGATATAATGCAAATATAATATTTATTAAAATATTATCAAAATTAACAAGTAATATTTTTTATATTTTGTAATATTTTTTAAATATAGCCAAAAGTCTTATATGCAGTAATAATTTGTAATTCTTTTCCTATTTTTTAAGTCCATTTTAGATTAAAAAAATAAACTTTTGTAGGAAAGACAATAATAAAATAAAATAAAATAAGCTAAAAATTAATTTATGTAATTTAATTTTTTTAAATCCTATTTAAATTCTATAAAAACTTATGTTAACTCATATATAAATTTATTTTAACTTAAAAAAAATTAACTCATTTTATCTTTGATTTTTTTTATTTTATAACTATTTAATAAGAAAATTATCAAATCATAACTTTATTAAATTATTGGTTATTCCAGTGAATTGCTTATACTTGCACTGACAACATATTTGTTCTTCCATTAGTAGTGTGAAGTGAGAAAATTAATGGTTAAGATGGCACCTACGCTGAGTAATTGCCATATCAATTAATTCTTGAAAAATGAGAGATTATACTAATGAGATTGAAATTATAACTATTCGTTAAAAAAAACGATCAAAATTGTTATAAAATTTATGTACATATATAACAAAAAGTGAAATTATTAAAAACTATAATCATTGAAAATTACAAAAATGTACTTCTTTCCTTTTAAGTACAACATCTTCTACCCACAGAAATTAAATCCATGGTCATATGTGCCAATTGTGCTATTGTTCCTACAGGAGAAAAAGAAAATCTTATAATTCATGTCAATAGGAAAAAAAATTGGAAGAGCACTGTGAAGTAATTGTTTTTACACTACTCATGATTTGACTATTAAAAATTAATCGTAAAATACACAATTTATTCATCGTTATTTTACAACCATTCGTTTTAATTTATTCATTAGTTTTGGTGAATCTAAAAGCAAAAATCCAACTTACAAAAAAATATCTGGCAAATTTTCTTTGACCCAAAACTCCAATTTATTAATTAGAGATCAAACAGTAGTTTGTTTGTTCGGGTTTTTAGGCCCAACTCGTAAGACATTCATAAAATAAGGTTCATTCAATTTGTCTTGGGTTTCCATTAAGTGGCCCAAGTGCATAATTGGCTGACTCATTATAATGCATAGGGATTCCCCTTAAAGCCCAATAGGTGAAAGAAGTTTTGTGCACCGTTTTTTAATGAGAGTTGGAGAAAAAGTGACAAGTTTTGAAAACTAGTGCAAATTTATGGCCTGTTTTCTTCATTTGAAAAAATATTTTTATAAATAATTATAAAATGAACTTAATTGTCTTTAGCCTTGGAAATAATCTAAGATGGACTAGGCTTTACATGACATGTTTTTATAAAACTAAGATCTAAACTTCATTTATTATTTATCAAAAGTTTTTTTAAGGTTTGAACTATGTTTTTTAAAAGTTTGATATGATCTATTAACATACTTAAAAGTCTATTTTATATTAAGATATTTAAATAAGTTAATAAAATTAGTTTTTAAATAAATTAAATAGTTAAATAGGTCAATATATTTATTTTTAAATAGGTTAATAATAATAATTTGTTTTTAAAATTTATTTTATTTGAGTAAAAAATATTAAGATATTAAATATATAAATATAATATTATATTAAAATTTTAATTATATATAAAGAAATAAATTAGACTAATATATTAGGTTTAATATACTTTTTATAAATCTAAGCATCTTTTTCAAAAGCTCAAAACTAATATTTTTATTAAAAAGACTAGGTTATGATAGGTTTTAAAGAGGTTAGACCATAGGCTGTTGTCGACAGCCTAATCTAACATATTCTCTTCTCAAATGGTTATATTGAAATTTCACATTATTATTTTCATAAAATTTTGTAAAAAAAAATTAAAATAAATTTTTGTTATTTTTATTAGTTTACATATGAAACATTAAAATAAAAATAAAAAGGAAATAAAATAAATATTTTAAGTATTGATTAACTTGTAGAAAGAAATATTTGTATTTAATATTTAACCATATTTCGAATAGAATTATTTTGGAAAGAGAATAAATGTGAAAAAATATATATTGATTATAGTTTATATTTCACGTAGCTAAGTCCTTATTACATTGGGCTTAGTTTTGTTAACAATAATATTTTGGGTTGTCCATACAGATTCTAGGCTCGAGGTTTCAAATCTGATTCGATGAAATGTAGGTCAGCAGCATATAACGGGCCCAGTCCAATGTATCGGCCCAGTCAAATTCATTGGAGGAAAAAAGCTTATAATGGGCCCAACTTCTATACTTCGGATAAGTAGACTCTTGAGATTGGACATTACAGGGTTTGGGTCACGTGAATTCTTAGCAATCTGTTTCGGCTTCTACTTATAATCTTTTTTTTTTTCTTTACACTCATTTATTTCAAAAATTAGTTTAGAGTTTTCTTTTTCGTTCATGATGATCTTACTTACCTTGAACAATATTATCTTTGATAAAAAATATTTATGATTTATCTTAAAAAAATTAGTTTTCAGAATTATATTTTATAAAGAAAAAAAAATGAGTGCAAGGCGAATCACCTTTAGACTTATGTTTTGAGTTGTTACCTGGGCTTTAACAAATAATGTATTTCTGCTTCTTTCGGAGTAAGTATAATATAAAAAATGGATAGTGTTAAGTAATAAAAAAGAAAATATAAAATTATGAACAAATTAAATATATTTTTAATCTTGTAAAAATGAGTGAGTTTTGAGTTTAGTCTTGTAATGTCTTCTATCCTTATAAAATTTAAAATTATTATTTTTAGTTCATATTATTATTTAATACTCATTAATTGTTTATATTTTTTATAAAAATAAAAATAAAAAAATATTTTACAGATATCAAGATCAAAACTTATTCATTGTGTGAGGACTTAAAATATATTTAAGTTAAAATAATAAGATAAGTATTTTTTATTTGAGAGCTTGAACAGATTGAATCTCCGAATTTGATTGTAATCAATTATTGCTTACTCCTATCATAATTCATGTGAAAAACATGTATTATATTTATTAAGTTTAACAAATATAATATTTCATATTATTATTTAAGTTAATTATATATTATATAATAAATATCGTAATTAATACAATAAAAAAATTTGACTGTCAATAACATTAAACACTATATTTATTAAATATAATATATAATTAATATTAAATATTGTATTATTAAATATAATATATCTATTAAATATATAGTCTCTAAAATAAATTATTTTTTATATTTATAAAATTTTATTAAATACTAATTTTTTTAAATATAATATGTAGTCAAAATGGACAATATGATTAAATATTATGTTTATTAAATATAATATATTTATTAAATTCTTGTTAAATGTTACAATTAATTTTTAATAGGGTTAATAACAATGAATGAAAACATGAAACTGATAATAAGATTAAATTTTATATCAGTACTTGTACTTATATCTATTTTGTATATATAGATAGACTAAATGTGAAAGTTTAATTTCTATGAATAAAAAAAATTAAATATGAAAGTAAAATATCAATTACAATGATAATTGAGATCACATACGAAATGATTTTTAAAATAATTATTATAAAATTTAAAAATTTATAATATATTATTATTTGTGATTGAATGATAATATAAAATATTTATATTATTTATGTATGTATTGTTTATTCATATATTAATCTAGAAATTTCATTCTAAAATAAATTTATGATAAAATATTTTTTATCTTATAAAATATCAAATATTCAAATTTAGTCCCTCATTTTTATTTTGTTACTTTTTTCGTCTTTATAATCTAAAACATTAATATTGATGTGACTAACAAAGTTATACTTGTAAACATTATGGGTGATACGATATCCACATGACTACCACATGATAAGCGTTGCATGTGTCATTTTAAGAACATTATTTGTCTTTAAAATAAATTCAAAATCTAATTTTAGTCCTCATAAAATTTAGAGTTTGATGTTAGTCCCCGTAAAATCTAAAGTTTAATTTTAGTCTCTATAAATTTCAAAGTTTATTGTACTGCATTGTTGAATTAATGTCCATAAAAAATGTTTAAGATATGAAATTCAATTGTACTATAATTTTGTACATTGTTATCATTAGGCATGTGTCTTGATTGAGAGAATAAACACATTTTTTATTTCCATAAATGTGGAAAGACTAGTGGATGTTATTATAAATCTTAAGGGTATATGGACGCATGTTCCGTAGAGGATCTAGACTATGTAACCATCCTTTATGTATATCTTAATGAAGTCACAATTTCTCTCAATGATTAGATACCAATGTATTTATTGAATGATTTTGACGCATGTCATGCTTTTGAGACCAAAGAGTCTTTTGAGATGATTTTACCATATTAAGGGATACCACCAACTAATCTCTCAGATAAAAAATAATCTTCATAGAGTAAAGTCAATCTCTTGCATGAGGTTTCATTTGTGTGCATTGGATATTGTGCAACTGCCTATTTGTTGATATATGATACAAAGCAGGAAGACCAAGAAGAGTCACAAAAGAATGTGACGCGAACTACATGGGATGACCTTCAAGGACCCCTAACCAGGGACAGAATAAAGAAGTTAGAGGCTGACATATAAAGGAAGATGAACCTCCTTAGAGGGCAAGAGGAGTCCAAAGCAGGATCTACTTTGTTTATGTTGTCCTTGTGTAGTTTAGGAACTTGTGTATAGTTTTATGTGTAGCTTGTAATAAGTAGGAAGGCTTCATAAGACTCTTTAGACACATGACACCTTATGGATGCACGTAGTGCCTTTGGACACACTCTGCGTCTATGGATGCTTTGTTTGGACGAGGGGCTCAGTTTGACATATGAAGCCTCTTTGAGGTTTCGTGAAGCCTTTGGACGAGGGGCGTCCTTTGGACGACCCATATGGACGACGCGTTTGGGTGCTAAGTCCTATGGACGTTGGCAGCCTTTGGACGATGGAAGACCTCTTTTAGGGAATGCACCTCTTGGGTCAGTTGCCTTTGGACGAAGACTCCTCAGGACAACTCTAAGCATTGGACGAAGCCTGGAAGCCATTAGATGTAGCTGCTGAAGCTTCTCGCCTTTGGATGTAAAACCTTAGGCAAACATCTACTAGAAGGTTTACGAGAGTTCACTCGCAATTTGTGGCCCAAGGCCCAGTTAGGCTAGTTTGAATGCTTTGCATGCCTTTTCCTTGTATATATAGTTGATCTTAGACTCCTTGTATCAACTTTGGTTCAATTTGAATGATATTTGCTTTTCAGCAATTGGGAGAGTGGCTCTCGTTTGTTATTGGATTAGAACACTTTATTCTCACCAAGTTCTCCATGAGACTTGTAGCGAATCTCAATTCTCTTATATGATTTTTCCATGAAAATCAGTGGTGAGTCATCTCTAAACTCTTTCCATTTTTTTTATTTCAATTTCTTCTATCCTATCTTTAATTTTTGTGATTTACTTTACTTTGATAATTCCTAAAATTTTATTCCTAATTTTTATTTTGACTATGAAAATTTCAAAGTGTAGAGGATCCAAGTAGAGTTAAAATGGTTCACAAGAGCAATTTTAATAAAGAGTAATCCAAATCATAAGTTCTGGAATTTGGATCATATCAATATATGATTAATTATTTCATGTGTTGTTATAGTTTGTATGTACTTAATTGTATATGTTGTGTAACGTTATTCACATGTACTCCTATAATATTTGTATTTATATGATTATTCATTTTATGTCTATGGTTAGCGATAATCGTAATGTTCATGTTGCAAAAGCAGATGACATATTGAGGACAACACATGGGATATATGCACATTGAGTTTGTGGAGGATGTTTGCAATTTGGTGATAGTGGAGCTCAACCTGTCGATTAAATGCACATAGAGAGACTCATATTATACTTTAAGTTCATCTACTAGAGGTTCACACTCTAATGTGCAGTCAATCTATTAAGCTTTAGGGAGAGTCTTTCATAAGCTTCTCATCCTTAGAGTTAGAGTTAGTGTGAGTGAGTTTATGAAATTTATTTTGTGTATTTTTGGATTTAATCTTCCTAAACCATAATGTATTTTGACTACCTCCTTTTTTATACCTATTACAAGATTTATGACTTATGATTTTATTTTATGGTCTTATTTTATGGTCTTATTTTATGGTCTATAACACCATTTGGTGCAATACTCTTTATAATTGATTGTGATGCATGAATGATATTCAATATTTATTTTGTGATATTTTTTTTTATATTTGATTATTATTATGTATATCTTATCTGGTATGAAAATGCAAAAAAATCACAATTTTCATAATTAAATTAAATAACATTATCTTAAAAGTGAACTTATTCCAAAGTTAAAATTAGTTAGTCTAATGTGACATTACAAGATGTTATAGGAAGCATGTGATTGAGACTTTGATGTTTGATGATGTGTGTGTCTCTCTATGTATATATTGGCCTAACAATATTGTTTTCTAATTATATAGTAATTTTTTAATTCTTATATCAACCATTTGACTTAATTCACATCAAGTACCTTTTGTCTTCAACCTTGTAAGATTGTTTATTTTATGCATATTTTTAATTAAGCAAATGAGAAATTATTAAGTTAATTAAATTTAATTATTGTTGAAAAAGAAATAAGATTTTTTATGTTGCACATTATCGAGGAAAAATCCCAAAATAGGCTAGAATGGCAAAAAATGCACATCCTGAGGCAAGCTTTCCCTGAAAATAGTTGACCAATTCAAGTGAAAACACAAAGAGATGACATATAGAGGTTGAGAGTGTTTTCTCTTCGAGTTTAGCTAATCTAGTGTCGTTGGCACGTTTTTTAGTATGACAACATGTTTTTCGAGGCAGAATCTTGATTAACTAAGGTTCTGGAGAAAAGTTTAGAACCCTACAATTGTCATCTCAAAACCCTCAAAAATCCCTCATGATTACAACTTATGTGATCCATCGGGCTAATTTCCTAAAATTAATAAATTGCCCTTAAAACCCTTCCCACCTAAGTTTTCGCTCATCCTCTTTAGCCAAGTTTGGAGCCACCATTGCTAACCAAAATTTTTCCTTCTTCCTTGAAGCTTTCAATCCCTAAGTCTACAACAAGTTAGGTTTTAGGTTTTTAATGAAAAATATCAAATTTTGATGAATCTGCCATGCATGTAATTATAGTTGCTATATTTATGTCCATATAATGTTTATATGATGTCATGGAGTGATTGAAAGGATTGCATGTTGATTTGGATGACATTTTGTTGGATTTCGTGTTTTTGCATGTTGCTATTTCATATTTTCGCTAAGTAAGGAATCCTCTTACTAGGAAAAAACCTTTTTTCTGGGTTTCTATTTGAAGGTTTATTGAGCGAAATGAGACTTTCACTAAGCAACCTTGCATTTTTGGGTAGATTTTTGGAAAAACACATTTTCATTGAGAGGAGGCCTTTCTCACTAAGCAAAACTCAAGAACACATGAACATGTTGAATGCTCACTGAGTGAATACATCATTTGTTGGACGAAACTATGAACTTAGTGAGAAAACACCTAGGTTTGATGAGTATTCGTTGGGCGAGTGTTGCATTTACCTAGTGAGGATCTTAAGAGCCTAGAAACTCATATTCGTTAAGCGAATCTTGAGTTTGGTTGGACAAGTGTTTAAGAGCTCTTTGTGACTCTTAATTGTTGGGCTAAGGGACACCTTCATTGAGTGAGGAGGTGAGACTTAAAATTCTATCAAGACTTTGTGAGGTTATTTGCTGAGCAAAGTCTCCCACTCACTGAGTAAATTAGTCAGGAGCAGAGAGGATGCTCTCTATGGCTTCTCTTGCTAAGCGAAAAAAGGTCTTCACTAGACCAAGTAAACATAGCTAAGAGGTGAAGTCACTGTTACTTCATTTCGCTAGGTGAGCCATCTCATTCATTAAGCAAAACCAAGGTGAGAAATCAGGGTGCTTTTTATGAGTTGCTTGGCTGGGCAAGGGTTTAGCCTCGCTAAGAGAGACGCATGAGGTCTTAGGAAATTAAGTCTTTGTAGCTTATTCGATGAATAAAATGCTTTCTCACTAAGCAAATGTGTGTAGCTGAGTTGTACATTTTTGGAAGTTAGAAAATAATTAAGCAAACTATCCTTCTTATTGGGCGAATTTTCCTAGTAGTAAGGAAATGTTTAGGTTATGAAACTTGTTTAAGTAATTAATTATGTCTTTTAAAAGCATGTGAACATTGTTATAAAATGAATATTATGGGTACGATGACTTAAAAAGCTTGGAAATGGAACATTAATCAAGATAATGTCATAATATGTGAAAATGTTGCTATCTCGAAATATGAAACACTTGTTGGATGAGTAAAAGGGTTTACCTTGTTTTTAAGGATATGAACAATAGATCATTTCTTGTTGCGGCGAGTTTCAACTTGTCTTAAAGGTGACCATTATGAGATGGTGGATACCTGGTGTTAATATACATTGCTCAAGAAAATTAAAAGTGATATGAGAATCACAATTGTTATGATGTGTTGAAGTTCCTTGAGGATACTATTGACAAGTAGACATGTAAGTTGTTAGGTTATTATGATGAAAAGGACCCACAACCAGTGCTGGAGCAAAGGATGACACAGTAAGCCTCGGAGATAAATAGATGGGCACATCCCACGGGGGGTCTTGGTATTGCAAACCTAAGACCGTGGTATATCACTACCCATGTACTTTCATCCTGACAGACACATTTTCTAATCCATAAGATCATATCATCTTTCCCCAATATCAAGAATAAGGTATGTTAAAGAAGTGGCAAAGGTGATCACCCAACTTATAAATCTCCATAGAGTAGTGGTTGTAATGTTAACATTATATGTATGTGTATGTGTGTGTGAGAGTATGAATGGTTGTGTTGAATATTATATTATTGTTTGATACTTATGTTTATCAAAGGACTGAGATCCCTTTTTGATGATTGTGGTATAGTGATTGTTTTATTGTATGTAAGATTATTCCTGATGTAGCTTACCCTTATGTTGTATGTTGTATGGTTATGACTACGATGATCTGAATTACGTGTTTGTGGGAATAGATAAGGCTTTCGAGAGGTGCAAAGCGTTTGAGAATGTCGATGGTGACTATATTCTTAGGCCTCTTTCACATGCACTTCAGGGACATCTAAGTGGGATTGGGCGAAGCATGGAGGATATAGTATGACACACAACGTGTGTTGTATTGTGGGAGAATGACGATAGAGTATGCTAAATGGGATCATGAGGTCTACTATCGTTTTCCACATTCACCTGGAGATGTTCCTCCCAATCTGGTTGATGTGGAGTCCCCTTATAGGGATGTCCAAAGTTGAGATGGTTGAGTTCCCTTACTACAACCCCACTAATCTTGCTCCTAGTTTCAAACGCTTTAGGGCCAAAGTTGTTAGGTCAAGGAGTGGCACATGGGTCCCTCCACCCGCGTCGCCACCATCACCGTAATAGTATAGTGTCTGTTGTATTGGGACCAATTATATGATGTTTTGTATATCTTTGTCCCCAATTTCATATGTATTTATCGTTTTTATTTTAGGCATTTGTTTGCTTGAGCTTTAGTATCTTTTACACAATTATAATATATATGTCATAAGACACAAGTTCTTTTTTTATGTACATGGTTATATATATATATATATATATATATATATATATATATATATATATATATAATATGCATGCTTATTTTCATTCTAGTTGTTACTTATGTTTATTTTCTAATGAATGATATGTATCTCAAGAAAAAAGAAAAAAGTTTATTAATATTCTCGAAATTAAATTAATTAAGATCTTTCTTAAAATTAACCTTTCACAATTAGAATAGTATATGGGTCGACTAAAGGTTGTAGCTGCTTTTGAGTCGTTATAGACCTAGCTTTTGACTCTAAATGAAATATTACAAATAGAGTTGGTAAAATGGGCTTGATGGGCTAGCCAATTGGACCAGACTAGGCTAAAAAAATGTAGCCCACTATTTTTTTTAAAAGAATCTTTAGATGTATTTTTAGTAAAAACGAAATTGGGCTCCAATTGTTATGGCTAGCAAAATTCTGATCTATGTAAAAATTGGACTGACCTATTTTCCCTCCTTTACCCGTTGAGTGAAGCTAGCCTATTTGTCACCTCTAATTACATAAAACTTAAAGATGCTAATCGAAAATACTATTTTTTTAGAAATCACAAATATTCTCTAAGAGATTGTTAAATAAGAACATTATAAGTGACAAAACTTTCTTTGAATATTTAACACAATTATATACTTAGAATATAAGCTTGAAATTATTTATTAAGCTAACCTAATTTATATTAGTTGTATGTAGTTTCCAAATTATTCTAATGGATAACTTACATCGTTATATATTTATTATAATTTAGAAATGTAACTTTATATTAGAGTTTATGTATGTTAATATGCTGTACTCAGTATTAAGTAGAAAATTATCCTATTATATTTACAAGGCATTTTAATACATGAACAAAATTAAAGGCGACCTAAGCATTTACACGAGTCTACTAACTATTTTTTTTCTTCAAATAATTATAATCTCAAACAAACTCATTTAATGGTGCAATCCCGTAATGTTATAAACTAATATTAAATTAAAATTACATACTTCATCAAAAGCAAAAACAATTTTATTAATGCAAATGAGTTATTTTTAAACCACGTGAGTTGGTAAGTGATAAGGTTTCAGAGTTAACTAATTCTTTATATGAATGCTAGTACAATCTCCTCTAGTGAACATTCTTCCTATGTAAAATTTGCTTACACTCCCAAGTTAATTGTCATGGGTGTCCCGCACAATAATATTGAGTTTAGATATCATCCGCTCGTTATTAAGTTTTATTTTTATTGTCGTTATTATATTTTTATTAAAAAATTATTAATTAAGTCAGAATAATTATACTACTTAATTCATGTACTATATTAAATTATTAATTTTTTAAAATAATTCTTATAATATTTTTTTACATTAGTTTCGATTGTTATTTAAAAAGTGTAATGAATTTGAGATTTTAAATAATTATTTTGATATAAAAAGTCTTGTAGATTTTAAGAGACTATATAAAAATATAATGACTTATAAGATTTTTTAAAGATTTTTATAATTAATATTTTATAATTTAAATTTTAATGAATTTATTTTATAAGAATTTATAAGATTTGAAAAGACTCTATGAATTTACAAAATTTGAAATGATTTGGTAAAATTTTAGCAAACCTTCAAAATTATAAGAGTTATTAAACTTCTTTATTCTTTTGTTTTTATTTCTTTAGTGTGAAGTCCTTATTTGAATTTCTAACAAAATATACAAGAATAGTTATCATCAATCAAAAGAATTAATTTCACAAGAATATCTATAAATAACATAATTGTAAATATTTTTAAATAACATTATTTTTAAATATAATTCATTCACTTATTTTATTTTTTATTTTTCATAACAATTGATTGAAAAGATAAGCAAAAGGCACAATAGAAAGACAAGAAAAATAGTGATCCACGTGAATGTAAGTGCATAAAAAAATGCAACAAGACAAATGTTCTTATAATATAATCAATTTAAAATACATCATATATAAAGTAAAAAATAGTTTTTATTCATTTTGACATTCTCTTTTTTGTGATGTACACAATCAATTTGTCGAAACAAATTGATTAAAGACAAAGACAAAGTAGAAATATTATTTTTACCTGATTGTAGAGAAGACATGTAAAATTGAAAATGAGGATGATAACAAAATTTGTCCCATGGATATCCATATATAAAACCTACAAATAGATACAATATGATTAATTAAATGGATACTCATTTATTAACATGACCAGAATGAATAACAAGGTATATGCAGTTACTTGCACTTTAAAACTATTTACATATCTTTAATTTACTCTAATGTATTTTTAGTATAAATATAAATTAGAAATTTATTTTTAATATAAATATATGTTTCAAAAATATTTATTTGTTTTTTGTTTTAAATTATATACCTTACCAAATATTTACGAATACTCAGTGAACATGACTAGAATTCATGAATATCCATTAATGAGTACTCATTTAAATACAAACGGGTATAAAAGGACTACTATCCATACTTGCTTTACCTCATTGTCATCTTTAGTTAGAAAAAAAGATTATCAAGTATTGCATCAACGGTTATATTGCCTTCTACAAAAAAGAAAAAAAAATTATATGGGAGGAGGAAAAGAAAAATTTAACAATGATAAAAAAAAAACTTCTAAAATCTCAAGAATTTGAGTGAGATTGTTGGATGAATGATTTACTGCTTATTTTTTTAAATCTATTAAAAACTATTTTACAAAATAAACTATCGAAACTTGTATGTTTTTTAATACTAGATATTTTATTTAAGTTGTAAAATGTTTCAATTAGATACCACGATATCTTGACAAACTTTTTAAAAAATTATAATAGTCTTGATTGAATATCTAAAAAATTATATAAATTATTTAAAAGCCTTAATTGAATACCATAAAATTTTTTAATAAGAAAATTTATTTTAAAATTCTAATCTAGTACACCTCCTATGTAATAACATGTCACTTTATATAACTTTTAGTTTAATCATTGTAAATATATGTTATTTGTATTTTAGTCCCTAATTCTCTAACTACCTTAATAGTTGAAGGGTACTACAAAGTGATATAGATTAACCCCAAAAAATAATAATTTTATGGATTTTTTTAAAAAAATTGAAAAGATTTTTTTTTCTAAAGTACATGAAAATAAGAGCCAAACTATAAAGGACTAGATAGTAATGAGTATTACACAATATAGTTTATAAAATATCACAAACACACCTATGATCTTGTTCATCTCACCAAAGACAATAGAAAATATCAACATATAACTCTGATTCATGAGAAATTGAATATTATGAATAAAGTTTACTTATGAGTATTTGAAAATTTGTTTCAAACTCTTGTCTTTCAAAAGTATATATATCACGAAAACTAAACACATATTTAAGATTAAATGATTTATGATTTGTTAATTTTTTTTAAAATAAAAAGAAAAATCAAGTACACATGATTTGTTATAATTTAATCAATAATATCATATTTAAATTTTAAATATAAAATTGCATCAAATAATTAAAGAATTTTTTTGACCACCTATAATCATAGCAATTTCAAAAAGATTTTATTCCGTAATTTTTATTTTATTGTTACAATGTGGTAAAATTTTCCTCCTTGTCTTTAAGACAAAGTCCTCTTTAGTCACCCTCTCAACTGTGTGAGGTTACTTCTCATCACGCTCACTGCCATTCATTCCCCTTTTTCCCATTTCACTTCCTTTTGCTTCAATCTTCTTCTCAAATAATAAAACCCTAATCCCCAATTCCTTTCCCCCAATCTCCGCCAACTCAATCGTTTCTGGCTCCGCGCCCCGTCGCTAGGGTTCGTCTTCCTCTCTCGATTTCCCTAATTCGCTCTTCTTTTAGTTTCACTTTTTTTTTTCTCTGAATTGAACTTTGTGCGTAGTTCTGTAGGGTTCGAATTCCGATTTGCGATGAGCACGCAGAAGAAGAGAGCGCTCCAGATAGAAGCGTTCAAGCACCGCGTGGTGGTGGATCCCAAGTACGCCGAGAAGACGTGGAAGGTTCTAGAACATGCTATCCAGGAGATATATAACCACAACGCCAGTGGCCTTAGCTTTGAAGAGCTTTACAGGTTGATTCATGTATTCACTCGTTTAACTATTAATGCTTCCTCGATTTCGATACTTGACCCTTGGTGTGAACTGTACGGTGCGGTTTCGGAGTTTTTTTTCTTTTTTTTTTTAATGGTATGGGTGATTCATTAGTGTGGTTTTGTTGTGTTTTCGGTGTTATTGAGGATTTATAGTCGAATGTTTAGATTGTGTGTGTTGAGAATTGTAGATGAATTAATTTACTGAGCGTTTTTTTTGTCTGTGGAAATTTAAATGGTGAAGTATTGGGTTTGAACAAATTGACCTATTAATCAAAAAGGTCTCTTTTAACGGAACAAATTGGTTGTATTAGTAAAAAGTTGTACCTGAAATGGATCTTGTAGTGTTAGTCTTTCACATAACAAGGTCGGGTGAAGAGAGATAGACTTGAAGAGATTTTAAATTTGATAATACCCCATGTGTGTAGTGTTCTTTTATATCTATCCCTTAATGTAATCTTGTCATGTGAAGAAACTAACATGAGAGGTTTCATTTCCTGCCATATAACTATACATGGATGGTCATAATTGTTTTAACTATTTTTAATCTTAACCATTCATTTTTATTATAAGGTTGAGATTTGCTTTTTTCGCGCTCTAACCTCTTACATGATACGCATATGCTTCCGTGCATGTGTGTGTCTAAATATTTTAGTGTTCTATTTTATTGTCTTACCCTCCCTCTTTGGTTTGTCTGTGAAGATTTTCAACAACTGTCTTTTGAGGTGTATGATCTTTCATGCTGTGGTCCTCAGGGTTGAGAATAGCACGCTATAGTGCCGCTTTAGCATTGTGGTGGAGCGGCCCCTGGCTGTGATGGGGGCCTTTGTAGTGGTGTGGTTCAGTGTCGCAGCTTTAGTGGCCCAAATAGTGGCTGGGATAGTGCTGCTATTCTGTTTTCTCTGAAAATGTGCCGCATCTCTTCTGGCCATCTTAGGTGGTGTGCATGTGGCCATCTTTGGTGGTGTGTGATTGTTCTGCAACTTCTGCCCTTGTCTAGGGTTGGAGAAGCAGAGGACACATATCTGTTTTTGGGGAGAAAAGAAGATGGTTGAGTTTTGTGAGGAGGTGGTGGCTAGTTTATCCTTTTTTTTGTAGAGTCAGAGAGGGTGCTGGGTCTGCACCCTAAATTGGGCCATTCTACATCCAAAACAGTCTTATAATTGTGGAAGGTATTCTTTTGCTGTTTTTTATTATTAATAATAGAAACAAATATACAACATATATTATATATGTTTAAATAATAACAAATAATACATAATATAAGTAATAGAATATATATATATATATATATAATTCAAAATGGCAGCCATCCCGCTTTAGCATTTTTTGGATCAGCCGCTATGCTTTGCTATCTAGGATTTAAAGCATTGGTTTTTGTAGAATTACTATTCATTTTTTTTGAGGAATTTAAAGCCTTTGACCGGGTCCTAAGCCCAGGTAAAGGCGGAGGGTTGTGTTAGGCTTTCCATAGCAAATGTATACCGAACATGAACCCCCATCAAATGGGGTTTATTTTATTTTTGTATCCTGGGTCATGCACATGTTACAACATTTGAATTTTCTTGTTCACAGCAAGGTTGTTAAACTTGTAGAGGGCCGATAAACTTGACTCGTAAACTAAGAGTTTACCTACTAATTTCATGCATACCATAAGGCATATCAAAATATCACAAATAAGTAAAAATTATGCATAGATGATCAAAGTAACAAATTATTCATAGATGATGAAAGTAAAAGTTCATAAGTAAAACTAGAAAAAAAAACTTCATAAGCTGTAAATCTTTTTAAGTAAATGAGATAAGTTGTCCAAGATAACATGAAATCCTGTAATTAATCTCCCCCAATGTTTAATCTGATAATGTGCTATTTATACTAAAGCACATACCATGCAGGAATTAAAAATAAAAACTATATTAAAAAACAACACCATAAGATTACTAAATAGTGGGACTCAAAATCAAGTACACGAGGGTGCACTCTATTTCTAAGTGGGTGCTAATAATCTTCAACATTTCTATTGTTAGTAGAAGTTGAACAGCAACAAGAGCTTCAAGAATGACGTTGCTTATGGGAGTTTGTTGAACAGTTGCAGCAACTGGCAAGTTTGTTGAAGAACGGTGGTGGCCAACGAGTAGTATTACAGTGGCAGTGGCAGTTGGAAACTTCGTTCGAACAGCAGCAGCAACGAGTTCATCGAATAGAAGCAGTGAAGGAGAAGGTTTTGGGAGCTTAGATTGAACAGTGTGAATCGTGATTCAAGATTTAAGAGCCCCACAAAATGACGTCGTTTTGGGGGAAGGATCAACAAATAAATTTTTTTTACAAACTCGTGAACTTGCCCCTGAACTTGCAAGTTTGGCAAGTTTACCACCAAGTTTACCTGAAAACGAGTTTACATGCAATTAAACATGTTTTTGGGTTCCTAAACTCATAAACTCCTATGGTTTGATGAGTTAAAACACAAGTTTAACAACCATGGTACACAAGTTACACTGGGCTGCTCAAGGTTGTTTTACTTTTAGGATGTCATTTCATTTCTGTGCTGCTATATCCAGAAACATATTTGCTCTTATCCTGTTTTGGTTGCCTTGGGGGTTACAATTTGTAAATGTTGACAGAGATTCTTATGTGGAACAAATTATATTGAAACATTCCCTGTGATGCTATTTGGCTGTCGTAGATTATTATGCTTTTTGTATGATCAGTTGACCGGTTTTGCTTATTCTTATTCAGATGGACTCATGGACAAGAAAATGCAGTGTGTTCTTAGCTTAGCTCATACCATTTAGTAAAAAAAAAAGCTCACGTTTTTAAGATTTTCACTCTGTATTTACTCAAATGATGCCACAGACCTCCATTAAACTTGTCATTTATTAATAAATTATAATTTATAATTATAATTGAACAAAAAGCAGAAGTTTTTATAATTAATTATGCAATAGGCCTGTAGTTTAGTTTTCTTTAAATTAATTAATTGCCTAAGTTTGCTTTAAAACTATTAATTATTATAGATCTCCTTAACAATCTTCATATGTGTATATATTTTAGAAATTTCTGATCATCCTGATCTGCCCATTCAGGAATGCTTATAATATGGTGTTACACAAATTTGGGGAGAAACTTTACACGGGACTTGTGACGACCATGACTTCTCATCTAAGAGAAATTTCTCAATCAATTGAATCTGCTCAAGGAGAAATTTTCTTGGAAGAACTCAACAGGAAGTGGGTAGATCATAACAAGGCATTGCAAATGATCCGAGATATACTGATGTACATGGATCGGACTTTTATACCAAGCAACCACAAAACTCCCGTTCATGAGCTTGGATTGAATCTTTGGAGAGATGTTGTGATCCATTCCAGCAAAACTCAGGCTAGGCTTCTAGATACACTTCTTGAGCTTGTGCTTAGAGAAAGGAATGGTGAAGTAATAAACAGAGGATTGATGAGAAATATAATAAAGATGCTAATGGATTTGGGTTTGCCTGTTTACCAGCAGGACTTTGAGAAGCATTTTCTTGATGTTTCAGCAAATTTTTACTGTCTTGAGTCCCAGAAATTCATTGAATCTTGTGATTGTGGTGATTATCTGAAGAAAGCTGAGAGACGTTTAACTGAAGAAATAGATAGAGTATCTCACTACTTGGATCCTAGAAGTGAGTCCAAGATAACTAATGTGGTGGAGAAAGAGATGATTGAAAGTCATATGCACACTCTAGTTCATATGGAGAACTCAGGCCTAGTTAATATGCTTGTGGATGACAAATACGAGGACTTGCAAAGAATGTATAACTTGTTTCGTAGGGTGTCTGCTGGCCTCACAATTGTTAAAGAAGTCATGACCTCTTTCATACGAGATACAGGTAAGCAGCTAATTATGGATCCTGAAAGGTTGAGAGATCCTGTGGATTTTGTGCAACGTCTCTTGGATTTAAAGGATAAATATGACAAGGTTATTACTATGTCATTTAGTAATGACAAGACATTTCAGAATGCCTTGAATTCCTCTTTTGAATATTTCATCAATTTGAATGCCCGGTCTCCAGAGTTCATTTCTTTGTTTGTGGATGACAAACTTCGCAGAGGGTTGAAAGGGGTTGGCGAGGAGGATGTGGAGATTGTACTAGACAAAGTCATGATGCTTTTCCGGTATCTACAAGAGAAGGATGTGTTTGAGAAGTACTACAAGCAACACTTGGCAAAAAGGCTTCTTTCAGGGAAGACTATATCTGATGATGCAGAAAGGAGTTTGATTGTTAAGCTCAAAACAGAATGTGGATATCAATTCACCTCAAAGTTAGAGGGTATGTTCACTGACATGAAGACTTCTCATGATACAATGCAGGGTTTCTATGCATGCCATGGCACTGAGTTGGGGGATAGCCCTACGCTATCTGTCCAGGTGCTTACAACAGGGTCGTGGCCTACTCAACCTAGCCCTCAGTGTAATCTTCCATCAGAAATACTGGGCGTATGTGATAAGTTTCGGACATATTATCTTGGCACCCACAATGGTAGGAGATTGTCCTGGCAAACTAATATGGGGACTGCTGATTTGAAAGCAACATTTGGTAAGGGCCAAAAGCATGAGTTGAATGTTTCCACATATCAGATGTGTGTACTCATGCTTTTCAACAACGCCGATCGGTTGACTTGTAAGGAGATAGAGCAGGCAACAGCAATACCCATGTCGGACTTGAGGAGGTGCCTTCAGTCTCTTGCCTGTGTCAAAGGAAAAAATGTTCTTCGAAAAGAGCCAATGAGCAAGGACATAGCTGAGGATGATTTATTCTTCTTCAATGACAAATTCACAAGCAAGTTCTTCAAGGTAAAGATAGGAACTGTGGCTGCACAGAGGGAGTCTGAACCAGAAAATCTAGAAACTCGGCAAAGAGTGGAAGAAGATAGAAAGCCACAGATTGAGGCAGCAATTGTGAGGATAATGAAATCTAGACGGACTCTAGATCATAATAACATTGTTGCTGAGGTCACAAAGCAGCTGCAGTCACGGTTTTTGCCTAATCCTGTTGTTATTAAAAAGAGGATTGAATCCCTTATTGAGCGTGAGTTTTTGGAAAGGGATAAAGTAGACAGAAAACTGTATCGCTATCTTGCTTGAACTGTATGTTCTTTTGTTATGGCATGGCACCTATGTGATTCTGTCTGTCATAAGTTTGAATGCTCATCACAAATTGCTGCAAGTAGTGTAACTCTCCTTTGCATACTCAACGAAACCTAGATTTGTTAGGGTCACTTCTTTTCAGGCTGCAAAACTTAATATATCTATTTTAGCTTCTTATTTCATAACAACAGTAAACAGAATTTTTTCTCTCTCTCTTTTTTTTTTAGCTTATATCCCTCAGCTGTAATATGCTTTTCACAATCACTTTGGATTTGAAATTATTTCGTCAACCACACTGCCTGTGGGAGAAGCTTCTACCAGAACTGATTAAAAGCTACCCTGAAAAGAAGCTTTTACCTATTTGAATATATATTCTGTCAAAGATTCCTATGCTCCGTATTGGTAGAGTTAAGGTCTTGGTCCCTAACTCGGATCATTTCAGCGCTCTCCTAATTTAGTGAATGAATTCTGATTTGCTGTTTATTATGATGGTGCAAGTGATATGTGGGCGGTTCGGATTACAATATGCAGAGGATAAGTCATAAGTGATTTGTTTGTTACGAAAATGATCTGAGACAACTAGGCAATTTGTCTGAGTCTATAAATAATCTCTTATGCTGCTTATTGGTCGAGTGATATATTTTTTGGGTATTGAGGATGGATGTTTGTTTTAAAGACCAATGTAGGGAAGTGATCTCGTGTTTTAAAGTGCAAGGGATCAATGACTTTGTAGTTGAAGAGACTGGTGGTGGAATTGAGGGGGAGTTAATCACGAATTGGGTTATTGAGAGATTTTTGATGATGGCGATGTGAGGAAGTTCACCTTCAATGACTTTAATGCTTAGGTTAGTGAATATTGAATCTCAAGTCTATATAACTTAGACAACATATTATATGCGGTTAATGTAATTGTAAATGCAATTGATTGTTTTTGCAATGTTGCCTTTTAGAAAGTCATAAGATGAATTAAAATCGTTGACATATTAGCGAATGTTGTATGCTTTTCACCATATGCTTAATAATACCCACGGGGTCGGGGGCATCCTCTGCAAACTTGGATATTAGGTTGGCCTTCATTCAGTCTCCCAAGCCATTGTAGGGCCAAGCCTTGTGTATACAATGGCCAAGCCTTGTGTATAATAGTTTCCCTGAGTTAGCATGTTGTGTTGTCTTGTTAATATTTATATTTTTGTCGATGAACGATGTAACAACTTGCTATTGTTATATATGATCGAAATAAATATTTATTTTAAAAATTAATTAATTATTTAGTTTAATTTTAAAAAAAATAATTCTTTTCTTTATGAAAATAGGAGTGAAAATTTCTTTTGATGGGCAACACAAAAATTCTGCATACAAATAAATATTTTGTTTGTTACAAGAATATTTCAACACAAGTCAAATATCTAAACAAGTAATATAATCCTTAGATTTCTTTGAGTTCTTATAGAATAAAGTCTTATTACAACTGGAAATATCATATACATAAATAGATAAACACTACAGTTGGTCACAAAGGTAAAGAGGATAATAAGTCTTCACATCCTATGATGTCGTCTTCACATTCCTGATTGTAAGCCAACCTCGTCTAACAACATGCTTCTGTGAATACAATGTCATAATCATAACAGTTACATACATACAAACACGCAGACAAAGGTAAGTATAAGTTTACGTGAATAAAACTTAGCCACAAGTTCTTAGGACACATAAAGTAGTAAAACATATAAGGGGTGTGAATGTCAATGTCCGCACAACACTTTATATATACACCTATCATTTCTACTTTGGAGACTTGTTAACTATATCACTTCACAATAATAGAAATGTCATAACTTTAAATATTTATTATCACAATAATTTCAACAACATTCATATGAAAATAATAATCATTTCAACATTATAGTTCAACAACCAATTGTCATTGTTAGTCATGTAATGTTATGCCAACACAATTTCATGGAGATTTTCACCAACTAAGCAATTAATATTGGTGCATTCCTTAACATAATCATGAACGGTTATAACAAACCTTCTTGTTCTCTACTACCAGCTATTGGGGAAGTCATGTCCTAATCAATAGATGAGATATGTAGTTTGTCAGTATATGTATACGTGGGTAGTAGCTCACCACGACATAAGGTTTGTAATAACCTTGGACCCTTGTAAAATTGCTTGTTTTCCTATTCCCAAAACCTAATTGTTGCACATCTTTTATCTGACATTAAGCTATGAGGCCCAATCCAGACAACTAACCAAGTTTATGTGCTTGCTCACAACATAGCTACTATCGCCAAACTTATGTACAATGTATGCATGTCATGCCATCATCAACTTCAACTCATGCAAAGGACATTAACACTTAGTTCCCTTGCAATTGCTACCTATCATGCTCAACCTTAGAGTGCTAAGCATCAATAACACAACAAGGTAGAGGTTTAATAACCAACTCTACAAAGTAGGGGTCACGAGCACACCCTACTCCAAACATCATGCATCATCCACTATTATATAGATAAAAGGCATTTTCCTGTCTTATAAGCTCATTTTAATTAGTATTTCACTTTAATCTTTTATATTCATCTTTTCCCATTATTCATCTTTTACAACATCCCAATCAAGCCTTTAATACATAGACTAAATCAAATATTCAAGTTCTCCAACCTAACAAATTTTGTCACTATTAATGGATTTGCCTAACAAGAGGGATCGTTCGCTCAACGAATCCTACCCCCAGTAGGGTACTTCTTCAAGTGTACGCATTCACTCAACGAGAGCCTAGCCTCACCTAACGGATGGAACCATAAAAAGCTCTTACTACGTTTAGTTGCCTAGCGAGTGGCAGGCCTAGTGAGCCAAGCCATAATGGCCAAAATTATAAAGTCCTCACATCTCCACTCAATCAGAACACATCCTCGCTCAGCGAGAACACATCCATGCTCAGCGAGAACACATCCATACTCAGCGAGAACACATCCTTGCTCAACCAAAACACATCCTCCCTTAGCTAGAGGAGCCATAGAGAGCATCCTCTAAGAACCCCCACTTATTCGCTTAGCGGTGAGACTATTTACTTAGTGAATAAAACTATAGGGACTTTACACTTACCATTATACCTATCTTGCTCAACGAAGGTGTCCCTTCACTCAACCAGATGAACCATAGAGAGCTTCCTCATTTCTCACCTCTTATTCATTTAGCGGGTAGGAGAGGTTTCGCTTAGTGGATGAAGCATATTGACTTCACACTTTTAATTATGTCTAACTCGCTCAGCTAGACTCTAGATTTACCCAACCAGACATTGAATTTGCAAAGCTATACTCATTAAAACTCAACCAAATCAACGTATAACTTCATTAACAACTTTAGATCAATTCATAAACATTATCTAAACATGATTTTAACAACAAAAATTACATACATGGACAAATCATTACCATTCATCTCAATCACTTAATTAATCACACAAAACACACCCAATATTACATACGAAATGTTTTTCACTAGGATTAGAATCTAGCTCCTTTTTTGAAGTTTGAAGAGGAAGTACTTCAAGACTTAATGATTGGTCCCTCCAATAACTAGGAATTTGTATTTGTAGGAATCTTTTAATTATTTTACATAGATAATAATTTGACTAGCTCCTTCCTGTTCCAAGATAGAAAGACACATAGGTAATGCCTTAAATTGTTAACTTTTCTTTATGTTGTATGCATATATCTAACCATTTTATTTCTTTTTTGTAGATAACATATCAATTAGAAAGACAATGATAACCAACTTTGCCACAAAGAAGGGTCAAAAAGTGAATTAAGATCAAGCATCGTTGACAAGGCTGCCTTGGCTAAAACCTATTATTTAAAAATTGTGAGGCTTGGAGTTTTCTGTCAAGCAACTCATGGATATGTTTGTTAGAAATGAAAAGAAAGCATTATCTTAAAATAGGTGAAGAAAAAGAAATTGAATTTTCTTGTGTTCTCCAACCTTTCCACCATAAAAGACAAAAGCACGAAGGTAAGAAAATAAAAAAAATAAGTGAATATTAGAGAAAGACAATAGAGTTGAAATAATAAGGAGATGGAGAAGAGTTGGGAAGAGACATGTATAAGAGTATCCAAATTTGAAGAAAAATGGTAAGAACAAAATACCATGTAAAAGATTAAGACTTAAATATGTTTTATGTCTCTACAAATATAACTATATTTAATTTTAATTTTTGTAAATAAATTGTTATTTTTTATATCTAATATTTTTTAATATTTATCATTAATTCTAAGTATTAACATAGGCAACAAAATGAAGAATATTAATTAAGATAATTAAATTATTTTTAGGTACATAATTCAATAAGGTAATGTATTTATTATTTTATATAAATAAGTAATTATATATTACTTTTATAATTTATTTATAATTTTAATATAATATGAATAATGATTTATATTGTTTTTAATACTTCCTTTTCAATTAACTAATTTATTTTTAACATAGACTTTTTAATATATATATATATATATATATAATATTTACTTAAACTTTTATGATTTACTTTTAATATGTTACTTTTGTTCTTATTATTATATTTTAACTCATTAATTTTGACATAATTTGTTTTTTAATATATTACAAGTAATGATTTTGTATTTAAAAACTAAAGTAAATTGAAATGTAATATATTAAAAACAAATTATATTACAATCAGTATTAATGAATTAAAAATAAAAATAATATATATTAAATTAAATTATAAGTATAATATTAAAAATAAATTAATAAATTTAAAAGTATGAATAATATTAAAAAAACATAAAAATGATTTTTCATAATATATTAAACCTAAAATAAATTATAAAATATATAATTATTTTATTCATATAAAATAATAAATATATTACTTAATTTAGTTACACACTTAAAATAATTTAATTATCTTAAATTTTAAAATATTTTTTTTATTTTAATTATATTGATTAATATTTTTATTTTATTAGTCATGTGGTCACTAAATTAACCAGAGTTAATAATAAAGACTAAAAAATAACATAAAAATTATTAAGAATTTAAAAATAACAAAAAAAATTACAATAACTAAATTCCAATATAACCATATTAGTAAAAACCTAACAAATTTAAGTCAATTATTAGTTATTTTGGATCACATATTCTCTAATAACCTTTCAACCTATTATAATAAATTTATATTATTAAATTGAAAAGATACTATTTAAACTATTAAATATTAATTTATGAACAAGTTATAATATTATTAATTTATAGAAATTTATAAAGTAGAGAGAAGTGAAAAAAATAAAATGGTGAAAAATAGATAAGAAATAAAATGAAATTTAAGTTGTTTTGTATGAATGAAATAGAAGAGAAATAAAATAAAGTTATTTTAAAAGACAAAATAAAATAAAAAATTATATCAATTTACAATTTTATTATTTGTAATGTTATATATATATATATATAATAATTATAGGTATGTTAATCGATTATTTTAAAGTTTTAGGGAATTTTATTTAATTGATTAGATCATTTTTAATTAATTTTTTTTAAAATTACGATATAAGATTTAATCAATTAAATATTAGTTGTAATAAACTATTTCAAAGTTGCGGAGGATTTCATCAATTGATTGTTTTAAAATTACAAAGATTTATATTTAATTAATTAAATGTAAATGATAATTGATTAAATTTATTCCAATGTTGATATAGTCATCCTACATATACATATTTTCTATTATGCAAAATTAAAAACAACAAAAAATAAAATAATATAATACCAAATGGTTAACAATATAATCATATGATCAATGTATAAATGTATAAAGAAAATCATAAATAAACCAAAATATTAAAAAGACTACAAATATTTTTCCCAGACATTTAATAATAAAAATTAAAAATTTTAATCAATTAAATGTATATATCTAATTCTTTAACATAAAAGATTATTTTTAATATAATCAAATTTTAATTACGTAATTATTTTTATTTTAAAAATAAAACATATATAATATTTTTAACAAAACATAATAAATTTTAATTATATAATTTATTTTTTTACGTACTTATAAAATAATCTTTTGAGCACAAAATATTACTTTTAACATAATTAAATTTTAATTACATTATAATTTTAATTACATGATAATTTTAATTTACAAAATAAAACATTTAGATATATATAAAATATTTTTGTAACATAACATAATAAAATTTAAATTGTATAATCAATTTTTTTTAAATGTACATATAAATATTTATTGAACATAAAAAATTATTTGTAACAAAATAAAATTTTAACTACATAATAAAAATTTTAAAAAATATATATAAATAATTAGTTATATATATTTGTATTTGTAATCAGTTACAAATATATATATAATTGACTATATATTCATAATGGATTACAAATATATATAATCGATTATAAAATATATATATATATATATATACATAAAATTTTTTATAACATAATTTAGTATATTATTATATTACTATTAGTAATAAATATATAATATTAAATACATAAATATGTTAACAAGCATCTAAATATATAAAAAATATATAAATAAAATATATCAATATTATATTATCATATTATTATGAAAAGTAAATAAATAATACTAAATATATGAATATTTTAAAAAATAAATAAACATATAATATATTAAAAAATATATAATTATATAAATATATTAAAATATTTAAAAAATATAATTATAGAGTTATAATTAATTATTTAATTAAACAGAACCAATTGTATTATCATAATGTGTTTTTTTAAGTAGGTTGTAAGTAAAGTATTCTTTGTAAAAATTAAATCTAGATATTGTAAATGGAGATATTTATGAAAAATAATTAGTGAAACTTAAAATTCATAAAACATAAATAATTTTGTAATAAAAACAAAATACTAAACATTAATAGCTTTTGGAACGAAGGGAGTATAAATTTGGTGGACATATTAGATTCATTACTTATTTGAAGTTTTCAAACTCTGGATTTATATATTTAAAATTTAATGAAATATTAGTAAATGTTTTATCCAGTGCACGGATATATTTATAATAAAGTGATAAAATTATTAAATACTTTATTATGTCACGATGAAACTTCAATTTTGATTGGAAAACAGCAGCAGGATACAATATCTAAGTTTCATCTTTAAACTAAATATATTATATTAAAATAATTTAATTAAAAAATTATTATTTTGATAATAATAAATATAAAAATAGATATTTTAACTTTAAAAATTATTCTTATTAATAAAAGTACACTAAAAACTTTCAGAATCTCAAAATTCTTCTCTGTAAAAATATTTCTATTATCATTACAATTGTATTTATTGTTTTTTAATTTTTTATTTTTTACATTAGCTTTTTTCTATACCTTAACTACTTATGTTATTAAATTAAAAAATCTTTCAAAATCTTCTCAGTAAAAATATTTCTATTATCATATCACAATTGTATTTATAATTTTTTATTTAAAAATTCAATTATTAATTATTTTTTACATTAAATTTGTTCTAAACCTTAAACCTTATTATTTATTACAGTAAATTGTTTGTCTTCTCCAAATTTCAGTTTAATATATTCATTTGTTTGTTTATTTAAATGTTATAAATATCTTTTTATAATTTTAAATGAATTTTCAAAACTATATTTCCTTACATGTACTTTTCTTTTTGTCAAAATTCTATCTCACCATCAATACATTCAAGTCTAAAGTAATAAATATAACTAACTTTTGAAAAAAGTTGTTCAACATATTATGCTCAGCTTACTCAAGAAATCAACACATTGGTTATTTGCACAGTCAACACATTTTTTTCCAAGAGTTACAATTTTAAATTTTGACAAAAAAGTAAAATACCTTTTAAATTTTAGAAAATTTATCTAATTATTGTAAAAAATTTAAACATATTTTTCAAATAAAAGATGTAATTACATTATTAATCTCTCGAATATTGATAGTAAGACTTAGTCCTTTATATTTTATGTGTCAATTAAGTCTTTTAATTTTTTTTACAACCTTATTTGTCTGTCTGAATATTTATTTAATTATTTAATTTACTTAAAATATAAACATTTGTACGTAGTTATTATAAAAATAATAATTTACTTAATTATGTCATTAGAATTATTGCATATTTTTATATCATTCTAGAATTTTAATTGATAAATATACTATATATATTTTATATTTATGAGATAAGTGTAAAGTTATTATAATAAAAAGAATGACTAATATTCATCCGAAATTATGAACTTAGAAAACTATACGATAAATGTTTTTCTCTGAACATAGTTAATTTCATGATTAATTGATCACATTATTAATTTTGTTAAATATTAGATTGAATGGTAGAATTGTGTGAATGAAAATGAGAATAAAGTTTAGGTACAATTGAAGAGAGGAAGAGAGCCAAAAGGCTAAAACAAACACACGACACGAGTGTGATACCTGTAGACTAAAAAATAGAATTAAGCCTAAATAAAAAAGTTTGAATAAAAGTTAAAACCCAAATAAGCCCCTCCTTCATCGTCCGTACCCTACTGCGGCGCCTCATTTCCTTTGTCTTGAAAGAAATATTCAGTCTGTGTGAGGCATTTCATCGAACATGTCGTCGGCGAAGTGGCGCGCCCTGCAGCACCGCCACCGATACACCTACACCGCGGTGGTTTTCCCCCCGTCGTTTCTCTCGTCCATATCCGTTGTCCTCCTCCCGGAGCCCTTCCACTCATCCATGGTCCACTTCACCACCCTCTCGTCCACCCTCTCCCAACTCTCCCACGTCAAACACCTTGCCAACAACTTCCTCCATCTCCTCCAATCCGAACCTCACTCCGAACCTCCCCTTAACCTTGCCTCCCAACTCTACCTTCACCTCCTCTTCCTCGAAAACTCCCAGCCTCTCCACAAAACCCTCCTCTCCCCCCTCGCTAAAACGACGCCGTTCCGCTCCACCCTCGCTGCCTCCTTCAACACTCTCCTCCGCAATGCCACGTGGCCACGCTTTGCCGTCTCCCGCGCCGCGCTCTCCGTCCTCGGCATGCCCAAGCTCGACTACCTCGCTGCCGTCGTGGAAAATTGCGCCGTCCTCGTTGCCTCCGACGCCGTTAATGGCCTCAACGCTGTCGTTTCCGAAACTACGCGTCCTTCGCCTATTGTTATGGAACAGTGCCAGGAGGCTCTGTCTTGTTTGTATTACTTGCTCCAGAAGTTTCCTTCCAAGTTTGAGGGTTCTGATACTGATATCATGGAAGGGATTGTCAGTGTTGTGTTGTGTGTTTTGAGTTCCAACGCGTTTTCCAGGGATTGTTTCGTGGCGGCTGGTGTGGCTCTGTGTGCTGCTTTTCAAGTTTGTGTTAGTAAACAACAGCTTGGTTTGGTGTTGATTCGCGGCGTGTTTAATAACTTGCAGGGTTTGGATTCCGGTGGTGATTGTTGTGATGGTGATAGTAAACTTAGGGATGAAATTAGGAAGATTCCTTGCAAGGGGGATTTGTATTTAGGGATTTGTGGTCTCTCTGTGCTGAGTAGGCTTTGTTTTATAAGAGGGATTCTTACGGCGGTTTCTAGGGACTTGCTTAATGCTCATTTTAGTGATGCGAGTGGTGTTAAGACTGTGTTGTATGATGGGGTTTTGCCTGAGCTCTGCAGGTACTGTGAGAATCCTGTTGATAGTCATTTCAATTTTCATGCGCTGACTGTGATGCAGATTTGTCTGCAGCAGATAAAGACATCGTTGTTGGCGAAACTTACTGATTTGTCGGGGGAGTATGAGCCGATTCCGGAGGAAATGGGGGTGCGGATACTTAGGATTATTTGGAATAACTTGGAGGATCCTTTGAGTCAGACGGTGAAGCAGGTGCATCTCATTTTTGACCTTTTCTTGGACATTCAGTCTTCCCTCTGTGAGGGTGGGGAGAGAATAAAGGAGTTTTTGCTGAAGATTGGGTCAGATCTTCTTTCCCTGGGGTCTCGGTGTAAAGGAAGGTATGTTCCTTTGGCATTGCTGGCAAAGAGATTGGGAGCGAGGAAGATGTTGGATATGAGCCCGGACCTGCTGTTTGAGACAATGCAGGCGTATGTTGATGATGATGTCTGCTGTGCTGCCACGACATTTCTGAAGTGCTTCCTTGAGTGTTTGCGTGACGAGTTCTGGGAGAGTGATGGCATTGAAAGGGGGTATGCTCTTTATAGAGGGCATTGTCTTCCCCCAGTTCTGTACGGGCTAGCTTCTGGATTTTCAAAGCTTCGCACCAATTTAAATACTTATGCCCTGCCAGTTTTACTGGAAGTGGATGTGGATAGTATATTTCCCATGCTTAGTTTTATCTCGGTTGGGCCAAATGGGGATGAGAGCGGACTGCAATATCCAGAGCTTGTTTGTGTGAACATGGAAGTGAATCTTGAACAGAGAATTGCAATTCTAGTTTCATTGCTCAAGGTATCTCGGTCGCTTGCTTTGGTTGAAGGGGACATTGATTGGGCTGAAAATCCTTCTTCAAACCAGAAAGAGCCTGGGCTAGGAATGGAAAGCCATGCTATTGTTCACATAAAGGGAATAAATGTTAAAATCAATGTTCAGTGGCTAGTAAATGCATTGACTCATGTGGATGAGTCACTACGAGTAGATGCTGCTGAGTCTCTTTTCTTAAACCCCAAGACATCTAGTCTTCCTTCTCACTTAGAACTCACTCTAATGAAGGAAGCTGTGCCTTTGAATATGAGGTGTTGCTCTTCAGCTTTTCAGATGAAGTGGAGCAGCTTGTTTCGCAAGTTCTTTTCTAGGGTTCGAACAGCCCTGGAGAGACAATTCAAGCAAGGAAGCTGGAACCCTCTTGAGCATAATAAAGGTAATGAAGTTTATCCTACAAAAGGGAATAATAATGAATCAACCATTAAAAGAGCAGATGATCTTTTTCACTTTATGAGGTGGTTGAGTGGCTTCTTATTTTTCTCATGCTATCCTTCTGCTCCTTACAAGAGAAAAATAATGGCAATGGATCTCATATTGATTATGATAAATGTTTGGTCTATTAAGTCATCAAGCAGTGAGGAGTTTAATAGTTCTTTGTCAGGAAGTCATCTTAATCCTTACAGCAAGGGAATGACTTCATCTGATTCAACTCTATTGTTAGTTGGCTCAATTGTTGATAGTTGGGACAGGTTGAGAGAGAGTTCATTTCACATATTACTCCATTTTCCGAGCCCACTACCTGGAGTTTCTAATGAAGACACACTGAAGAACCTAATTGCTTCGTCTATGAAATTAGTTTGCAGTCCACGTGTAAGGGAAAGTGATGCTGGAGCTCTATCTTTACGGCTTATATTTAAGAAGTATGTGTTGGAACTAGGTTGGTTGATTGAAGATTCTTTCAATGTTCTCCATTTAAGCTCAAAATCTGAATTGGTAAATGAAGTTAACCAGTCCAGTAAATTCAGTAATCCTGTAATACAGTATTTGAAATCAATGATTGATTGGCTAGAGGCTTCTGTAAGAGACGGGGAACAAGATCTTTCTAAAGCATGCAAGAACAGTTTTGTTCATGGAGTATTACTTGCTTTACGTTATACTTTTGAGGAATTAGACTGGAATTCTGATGTCATATCATCGAGCATTTCAGAGATGAGATATTTGTTGGAAAGACTTCTAGATCTTGTAGTGAGGATAACTTCATTGGCACTGTGGGTGGTTTCTGCAGATGCTTGGTATCTGCCTGAAGACATGGATGAGATGCTTGATGAGGATAATCTTTTGATGGAGATACCATATAACGAGCATATGCCTTCATCTGAATATGAGAATGAGAATCATAATTCAAAGCCTTCCCATGATGGCCGATCATCAGAACAGATAGTCATGGTTGGTTGCTGGCTGGCTATGAAAGAGGTACTTAACTTGAACAGTCTAACAGCTGTTAAGCATTGGAATATAATAGGGTATTAGTTCTTCAAAAGGGTAAAGTAGGAAGAATAAATATTTCAATTTATCATTAATTATTTCTGGACTGTAAATTTACATGCTTATAATTGTAGAAATTATGCCAAGAAAACATATTTACGAATTATAATGTATTGATTGTTTCAATCATGAAGTGAGTGAAAGTTTTCAGCATGTGATGTCTTAAGTCTACATTTTTATTTTTTTTGTTCCTAGTGTTTCACTATGTTTCTTCTTCAGGTCAGCCTTCTTTTGGGGACCATTATAAGAAAGGTGCCATTGCCAAGTAATACTTGTTCAGATTTATCCGAGTTAGAGGGTCCTTCTGTTGATGCTTCTGGCTTTTCATCTGATTCTGTGCTTGACTTGGAACAACTTGAAACTATAGGGAATCACTTTTTAGAAGTCCTCTTGAAGATGAAGCATAATGGTGCAATTGATAAGACAAGGGCTGGGTTCACGGCTCTTTGCAATCGATTACTTTGCTCAAATGACTCAAGGTATTGTTTTTATTACTCTTTATTTCTATGAAATGGATCATTGGTTTTGCATATTAAGAAAGTTCTTTTATTGTTGAAATTATTGGGTGTAAATAAGATGGATTAAGAGAGAAGAAGGGAGTACTCAATAAGAAGACTACACATATATAGTGTGTAAATTATGTGGTACAATTAGTCAATTACATAATACGGAGCCCTGACTCCTATTTATACCAACATTGCAGTTATCTATCCTTGATAGGGTGATTAGTAGCTGATCCCGAAACTGCTATACAGAGGATTATAGATACAATATAAATAATTTATATCATATACAAATACAAATTAATGCTTAAGAATAACAAGAATTACCCAAAATTAAGACATATTCATAAACCAGAAACTATGAGATGTAAAGAACACACTGCAGAGGGCAATGAGATTAAGAACACAGGAGGGGAAATTATGTGTTGATGAAAGATGCTATTTATTTTTTTACATTTTGATGGAAAAGAAATTTTATTGGGGAGAAAATTGGAATAGTTCAATTAGGGGGATGATAAGATATTAAAGGACCATGATTAACTAAAGAATGCAACACTGAAGTGAATCAATTAACATAATCCTTATCTCATAACAAGTTTAGAGGTAATGTGATGCTCTTAATGGAAGCTTTTATATGTCTTTATTTCCTTGGTAATGTAGTTATTCCAAAATAATGCAAGGTACTGAGCTTGGAATTGAATCTTGGAAGTGGACCCTGCAATTCTACATATCATGTTTCACATGCTTTCTAAAATTAGAATTCTAATTCCCGATGACAATTGTGAGCAATTGAAAAATAGTTAAGTAAAGCATTCTCAAATCTTCACCTAGATAATTATAATTCTTAATAAACCTCTACAATTCTAAATATTATGTTTGATATTCTTTTCAAAATTAGAATTAGAATTCCCAATGAGTAGTGGCAATTCCAAGCAGTTGAAAAAATGATCAAATAAAGCATTCTCAATTTTTAATCCAGACCCTAATAATTCTAACTCCATTAAGTAAATAATAATATGGTGCTCTATACTTTTGTGGTGATGTGCTATCTATGCTATGCTTTGGTCCATTTGGTTGGAGTATAATTCTTATACAGAGGAGATTTCATTGTATCTGCTCTTGACTGTTTGCTAGGTCTAAGTGGATGGAGTTTTTGTTTTTGTGCTTTCACATAATGAATGCCTCAAGTAGGTGGCTTTCATTGCTTTTTAGTATCTTTGCTTTGCTGATAAATATTGATGCAATTAGGTTTTTAAATTCCTATTTTCTTCTCTTATACCATCATAAGATTAAATACTGATGAAAATATGTGATAAATGAGTTGTAGAATTCTTATTTACAATTTTGTCACGTACAATGCACATTCAGATGTAATGAAGATTCTTGGGCTATGTCATGTACCCTCATATACATAATAAAAAGGAATTATGTGTGTTTGATTTAAATAAGGAAGGTTTTGTAATTATGGCCAAGTCATTATATCAGAAATCATGTGTTTTTGCAATTTCTTAGATGTGGATCTTCTTTTTCAGACTTCATAGATTGACAGAGTCTTGGATGGAACAACTTATGCAAAGAACTGTGGCCAAAGGACAAGTAGTGGATGACTTGCTGAGAAGAAGTGCCGGAATTCCTGCTGCATTTATTGCTCTGTTTCTCTCAGAGCCAGAAGGAACCCCGAAGAAGCTCCTTCCACGGGCATTAAGGTGGCTTATAGATGTAGGTAATGGGTCTATGCTGAATCAGATTGAAGGCAATAGCTTGAATGGTGACCCATGCAAGTCAAATGATGCAGCAAAAGGAAATAATCCTACACAGGAAGGTAAAAGAAATGTGAGACAGATGTTGTCAAAGATCAGAGATGAAGGTGTAATTCCTACAGTACATGCATTTAATGTTCTAAAAGCTGCATTCAATGACTCTAATTTGGCTACTGATACGTCTGGTTTTTCTGCTGAGGCTTTGATTTTGTCTATTCGCTCTTTCTCTTCACCATACTGGGAGATTAGAAACAGTGCTTGTCTGGCTTATACTGCTTTGGTTCGACGCATGATCGGATTCCTCAATGTTCATAAGAGGGAATCAGCACGACGAGCACTAACTGGGCTTGAGTTTTTTCACAGGTATGTTTTAACTTTTAACTATCGGATCTGATTACTTTAGCTACTCAAAGAATTCCATATGAGAAGAACATGTTCATTTTAATCCGAGAAATTTATTGGTAATGGTTTATTGCTCCACAAAAGTATCCCTGAAGCTTTTAGGGTCTTCTAATGTTGGTGCTACTTGTGATACCCATGAATTATGTTGAGGTAGTAGATGCCATGCAATGATAGATGTTAATAGCATGTTATGGCAGTGTAATGGTGTAGCCTCTGGCCACTATACCAGACTTTGTAGCAAAGTGTTTTTTGTGTAGTGGGAGCCACGACCACTATCCCATAATTTGCAGCCATTGCGTCCACTACTATTGACAAAGAGTAAATCCCCTTGTTACCCGTTTTTATGGGACGCCGGTCATATTTTTTTGCTTTTTGTTGTTTTGTTTTGCTATTTTAGTCTTTATTTGAGATATGGGGTCTCTGTTACAAGACCCACTCTGTTTGTGTCATGAGAAGTAGAGGATGAACATGAGACCAAACAGCAGCACTGGTGAAGTGCACCTCCATTTCAAGCAAACATGTTCATTTCTGGCATTGTTTCCAACATTTTGGTGAACCCATACCCCTGTTCTGCCCATCTGTTCTGTTTTCTCTCTTACTGAGCTCTCTGTCCCTTTCTCCCCAAGAACTCTGTTCTCTGTCCAACAGACTGACACGGGTCTTTCATTTCATTGTTCTGCCCTTTCCATTTTTTTTTCCATGTTTTCCAAGTTCAAATGAGTTTTGGCCTCATACTGTTCTCTATTTTTTTATGATGGACTTTTTGACTATTAATTATAAATGTCTTTAATAGTAGATTTATTTTATTTTGAGCATTTATGTATGTATAATATAAATTATTTAACTTGTATTTGTAACCTTCAAACTAGCCATCTAGCCACTATAGTGGTTTTAGGACTGTCTGGCTGTCCCATGCTGATATTGGGATTAATAGCTATGGATAATATACCTATTTATCTATTAAGCATGAACTTGGGAAACATTTAACTGATAAAACTGCTATTTTCTAAAGAGGCCTAATATGCCAACTATGGTCAACTAGGCAGTGTTATTATGCGAAAGTAAACTTTGTTGTTAATTTATTACACCTTATCAGATATAAAATCTAGTTTGAGGAACTATCCAATTAAATATTTAATCTACTCTGTATAGTGATAATAACTGCAAGGTATGTGGATTTAATTTTTTGTAGGAAATTCTTCATAATATATTAAAATAATAGAGAAATGCTAGCAACACACTTGTTTTGAGACATTTATTATTATTGATTGATTTTTATCTTATCCCACTAATAACCTGAGTTCCACTCTTGTTTGTAAGACACATGAAATTCACCCAATAAGAATGAGTGTATTGGAAAGACCAAAATGATGTATCAAGTAGTTTGTTGCTAGCATTCGTTTTCAATTATATTATCAGGTTAAAATTTAAGCATAAGAGGAATGAAAATTGAATACTAATGAATGAATTGGAGTTGTATATAATTATATATTTTGCAATAAGAGTTACTTATTTACCCAAAAAATCTAGAACATTCATTAGAAAAACCTTTTGAATACCCAAGTTTACTTACTGGGTGAAAATAATAATTACCTTTGATGATTTACAACTTATAATTAAAAACTATTTATTTATTAGTTATTAATTGTTTGTAAAAGTTTCTATATATACTATGAGGCATGTAAGAAACATGATAGATTAGCTAGTTGCTGTCATATGGGTATATAGTGAATCCTGTGTTGGATTTTCTATAGTTCTTGTTTAGGAAGTTGAAATGCAAATAATGATACTAAATAAAGAGTGTTCTTTTTATTCTTCAATTTTTTATATTTACAATACACAAAGATGAGCTTGCTTTGACCTCAACACCAAATGCTGCTTAAAGTTTCTTATTGAGTATTTTATATATATTTATTACTACCATTCCTGATAATATTTCTGATAGTGGGACAACCCTAAAGAAGTCTTTTAAGTTCCTGTAATTGAAGTGATTTCAGTTTCAGGGAATATACTAGGTTAGGTTATCCTCATGATAAGCCTTTTAAATCAAACATATGTACTTGTTAGGTTTACAGTTATGTTGCCACAGTTGAAATATGACACCTGTGCACTTCTGTGCTTTGCACTTACTTTTTTTAAGTAAACTGATTTTTTACCTTGTTAAGTTCATATAAAAGTTTGAATATTATATACTTGCATAGAAAGTTTATTCAATTAAGAAGGTATTGAGATTGAAACTACATTAGGATGGAATGAATGAATTTGGGCAAAAGCTGTAATATTTTGAGGATAAATCATGCATTGATCTGAATTGTGGAGATGTAAAGGGATCTGGGAATAAACTCTGAGGAAGTAAAAGGACTTCCTATAGAAAGATGCTTACCATTTAAGATTAGTAAGCTGTATCTTAATCTTTTTATGATAATTGCTAGAGGTCTCACCTAGTAGCTCAAGCTTTTGAAAGAGTTGATCTTTGGCTATAATCTAAACATTGATATGCTTACTGATAGTGGACAAAGGCTTACTGAATGAATTTCAAGGATTGGAACACTCCATATTGGAGACATGGTATGTCTGGCATAATCATAAAATTATTATTATATAACCTTTTTTTTTCTGAAGATGTCAAGTAAGTTCACTGGTTTCTGACTTTGATTTAATCTGCATATTACCTGTTGATAAGTATAGATATCATCAGATGATTTTTGGAAATGGTTTCACTTGGCATTTGTCCATCATTTTCATATTGTGGAGAGAAGTAAAAATGCACGTAACTAACATCATCCAAAGGGAATGTTGTACACTAAATCACTAATGATGTTTGTATCATTTCAAAGTTGAAACTGCTTTTGGAAATATTTTTGTGAAATCATGAGTTGTATGCAGCCTATGGACTCATTGTCTTAATCTTAACATTACATGTACTTTCAATAGTTCTAGATAGAACTCTGTTATGAGTTTGTATATTCAGAGATAGTGTGAATACTTAACTACTATTGACTTTTTAATATCTACTTTGGACCCAGGTATCCACCACTGCATTCATTTCTAATCAATGAACTAGAAGTTGCAACAGAATTTCTGCGTTGTGCATCTTCGGGAGATTTAGAATCCATCCGTGGAAATAATCTGCATCCAAGCCTGTACCCAATTCTGATTCTTTTATCTAGGCTCAAGCCTTCATCAATTGCTGGTGAGACAGGAGATGAGCTAGACCCTTTCCTTTTCATGCCTTGGATTAGGAGGTGCTCAACCCAAAGTAATTTACGAGTTCGTGTTCTTGCATCTAGAGCTCTAACAAGTCTAGTATCAAATGAGAAATTGCCATCAGTCCTTCTCAATATTGCATCTGATTTGCCATGTGTAGATAAACTGGTCAAATCAACTAATTTTCCAATTTCCTTCAACTTCACTCATGGAATTCTCTTGCAGTTGAGTGCTTTACTGGATATAAATTGTAGAAATCTTGCTGATAACTCAAAGAAAGATCATATCATTGGTGAGTTGATCCAAATTTTTCTACTTCGGTCATGGATTGCAAGGCCTACTCATTGCCCATGCCCTATCCTCAATGAAACATTCTTAAGAGTTCTGGATCAAATGCTCAATATTGCAAGAACAGGTCGGATCACCAAACATTTCTATTCCATTTCCAAACTACTTTTGGAGTTGTCAACAGAATGCTTAGATTTAGAATCACATGGTTTGTCATATTATGATCCAACTATTGCTGAACTCCGTGAGCAAGCAGCCATTTCCTATTTTGGATGTTTTTTTCAAGCAACTATAAATGAGGAAGAGACAATCCATTTGCCACTGAGACATTCTCGTCCCACTTCTGAATCATTGCCTGAACATGGGATGGAGAACACATCTCTTGGTCTTTTGGATAGGTTGATTCACTGCTTGTCAGATTCATTATATGAAGTTAGACTTGCAACACTGAAGTGGTTGCTGAAGTTCCTGAAAGCAGCTGAACCTTGTGGTAAGGTCTATGATCTTTTCCGTAATGACATCAGGGTTGTTGAACACTGGGCAAAAACTAACCTTCATGGAACCTTGGTGAAGATTTTGTTGTCAGAGAAGAACCACAGATGTAAATATTATATTCTGAGGATTCTTGTAGCTTGGAATTTGCTGCAGTTTGAAAAGGCTAGCCATGACAAGTGCACTGGTACAAGTTATGTTGGTGAAATGGACTTTGACTCTGTGTTGCAATTTTGGAATGAATTAGTTTCCTTGTACAAGCAAACAAGACATGCAAAGACCCAAGAAACCCTTGTTCACTGTCTGGGAGTATGCACCAAGAGAATTACAATGTTGTTTGCAAGTTCTATTCTGTCAGATGAAGGAATAGAGTTTTCAGCATGTGGTGAAACTAATCAGGAGGAAATGTTAGGTTGGTTGTTTGACTCCATTGTTTTTTTCTGTAACATGATTAAACAATGTAGTTCAGCTTCTGAACCAGCAAGTATGCGCCAGGCAGCAGCTGAATCTTTGATAGCATCTGGTTTGCTTGAGCAGGCCGGACTCCTTGGCTCGTTTGTTTTGAATAAACAGATTCCTATGGGATCTTTATCTTCTTGTTTTGTGAAAAATGAAGCTGTGAATTTGTATGCTCATCAGGTACTAGATGTGTGGTTCACATGCATCAAGCTTTTGGAAGATGAAGATGACTCAGTTAGATTGAGGCTTTCCTCAGATGTCCAGAAGTGTTTTACTACAGAAAAAACTAGAAGCAACCTTACTCCTGGATCGGTTCCAATCCAAGTAGATAGAGTGATAAGATTCTGTTTTGACCATCTCTCTACAATTTTTGGTCACTGGATTGATTACTTCGATTATCTGTATCAGTGGGTATTACGTGCTGAAAGCTGTGTAGCACCGCAAGGAGATCTTGTGAGACGGGTTTTCGATAAGGAGATTGATAATTATTATGAAGAGAAGCTGTTGATCAGCCAAATTTGTTGCTCCAATATGGAAAAGCTACCTATTTTGAAGTCCTGGGCTGACAAAGATGAGTTCAGGAGCTATTTACATGGATGTCGAGCTAGATTTTCCCATCAATTGGTGTCATATGCTGAAGATCATATTGGGAAACAAGAAGGGAATGATTGGATAGGAGGCGTGGGTAACCATAAAGATGCATTTTTACCCGTATATGCAAATTTACTCGGTTTTTATGCTCTTTCTAACTGCATTTTCCTTGTATCTGCCAATAATGATGCCAGACTACTACTATCTGATGTACTTGTTCTTGGAAGAGCCATAAATCCATTTCTTAGAAACCCTTTAATTTCTAACCTATTTAAGTTAGTCCTAAAATCACATGAGAAAATGGCCGGTGATGTTGCTAACGGCTTGTTCCCTGAGATGGGAAATTGCTCCAACTGGGATAATTTTAATCCTTATTTTCTTCTTTGCTAGGATTTGTATACTAGTTGTAGTTTCACATGGAAGTTCTTTATGGGAGACTATAGCAAATTTTGGAATTGCTATACAACTTTTCCCCAGTGATGATGTGCAGAGCAGTTGTAACTAGAATGTAATTTTGTAATGGATTTTGTTTTTAAGCTCATTTTTTTCCTCGGCTATTAACTGTGTTTATAAATTACTGTCTTTCATTTGTTATTTATCCCGTTGCCTAAATTCAAAAGAAAAAAAAAAAGGAAATTCATCACATAATTTTGGGGGTTAAATTATAATTTTAGTCTTTAATCATGGTAAAAATTTATTTTAATCTTTTTATCTTTTAAAAGATTTATTTTATTCTTTAATTCTCAAATTTGAGTAAATGTTGTTAATGTCAAGAAAATGATTATTTTTAATTTTGAAACATAATTTTAAACTATTATTTGATTGATTTAAAATATAAAATTTGTTTTATTAGATTTAATTATATGAAGATTATGAAAATTAATTATTGTTAAAAAAGACTAAATAAGATAAAAATTAAATAAAAAGTGAGTTATAACTAAAAAATTTTAATTTTTCATATCAAATTTATTTTCAGATGTGACTTTTTATTTAGACTTTAATTAAATTTTATAATTTTTATATAGATAAATATAATATAATAAGGTGTCTTAAATCAATTTAAAAAATATCTAAAAATAATTTAAAAAATATCTAAAAATGTTTTCTTAAATTTAAAAGTTAAAAAACCAAAATAATTGTTTTAAAAAATAAAAGACAAACAAATTTTCAGCGTAAAATAAACAACTAAATTATAATTTAACTTAATTTTATATAAAAGATATGTACATCTCTAAATTTTGGAAAACAACTACCATCTACTACGAAAAGCAGCCTTTTGTCTACAATTTCCTACTTCAATAACAAGTAAAACCTTTTCACTCACTATTTTGAATAAAAGCATCTATAAATTAACGCATCTACATATCTTCTTAGCCTTGTTATCTCTTCCCAAAAATGTCTTGAAACACATTTGACTAAAACTAAGACACCACAAAAAACAAAACCACAGACAAATTGGAAAACATAAAACCCTAATTCGATTAAAGCATGACTACGGGCACAGATAAATTAGTTAAGGCATCATGAGCTTTTTAAATATCACCCTTTCACGGAAATTATGATTGACCAAATTGTTCACTGTTAAGCTGCCCAAATAAGAATTTCTGCACTCCTCCATTTTTACACACCTCATGATCTCATAAACTTAAAAATCCATGTATATATATTTTATATGATCTCTTTTTCAGATCCATCTCAAAACAATACCCATTGTTACCTTGAATGTTTCTGATACTGGTAAAATAGATCGTTACAGGGAGCTAGAAGTGTGACAATTTAAAATCTAAAATTATAAAACAAACGATATTAAAAATGCTCAAGTCAGTGCTACAGAATTAACAATTCCTTGACATAGCTTGTTTAAGCCAGTGCATTTGGCACCAAAGAGGATATTTTAGGACTTTAATTAAATTATATCCTAGGTAGCCATGCCCCATTTCACACTCTCAAGTCCACAACCAAAGCGTAATGGATGGAGCCTAAAACATTCAACCCTCTATTCAGATGTGTCAGCATAGAAACGAATTCAACAAAATTTCTAGGCTACATTTGATTTGAGTACAAAACAGAACACTTGCAGCACTACAACAGTGCCCCAATTTGGTTTATCTACACAAACAAACAGGATGCACAATGCATGCTCCCTACTTGGTTTTTCTCTCTATGGATGTCACTATTCATCCCTAACAGTCTTTTTTTTCTCTCTTTCTTTCTTTTTGGGTCTGGTGGAACGCCCATGTCAACGAGGTCTAACCACAGCTTTGGCTAATAACATAGAATGGTTTTATTAAAAGCCTTGGTATGAGTTGTTATGTTGCAGTGGTCGTTGATAAATTTCCTGCACACCAAAGATGAAACCCCAAAAAGTTAAAAGGTTCGTAGATGGAGCTAATTTACAGACAACAGGAACTAGAGCAACAGCCATTCATAGAATAAAGCGGAACTTCATATGTACCAATGAGAAAAAAAACAAGTGAAACATCACATGGTATTCATTTATTATCTATGAAACTCAATGAATAAAGTGGAACTTCATATGAAACAATGAACAAAAAAAAAAAAAAACTCCTTTCTAAGAAATGTTCAGGAAGCCATTCCCTTATAATTACAACAATATTAACATGAACAAAAGACTTTTTTGTTCTTTCTTTTTTGGAGTATTCCCCCCAAAATAAGTTAGGCCACAAACTGTCAACAATGAGTATGAACTCCACTATAAGAAGACAATTTGGAATATAGAAGAAAACCACAAAGGAAGCATATATGCATGTCTTATCCCTAGGACAGAACAATTCCATGCATATAAATGATGAGAATTTTAGTAACATTGAGTATGGACATAATCCCATTTACAATCAGAAAATTATTTGTTTTCTGACAGCGTGCAAAAATGCTGAATGGTATATTACAAAAACGATTGAGTCAGAGCTAAACAGTCGAACTTGCCCACTGAAAATTCAACTTGGTTCCCAATGTCATCAGTCTAGGTTCTAGCAACAAAACAAAACTGTTCCTATTGGTTTTACTATTACTTGTCTTCATGGGCTTGGTTCATAATGTAAAAAAACCCAATCATATTCAATCTAAAATTATTTTAAAATGGGAAGAAGGTGCCATTGAAGAAGAAAAAAAGAGCAACTTTTCATATTCATTTCAGGAAATTCCTATATGATCAAACTCAGGTATATGTTGGTTTGGTAGGGTACTTATCACGCAGAAAATATATCCCAAATCTACGCCCCAACAGAAGTGAGAATGTTAGCAGAATTACCTCCTAAGTCATCATATTATACAGCTACTTTCTTTGAATGATCAAGTTGTAGGGAATTTTCATGCCGTTTCCTGAATAACAAAAAATAACTTGTAATCAGGTAACAAAGATCATGGGATAGATAAACAGAAGACAGAAAAAAGGAATACTAGGCCATATAAAAAGCTATGAATCTTGAACACAAGTACAATTCAAAGAAGTAGCAGTCAAATGAGGAAAAGAAGAGCCAGTTGAAGAAATTAAATAAACATTACATAAAGAAGATACATACATCCATGGATACTTACTTCTCGTATAATTTTAAAAGTGATTGTGGCCTTGCATAGCCCATTTCCTTTTTTTCAGTCTGTAATTCAACTGCACTCCTTGTTTCTGGTTGCCCTTCACTTTTTTCAGTTTTTGGTTTCCCTTTAATCCTTGATTCAGGTTTCCAATTAGCTTTGACAAGAGATTGACCCAGTAAGTCAGCAATGTCTGAAGCCATTGCCTCAACTTTCTTCACATACGGAAACGTCTCCTCATCAAAGTGGTTTGACAACCACAAATACATAGATAATACCTGATGTCTAGTCTCAAGGTCTAGAAGTTCTGCATCATTCCGAGCAGAACTTTTCGGCATGCCCATAGCTACATTTACAGGGAGCTTCTGACCAAATGATGTGGCATATCTAAGTAAGTGGTACATAGCTTTTGGGTCTCTAACATTAACAGGAGCAAAACAAAAGTTAAAACGATCTTCTAGAGATAATCCCTGGACCTTCCCTAACATATTAGCAATTTTCTTGATGTGATCATGTCGACACAAGAAGTATGACCCATCCAAACGGCAACTTTCACCAAATTTTTCTAAAATCTGGTTGAATGTCATATCAGGAAGTTTCCCAGCAAACAATTCGACCTGCTCATAAAATGGAAAAAGGCCTACCTTTTTTACATTATCAAAAGGTTGTTTTAAACACTCAATCAAGTAGTCCAAATCATCTAAATGCAAGGTTGTGGCAAGTCCATCAGGATAAAGGCATCCTCTCCGACCAGCTCTTCCTGCAATTTGCTTAACTTGTGATGCCGGAACAGGAGCCATTTTGTCACCATTGTACTTTGAAAGGCTATTAAAAATCACCCTTCTAATGTTAAGGTTCAGGCCCATTCCCACTGCATCACTAGCCACCAGAACATCATATTCATTACTATGATCGTTGAACAAACTAGCCTGCTGTCTTCGAGTTTCAGGTGGCAGAGCACCATATATCACACAACAGCGGTGTTTAGTCTGTTTCTCAATGGCCAATTTAACCTCAAATATCTCTCTCCTTGAGAATGCAACTACACAATCCCCAGACCGAATGTTTTCAAGATTTCCAAGCAGGGTCTTTGCTTCAACCACCAACGGTTTGAACCTCTCATAATGCTGCTCATACAACTCATCCCCCGTGTCTTGACAGATCTTCCTGACAATATCCAAAACACTAGGATCACCGCACAAATGTATCTCGTCAGCCTTCAACCCAAGGAGAGCCCTTGTCCATGCATACCCCCTATATGGATCTGCCATCATCTGAATCTCATCAATAACGGCCACATCATACAAATCCTGCGTCGACACCATTTCCACAGTACACGCAACATGATTCGAAAACGGCACACGCTTCTTCTCTTGCCCGGTTAGCAAGCTGCAATAAATCCCCTTTGCATTAACCTTGTCAAAAACTTCCATCGCCAACAACCTAAGCGGACTACAATAAACCCCCGTCTTTGCCTCCATAAACCGCTGCAAAGCATTATACGTTTTTCCACTATTCGTTGGCCCACAATGATAAACAATTTTCCGTTTCATCGCCCGCGCGAAGGGGAACCAAGTGTGAGGCTTCGTGAGGTCAGCCGACTCAACCATACCCCTAAACCTCTTGATCTCATCAGGAAAATTCTCCAAACAAAACTCAACAAATATAGGAAACAAAAACCTCACGGCTGCATCGCTGGGCCCGAGTGACAGCAAGTAGCCAGCAACATCGGCAGGGCACTTCTTCCTGAGAAAGTGGTGGAACTTGTGTGCTGCAGTGGGGAAAAATGACAAGCCAATGTAAATGGCAAGGGCCTGATTGGATGCCCAACCTGATTTGGCAAACCAATGGCACACTTCCTGCAGCACCTCCACCTCTGTTCTATCCAGCCTTGCACCCCATTCCACACTCCGAATTTCGTGGTACAATTCGACAGGGTCACGTGATGCCACGTGCAAATATTCCTCACTATTCTTCCTTAACTCATTGTTATTATTACTATCACCACCTCCGCTGCAACCACTACTAGTACTACATTCTATAGAATCAACAATCTCTAAATTACATTCATTACTACCATCATTTGCAACAACCCCATGTTCAGAAAAACCATGGACACTATTAAAAATCTTACTTTCAAGCTCAAAATCAATAACTTTACCGGAATCTGCGTCGAATTCACCTTCCGGCGTCTCGGTGCCGCCTCCCTCCTCACCGGCGGCGGAAAACAGCCTCGTGAGGTGGATTCTTTCGGCGGAAAATCTCGAACTTTGGGAGAATCTCGGGCGAAGCAGCGGGTTCTGGAAACGGGTCGAAATTGGGGAAAGCGGGTTTTGAAAAGTGTGAAATTGGGAGTGGTTGAAGAGAAAAGCTTGAAGCTTTGAGAGGGTTCTCCTGCGTGTGCACAAGTGGAAGAGACCTCTAGCCATTGGAATAGGTTCAATAGAGAGAATGAAAGAGGACACAAAAGTGAGGCATTTAGATTAGGGTTTTTCTTTTTTTGTTTTGTGTAATAGTAGAAACTAGAAATTAGAGGGAGAATCGGTTGGGTGAATTGAATTTGTTGATATTTGGTTTTGAGAGAAGGAGAGTAAATGGAGGGAAGGTCTCCTTAGGGGTTTTAGATGGTGGAAGAAAAACTAGAGGCTTATTTCTTTTTTCATAATTTTATGTAAAGTAAACATTCCAATTTATTTTAGGAAAATAAAAATATCTTATAATTTATTATATAAAATTAATATTTACATTGATGGAAGTTGATATTAACATATATATGAAAAATAAATGTAATATACATAAAACATAATTTATAACCATTTATATAATATTATTTTTTTTATTTTCTTTTAAATTGCGTAAAGTTTATGAAGTATTTTTCATTCAGATCAAGTAGAAATATATTTTTACTTTTTTTACTCTAATCATAATAAAGATCCAGATAAATTTAGACTTAAATATATTGTAGTTATTGTAAAATAAATAATTTTTTATTTTAATCTTTATAAAAAATTTTATTAATTTTCATCATTCTAAATTTTGAATAATTATTTTTTATCAACTATTATTTGACATTTGTTAACTGCATATATGTTTAATAGAATGTATATAATAATATCATGTTAACTTATTACATATTTAAAAATAATTTAGATTCTTAAAATAAATGTTATTTGTTTATCTTAAAATAAAAATTATGAACTAAAAATAATTATTTTAAAATTTAAAGGGATGAAAATAAATAAAAATATTTTTACAAAATCAAAATAAAAATTTACTCATTTTACAAGAATCAAAATCAAAATTTATTCATTTTATAAAAACAAAAATCAGTAATTACAAATTTTAAAAAGATAAAAATTGATTAAAAATTTTATAAGATTTTATATAGATTAAAAACATATTTAACTCGTAAGTTATTAGACATAACTAATTAAAAATACAAAATACATTTAAATAATAATTCAAAAGACAACAAAACTCTCATGGATATTATTTTGATGTAATCTTTAGTTATTTACAGTGGCTATAGACACACGTTGGTGTAGTAATTGAAAAATAGTGTGCCTTCTCCATCATTATAACTACATATACAATTTATTTAAATTCATCTAATTCCCAAGTCCAATGTTATTGAGTTTTATCTTAAATGATTTTGGTTTGTTGACTCTATTCTTTCTCATGAGTTTTCAATGTAACATGATTTACACTTGTGCATTTTGTTTGACAGTAGATAGTTGCAACATTTCAATTTTGAATAATCAATTTCTTATTAGACTTCCTATGTTTCTACAATTAGCATACCAAAATAGTTAACCAAATCTGACCAAGAAATTTTCTTCCTTATCAAACCTGCAAACTCTTACATTATGTTTATGCATGACATTGTTAACTCAACATTATAAGTTTCACACATGGGACGGGAGAATTTCTTTTTTGGTGTCTAAGATAAATCTAGGAACATCCTTCCACACTCCAACTTGCATATCATGTGAAGATCGTTAAGCAAGTTTGGAATCATCTAAAGCTTTGAGATTCTGAAAATTTAAAAAAGAACAAGAGAGGAGTTAGATATATGATAAGTTACTTTGCAGTAGCAAAAAACAAAATGGGGAAGTTATGAAAATTTAGAACTTCTAACAGCCTGTGAAACCAAAGGAGCAAATTGTCATGATCCTGAACTCATACTAAATTTTGTTGATCATACAACAAAGCTTACCAACCTCAATTATAAAAACTTAGCAATATAAAAAGAAACAAATTTATCTTATGAAATACTTTGATCTTACAAATTTCAATCATATAGGAGAAGTCATTCATGCATTAAATACATTTTCATTAAAAAAAAATAGTTTGAATTTATCATGTAATAAATTCCAATGTTGAGATGTTACGGAACTTATATATTTTATTGAAGACAATTCGTATAAAATAAGATCATTATAACCAATCAAATTCTTCAAATATTTAATATAATTACATCTACAAAATTTAAATTAAAAATTAGTTAAAACAAATTATAATATAAAATTTACCGCTGAAAACAATTAATATAAAAATTCAACTAATCAGATAACAATTCAATATTGTTAACTAATCATTCATCGTGTACTTATCTTTTCTATTAACAATATTAACAATAAATAAACAAAATCTAGATTCTTCATAATTGAGGTGTGTTTTATGATACGTTACCTTCTAATCTCCTACAAAATTGGAAGCAAGTAATTCAAGAGGTAACAGTACCAAGCAAAATGTCAAAATTCAGAATCACATAGATATTCTAATATCTAGATAAAAGACTTTATCCTTATCCTATTGGTATTGTACTGATTGGCCTTCAGAGTCCTCTCGGACAATTGGATCCTTCTTGGCTAGCCAAGCTCATCCTAGTCTTTAAAGCCTTCTCTGTCGAGTTCATCCCGGCCAAGTATTCTGGAGAAGTCGGGATAGTACACATCACATTTAATATTCGCAGGAAGTGCCACCTGTCAAAGGTAGTAATTAGGGGATACACGTATAAAAACATGTATGTAATACGCCACAGTAAGATAATGATCAAAAGTCATATCTAATCACACATTCTTCCCACATTCTTCCCTTTTGTCACTATAAAGAGAAGGAGGCAAAAGGGATATAAGGAAGTTCATCGCAAGTCATACCAAAACTTTTGGACATTAATAGGTACATTAGCCTATAAAAGATCAAGATTTTTATATTTTTATTATTAGAACATTTCATAATAAATTAGATTTCAAATCAACATTATTGATATGCATACGGATATTGATTTAAATAAGAGGTCAACAATATAATACCTACCTAATCCATAAAAAAAATTTCAAAATCAAGAAATAAATCAAATGTCCCCACCCCTAAAATCTTGCTTATATATGTAAAAAAAATGAATCAAATAATAGTTTTTTTATTGGTGAATCAAATAATTTAAAGATAAGAATTAAAAATTATAATTTTAAGCCAAACACAAATAATAATAAAGTAAAAGAAAAGAAAAAAAATATAATTAACAAGAAAATAAATTTAAGCTTACTCTTGATTTATGTTTGATCAAATCTTACTTGTCTTGTATTTATACGAGTATTATAAGATACAAAATATATATATATATATATATATATATATATATATAAATAAATAAATGATTTTCTTATTTCATCATAAAATATTTTACATAATTAAATAATAATGTAATAAATCTAATTTAAATATATTAATAATATAAAAATATTTTATAAATTCATTTAATCATATGTAAAATAAATTTTAATTAATTAATAATATAAAAAATTTAACCCCAAAATACTGTGAATGCATCAAAATTAATCTCTAAACTTATCTTTAGGCGAATCCTAATAATGAGATTTTGGATAAAAATCTTAAACTCATGTCTTATTGTTATTATATATATGTATATATATATATATATATATTTTTTTTTTTTTTTTTTTTTTTTTAAATCTTTAATTTTATTTTATTCCTACTTATTCCATTATATTTTATTCCATTTTATGCTATGTTCTTTTTAAATATCCAACAATGGATTCTGTCTAAACTTCACATCACATTAATATCTCAAACTCAAAACAACGTGAGCAGAGCCACCCTTAACCCCTTATCTCTCTCTCCTTCTTTCCTCTCCTACAGTTTGCAAATTTTCTCTTCATTTTGCACATTCAAATCCACCCCAGCATTATTTTGGGGGTTAGAAAATGCAAGTATTATCAGCATGCAATTTGTGGTCAGTGGGATTACCAATCCAAAGAAGAAGAAGCTGTGTCCTCAGCCGCCGTGAGATCTGCTTTGATGGAATGTCCTCTGTCTGCTCTCATTCCCCCAACGACGCCGTTTCACCCATCTCCATTTCAAGGTCCCCCCATTACACTATGTACCTCCATTCTTCTTGCAAACTGAGATTTCAATGAAAAACTGCAACTGGGTGTGTGTCTTTTGTGGTTGAGTTTCCAAAATTTGAGTCTTTGTGCATGCTAGAGTGCGTTTTCATTGCTGGTGTTGCTTGTTTTTATGTGGGGTTGTGACTTTTGTTCACGTGTGGTTGTTTGGTTACACGTGTGGCAGCACTGTTCAAGATGAAACTATGGACTTTGGTGCAATGCTGAGGAAGGTTCTTCTGTCCCCAACTCGACGTGTGTTAGTGGCGAGTTTGACCATGTATTCCTGTTTCTGTTCTTCAAGGTACTTGTCAGGTCCGCACGGTTCTGCTTTTGTGTTCAACTTGTTTCGTTGGTTCTGTGTTAGAAAGTTCATAAATTTTTAACTGTAGTTTCAATGGTCACTGCTATCTATTCTTATTTTTTTTGAGGGGGTTAAGATGTTTTTAGCCCCTATAAAGTTATAATCTTTTGGTTTTAGTCCTTTAAATTTTATTTTTGTTGATTTTAATTTTTATAAATTTGAAAAGTTACAAAAATGGTCCCTATTAGCATTACTCATGTCATGTCACTTGCTATCTCAGAGTGGTTCATGACATGGAATGTCTTGATTCTTGCTACATCATTACTAAATGATGATAGGAACCATTTAAAAAAAATTAAGTTTATGAGGATTAAAACCAACAAAAAAACTTTAGAGAACTTAAACTAAAAAATCGTGGAGGGACTAAAAATATATTTATCCTGTTTATATATATAAGATTAAGTTTTCTTTTTGTAAATGTTGATGAGGTGGATAACCTTGGGTATGGTGTATTTGATTCTGATTATTAGTTTGTTATATGGAGCCGTGAGTAGCCAATGTTGTTGAGTTCATCATAGTTGTAACCTGTAATATGACATCAATTGTAAATATGGAATTGGTGTGGTGGAGTAATGGAATTCTAGCAGATGTTTTCCAATTTTCTATGTTTTTTCATGATAAACATTTTGTTGTATTTTTTTTATGCAAGTGTCTATTAGTATTCACTAGCAAAGTGTATCATCATGTAATAAACTGTAAATGTACAGCCCTAGCATTGGGAGATCCATCAGTGACACTTGAAGAAGTAACCCCTCCTGTGTTTTCTTCCGGGCCACTCTTTCCCATAGAGGTTAGCTTTCAACTATAGCTCCTCTTTTGTCTGTTGTGGTTGTATGACACATTTTTTTACCCTTATATAGCATTAGTTAATTCCAATTCATTGTGATTGGGCAGGATCGAATTGTCCAACTATTTGAAAGGAACACATACTCTGTTGTTAACATCTTTGATGTGACATTACGGCCTCAGCTTAATGTAACTGGTGTGGTTGAGGTAACTTAGTACTTAAACCATAATATCTGATTTTAAATCATTTTAAGGTCATATCAAGAACTATCTAATTTTTTAATTTTTGAGTTTTATGACTATGTATTGACTTTGTAAACATCCAATCACAAATTACCATTAGTATGACTTTAAGGTAGCTATTGTAAAAGTCAATAATTTTACTATATATGTTGATTTGTGATTGGATGACTGTGTAAAACTATTTTACACTTTCAATACATAGTTTATTTTCTCATATTATATTGTGTCTAGCTTATAAGATTGATGGGGTTTTTAATTTTTAATTGATCTACATGAGTAGACTATCAAACAATGTAATTTATTTTTGTATCTGTGCTGGCAGATTCCTGAAGGAAATGGTTCTGGAGTAGTTTGGGATGAGGAGGGCCACATTGTGACTAATTATCATGGTCAGAATCAGTGGAGAAAATTCAGTGATTAATTTATGTCTGAATTCTATCTCCAAAACAATATACATGCACACATTTAGCTTTGATCTCTTCACTAAGATTTTATTGAGCTGAGTGAATGTGAATAAGGTTTCTCTTATGTGGTGAAACAGGCCCTTTCTCTTATGTATTCTCAATGTAATAATAAGTATTTGTTGATTTTTTTATTTTAAATATCTTTCGATTTTAGCCACTTTTTTCTGCTTGCCTAATGTACTGGCTGTGCTCTGCACTATGCTCTTATTGACTTGTATGCATATTTTCAGTCTTAGTTTATTCAGTAGGCTTTTTCTCATTGTTACATTCTTGTATTACTCAGTAATTGGCAATGCACTTTCAAGAAACCCAAGTGCTGGTGAGGTTGTCGCCCGAGTTAATATTCTAGTATCAGAAGGGTGAGGCTCATGGTGACTTTATTTCTTTGCATATGGTGCTGTTATAAACTTATTAATATATGTAATTCTGATACTTCCTATCATAAAGGTTACAGAAGAATTTTGAAGGTAGACTCGTTGGAGCTGACCGTTTAAAGGATCTTGCTGTCTTGAAGGCATGATTTCTTTTTCACTTTCTGAATTCATTCCTGTTGTAAATCAATTGTCTGGTTTTCATAAGCAATCTGCTTAACAACAATCACTGTTTCACTATACAACATTCTGCTTCCAAAATGTTAGATTTCTTTTTGTTGCCGTTGTGGTTCCTAGTAATATATCAGGTCTTCTATTTTTTTGTTTCTGCTTTACTTCTATAATCTATTCCATTTAATGATTATTTCATTATTCAAAGTCTAATTGTTTTTTTTTTCCTTGAGTTTATTCATGTTACTTGTGCATTAAAATAATGATGGTTAAAACTTAAAAGTTGCTTTCTTTGTTAATTAGAATAGTACTAGTGATGATATTGTCCATATACATTTCCTTAATATTTTATGAAGTGGAGCATTTAGTATTATGACAATTTGGACAACATGTCATGCATTTTACCTTCCTGTGTTCATATTGAAGCAATTAAGCCTCTAAACTAATGACTGTGTAAATTACATCTTTTATTACTATCTCTTTAGATAGTTAATAAAGTTGTGCATGTATCATACACTTGATGAGATATTAATTACTTTACAAATACAGGTAGAAGCCCCTAAAGATATTTTAAGGCCTATCAAGGCGGGGCAATCATCATCTCTAAAAGTTGGGCAGCAATGTTTGGCAATTGGAAATCCATTTGGTTTTGATCACACCCTCACAGTTGGGGTTATTAGTGGACTTAACCGAGACATCTTTAGTCAAACTGGGGTAACAATTGCTGGTGGTGTTCAAACTGATGCAGCCATAAATCCAGGGAACAGGTTACACTAGGCTCCCTTCCATATATGAACTAGGAGTAACATTTTTCTTTACCAATTTTATGCTATGCCTCGAGTTTGGTGCAGTTCACTTAATAAAAAAGTTGTCCTTTTCATGATTGGTATCAAGTTTTAGCTTGCCATTATATCACACACTGCATTTCTTACTTTTCCTGTGACTCTAATAGTGGAGGTCCCCTTCTGGATTCGAAAGGAAGCTTAATTGGGATTAATACTGCAATATTTACTCAGACAGGCAAGTTATGTTACCATCACAATCAGAAGGAATTGGACTATGTGACTAAACATTGATGTATATATGAATATGACAGCTGAGAATATCTTTTTGGTTCACTTGTAAAAAAATTTCAACCACTTTTCACTTCATTACATTGTTAATCTAGGGTTTGTTTGGATAAACTTCTCCATAAGCACTTATAGAAGAAGAAAATAAGAAAGAAAAGTAAAATTTGCTTATGCATACATTAAAAATAAGATTTTGGAGAAGTTAATATGAGAGCTTCTATAAATTAGCTTATACATAAGTTAATTTTAGCTTATAGAGAAACTAATTTTATTTTTTCTTATTTTATTCTCCTATAAGTGCTTATGGAGAAGTTTATCAAACCAGACTCTTATTTACTTTCCTTTGCTTGGGGAAATAACTGTTTAAGCTACAAGTTTTAGTTGCTCTTATTTACTTCTGTATTCTTTGCGTTTATTGACTTTTTCTTGCTTTTGCAGGAACATCAGCTGGTGTAGGATTTGCCATCCCATCTTCAACTGTATTGCGGATTGTTCCACAGCTGATTCAATTTGGAAAAGTGAGTGCTTCATGCACACATGCACGGAAACAATCTAAATCTTTAGCTTTGCTGTGAAAATTTCTGGGCAATATATATTTCTTGCTTCTTTATTTTAGATATCAACTCTGTTCATCCTGACAAGGCTTCATGGTTGATGGTCCTTTTTGTGTTTTGTTAAAACAAGTGTATTATTTTCTAGATTTTAAAGAGAACGCTTAATTGTTAGTTTGTGAAGAAAACACGGAAAAACTATTTTTATGCTGAGCTTTATTCATAGTTCTATATATAATTCATGATTTGTCAATTTAAGGTTGTTAGAGCTGGTTTAAACGTGGATATTGCGCCGGAGTTAATTGCGAACCAACTTAATGTTCGAAATGGAGCTCTTGTTCTTCTGGTAAATTCACAAGCTTCTTTTCTTATACTGTAATTAAACTTTACTTTCAAATCATTGTTTAATTCCCTAGAACTTATGTTCCTTAGGTTCCTGCAAATAGTCTTGCTGCCAAAGCTGGGTTAAATCCCACCACAAGGGGCTTTGCTGGGAATATAGTCCTTGGAGATATCATTGTTGCACTTGACAATAAGCCTGTGAGCTTTCTTTTGTATAAACTGTTCGTTAACTGTTTAAATCATGCTCTCAATATATCCATTTTATTTTGTTAACCTTTATTTTATCTCTTTGCTATGCCTTTTACGTGCTTGGTCTATAAAATTTAAATACTGCCCTACACACACCAATGTGGCTGGTGTGACTACAATTGCAGTTGTAGAGACCTCAAAAACCTTGATGTTGCAACCAAAATCATGGTTGCTGACCATTTTTTTAAAACCTTGACTACACTACACTACTACCTTTTCAGTAAAGGAGGCATGCATTTTTTTTATAACTTTGGTGCATCCTTGCCAGGTAAAGAGCAAAGCAGAGTTGTTGAAAGCATTGGATGAGTATAATGTAGGAGATAAAGTAGTGTTGATGATTCAGAGGGGCAGTGAAAAGTTGGAGCTTCCTTTAGTACTTGAGGAACAGAGTTCTTGAGATGGTTTATATGCATTGATGTGTTATAACCCACTAATGTATTGTGTTAGCAGACATGTATTATTTGTGCAGTAAACAAAAATGAAAAGAAATTTATGTGCAATCAGGGTCTTATGTAGGAAATTATAATATGATATAAATAGTCTTTTTCAAAATACTCTACACATGTGATGTGCTGAACTAATTGGAAACAATGCCTATATACTGTACATTTTACAAGTAATTATTTTTATGAAAAAATGATTTAATATATATCAAAATTAATTATTGCTTGGGTGCAAAAGAAAAAATGATATGCTCTCCAAAGGAAGATTCTAGATAAAATGAGCAAGAATGTATTTGTTTTTAAATCATTTAGTGGGTAATGGTAAAATTAACAATGGACATTGTTCCGCATCAGTCCAAGGTTTTGTAGACATGCAAAATAATCAAGAAAAATTAGTTTTTGTTGTGTCTTAATTTTCATAAAAGATATTTTTTTTAAAAAAATTATACATTTTTTGTTGGTGCAAAGAGCAACAAAAAGGCGTGTGAATAGCAACCCCATCTTGACGTGTTGATTAGTAGTCCATCAATTGATTGGGCTGTTGGGCCTACATTTGAGAGACCTAAGCCTTAGGTATTGGCCCACAACAAATGTAATTTTATATATCCACTTTGGAGAGAACTTTAAGAAAAAAAGGTATGAAAACTAGTATTGATGCATTTAAAGGCATGTATATTCCTTTATATATATTTCATTTGTTTCTTCTATATGCGAAAATCTTGAATATCTATTATGTCTGGATGGGTGGAAGGAAAATAAATAAAGAAAACATGAATAACAATTGATTTTCTTCTATTTGGTTAAAGAGAAATTGAAAGGAAAGAGAAAAGAAAAGCTAACTTCTAAAAATAAATATTCAAAATTTTCTTTTTCTTCTTTTTCTATTTCATTCAAATTTCAAAATTTTCCATACTCTTATTTTTCATCCACCTTACCAAATAGACACCCCAAAAAGTTGTTAAAATAGTAAACCAACTACCTTTGCTATGGGTTCAGTAATAATGTATAATATAAACAATAAAATTCAAAACTATTAATGCAAGAGCAAGTTAAAGACTAAATTCAACCGTTTGAATTTTCAATTCTCCAATAAAACATTACAAGTTTCATATATTGCTGCGCAAGCAATGATGGAAACTACATGAGAAAGTGATGTAATAGGCATTTTTCAACTAGTTCACATTCACAGGTAACTAACATAAGAAATACATTATGCATACTTGCTTGCTTTAACATAATAGTGTAAGAGACATTCCATGTTGTTTTTCGATTTCCTAGGCATTTGATTAATTTTCCCCCTCATTTGTCTGTAATTGTAAAGAAAATAAGATATACAGTAGCAATTGACAGAGGTATAAAACAGAATAACATAATATATAATCTTGTTTTATATGATATGCATTTTATAAATAGAAAGAATATAAGATTAAAAAAAAACAGAATAAAAAAGGTAATCTGTAAACTAAATTAAGAAGACATAAATAGAAATCGAATATAAACACTAACGCAACCTCAACTAATTGAACTAAATTCACTAGTATAAGTTTTATTTAACCATTCAATATGTAGATACATATGTTTATTTTAACTTAATCAAAAATATGTAATTACATTAAATATTTGAAAAAAGAATTTTACCACTTTTATTCGACAAATTATATCAATATACCAACTTATATCAAGGAAAAGTAAAAATGTATAAAAAAAAGTCATCATCACTTGTTAATCAGCTAAATTTATTGGACAGAAAATTATTCTATCATTTCATTGAGTCACTGTGAATGTGAACATGGAATTCTGATTTAGGGGCAAAATTTATGCTTAAGTTCATGTCTGTACGTAATTGTCCTTATTAAAATACTCTTCAATATATTTGTGTGTGTTCAGTATTTTTTTAATTGGATAATTGGAATTCTTGCTTCTATTCTTGAAAACACATATTCACAAAAGAAAAAAAAGTATTTAAATTAAAAAAAAAACATTTTTTTAATCATGCTAATTACTCCCTCCTGAAATTACTAAAGTAACCACAAAGTTTAAGTTTGTCAATTGAATGTGTGGGCAAATGGAAAATGAGTGAGAGTGAAATCTATGGTTCATATCAACCAATGGAAGAAGAAGAAAATAACACTGCAATGCATTACACAAAGTTTTGAGAGCTACCAATTTCGTGTGAAAGATGGATATAGTGTTTAAACCATGAATATTCCACATTCCAATATATATTATTATGACACTGATAATTACATACAGTAACTATTTCTTTACATTATATTTTAAAATGAATGAATGAATTTTCATGATAGAAAATGAATAAAAAACTTTTTCTCCCAAGATTCCGTCCATATCATTTACATTTTTAATAGGTTAATTCTATTCTAACAAATAAGGATGGGGTAACCAATTGAATTCCAAAGCTTATGTATATGGCATGTACATTAAAATAGGATGCCTCATCAGTGGGGCCTCAAGTAAACCACATCACCAAGATTCTTCAAATTGATTGATAAAAATCAATAATAATTGAGATCCAACTTTTTTGGTCTATTGGAATTTATATATGGTTTCTTTTTTACTGTAAAAAATATAGAATGGAAAGTCATGTTTAATATTATTGGATAAGGTGTCAATTAAATATTAAGATTATCAACAATGATTTATCTAAAGAGTTATTGTATATATTTAAATGGTAAATAATTTTATCTAATTACAACTAGTTAATTATAATGTCCAAGATCTTAATTACCTAACAAGATTTCTAGTATCCAATGTGAATATTAGATGTATTAAGATATATATTATTAGAAGTAATCAATTAATCAAAAGAAGAAATTTCTTACTTGAAACATATTATTACTAATATTTAAGTCTTTTAAATCTGAGTTTTGATTTTAGTCTTTTATTATTTTATTAAATATTTTTATTTTTTTTTCTAGATAATTTAGTTCTTAGATCCAAACAAATTCGAACTAAGATGCTTACATGGTAACTAGTTCGACACATCAACATTTGTCATATTATGCATGCTATCTAATTACTGGCCGATCCTAGTAATTTTTTTTTCTCTATTTCTATATATGGTTAATGGTTTAAATCCTAATAAAGGTCAAATGTTTAAATATGCTTGGATTTTTACCAATAGTTATTTCACCCGTGTAGTTATCAATGGTTATGCTATTGAACATTAATCGATTTCTTTCAATTATGGGTATTTCTGGTTTTGATTTACATTATAAAAAAATTATTTTAACTAATGTGTAATTAAGTTTGATTCAATTTAGATATAATATCAAATATAAATCAAATCAAATCGATTTTATGTGATTAAATTAATTTAAATTGGTTATTCAACTTTTTTGAAAGTTTGAATTTAATTTTATATGATTTTTAAAATTGTTTTTATTTTGAAAACTAATAAATAATTTAACAATATGAAATCTAATAACCACTAGACTTTTGATAATTATTTCAAAATACATAAGGTGCGGTTAGAACTAATTATTTTTTACTCCACTGACAATAAAACTCGTTAATCCATTAATCAAAAAATCAAAATTTAAAATTGTAATTAATTTTAAAATTTATTATATATGTATGTAATTTTATCACTATCTTAACCATTAATTTTTTAATTAATAATAATCATTATACTTTATTTTTTATATTCGAGTAACCAAATCCAAAGAGTAGATAGTATTAGAGGTGACAAGCTTTTGATATATATTTTTTTATATTAAAAAAATTTCATTTTAATTTCTGTAATTTAGGAATACAACCGAATAAAGACTACCATAGAAAAAATTATAATAATTAAAAAACAATTTTTGTAAGAAGATGAAAATTGAAAGCAACCTATATTATAAGGATTTAAAAAAAGAGAAGACAGTTTTATATATCAACCTTGAACACTTACCCAATGATAAAGATAATATATAAATTTCCCAATAAACAAGAAATTGATTGGAAATTGGCCAATTGTTTCCATGTTGTTGCTTCTTCAATCCATTCAGGGAATATTTATTATTTTATAGTTAAATAAAAGACTAAGTTATTTATTTGATACAAGTGAGATTGGAACTCTAATTATTACACAGCAATCTTAATTAAATTAGGTTGTGTTCACTGTCAAATTTGCTTTACAGCAATTCATTCTCCTTTGTAACGGATAAGGGTTGAATTCACTGCAGTTACGAATATTATTTACAAATTATTCTCTTTAAATATCACTTTCGAATATAAAAAATGTTGAAAGTTTGGCTAATTAAATATACTGGACCAAATATCTAACGTGTGAAAAGTTATTTAAGGTAAAAAAAAAACATTTTAATTTCCGGTTTATTTCTATTTAAAAACAAAAAATAAAATTTATTTTTATGAAGAGTTGCTGTTACTTTTAAACAAAAATTAAAATAATTATTTAATCTAATTTTATATTATAAATTAAAATATATAACTTTGAATCTCATTTTTCCTACATTCTTTATTTTACATTTTCAATATTCTCTTTTATCTCTCTTCTCAATGTGCATTTTGCACACCATTTTGTAATTACATTCTATTAATTATGTTAAACTATTTCTTTTAACTTTATCTATACATCATCTTTTTACCTACTTATTACTTTCAATCTATACTCTCATGTCTTTATTTTTAAATTAAATTTTAATATTTTTTAAAAGAAATTGTTAATAAATAAAAACAACTTCATATTAATTTAAATTATTTATTATAAATTTAAAATTATAATTTATATATTTAAAGATATTTGTTTATATATATAATATTTAAATTTATTTATTTATTATAAATTTTAATTATATAAAAATAAAAATTTATAAACCGTATAATACATGTGCTAAAATATTAACTTTAATAAAATTGATGATTAAATATTTTAATTTCAGAAGCTAATCAATTATTTGCTTCAACTTTCAATATATAAAAAATAATTGCTTCTAATATGTATGTATGTAAATATTTAAGGACTATGTAAAGATAAAACATAATTGAAAAATATTAATTATTATTGTCTTAAATTTTTAAATAAATATATAAAAATATTTTTTCTAACAAGCTGACAAATAGTAAAATTTTTTACATTGATTAAAGAATTACTAAACAGATTTTTTATTAAAAATTATGCTAAAAAATATTGAAAATTAAATCATGATAGAAGTGTAAAAATAATACTTTATAATAAAACTCTTTATTTTGAATTCAATAATTTGTTTATTAAAAAAAGAGGAGGTAACTCAGATAGATAGTGTAACCAAACGAAACACTATCCAACGTTGCCTTTGAATCTTCGATTCTATATTTCACCAAAGAACTACCAGGAAGATTGCACAATTTTACGTGTAAAGTCATAAGTTATAAAAAATCATCATAATGCTAATTTAACAAATGAAAAAAAAAATTCACCTCAATGCACAAAATTACCTTATAAAAAAATAATTTATGCACAGATAATATAAAAAAAATATACCATTTCTAAATCACAAATTATTAAATTATTAAATTTTATAATAATTATTTTAAAAACATACATATCATAATTTTTGTTTAATCTTAACTTATTGTATAACATTACTTTGAGTCATAATTATGTTTAGGGGCTGATGTCCACAGACAAGAAGGGCTTGACCAGTTTTCGAAGTTGGGTTGTAAACCCTAAGACATGAAACAGACAACAATGGCTTCAAACGAGGCCTAAGAATTCAGCATGTTTGGATAGATTTTGCAGTTTCAACCATTGATATTTCCCAATTTAGTAGACTCCTAAATTGCTAGCTGCTTAGCCATGTAATGAACATGGTTAGCAAGTATATGCCATGTGATTTGACCATGTCATCAATTTCTGAGTACTATAATCTTGTTAAAATTGAAAACAAAAAATAAATGTTTTCTCAAACTAAATACTTTTTTTCTATATTTTTAAGGTTTTGATACTTATTTAATTTTTAATATATCATTTATCTTTCATATTAATTATATTCTTTCATATATATTTCTTTTATATTTTTTTTATTTCATAATAAATAATTAAAGATATAATAAAAAAATTCATCTAATGCTTAATGTTATAAAACCACAATCTAGCTCGGACAATTTTTCTTGTTGCTAAAAGTAACCTCTTGACATACAAGGTCTTGTTAGAATTGCTCTTTTTGAGGGGTATATAACAAGTACAGGTGTGATTGCTAATCTTCTACACTACCTACCTTACTTGTCCCCCAGTGTATCTACGTATATAATAAATAAAAGGTTAATCACTATAATTAAAAATACTTCAAAAAAAATTCTTGTAGTTTAAAAATCTTGTAATTAAATCTTTCATTTATTAACATTGTAGTTAAAATTTTATTAGTTTATACTGATAAGTTATTATGAAATATCAATTAACTTTGTCTTATTAGCCTTATATCATATTCTAGTATAATAACTATTCTTTTATTTTTATCTTTTTTATTTTTCGTTGTTAATATTCTAATTTTAACTATCAATAGACACATGTAGAATAAATTTTTTTTGCATACATAATTTTTTTTTATATTGGTAAAAAATTTAAGTATACACTGCATTACATATCATGCATTATATGTACAATTTTGGTTAAAAAATTATATTACTATTCTCAAATTCATATAGTAGATATTTGAATTAGTTAGTGTTTGAAAAATTCATATTTCTTGTTGTTTATAAAGTAATAACAAGGATTGGATGAAAATTTATACTTTTTCTCGTTATAAAATATTATAACAAGAATACAAAGTTTCAAAAAAAATTTTAATTTAAGAATTAACCTAATTGATTTTTTCTTCTTATTTTTTTAATTATTTAGAAACAAGAAAATAGAATAAAACTTGAAGCGAAATTTGTCTTTTTTTTTTTTTTAATTCTCTATCTTTTATTTTTTTTCTTACTTTTTCTACGTAAAAAAAATGTCAAATAAGAAGATAAAACATTTTTATCTATGTACGTACAATGGAGTATCCTTATGAGACTAAAATTAGAGATTTATAAATCCTTAAAAAGTAAAAATAAAACAGTAATTACCATATTAAAATACCACTATAAGATAATAAAAAAATATCTAGTCAATATAAACTATCATAGTTATAATGACGTTAGTTTGTGAAGATTTAATTACAAAATTTTTAAATTATAAGAATCTTTTTAAAGTATTTTAACTATAAAGACCTAATTAAAATTAAAAAAATTATAGAAATCTACAGATTAATTTAATCTAAATTAAAATTATATAACTAAATATTTATTATATTTTATAGTTAGAATTTAAAAATATTTGAAGCTTTTAATATATTTGATGTTGTGATTTTAATCAATATGATGTTGTAATTAGTTTTTTATATTTTATTTTAATATTTTTTATTAATTTATAAAAAAAGACACGTTAAAATATTTCATTTAATTAAACTATGAACTAAGTATGAATACTTGCTAAGATATTTCTTAGGTATCAGCATGGATACTAAAATTATTTTTCATAAAGGTATAATTACCTAATTAACTATAAACCAAAATTAATTTCTTCTATCACGTCATATTCTAACATAAGATTTATCATTAAGATTAATTTTTTATTTATAAAAATCGAAAATAGTACAAGAAAATTTTGAACACTTGTGCATCCTACTTAACTACCTCAACTAGAATCCAACAATGATTAATTTTAATTTTAATATACATTCCAATAACATTCAACATTTTTAAATCAATTATATCTCCAAATGATTCTTAAATTTAGATACTTTAGTTTAAATATATTTTTAGTCTTTATAAAATAAGTAAATTTTAATTTTCATAAATTTTTTCTGTCTTTTATTCCTAACAAAATATGAAATTATTATTTTTTGTTCTTATAGTAGAAGGTTGTTGATACTCAAATTTGTCCCCCTTTAAAAAAAGGGAGGGGGAGGTTGAGTACTGAATAAGTTTCCTCGTTGACAATTCCCTATTTGCGTATCTGTATGAGCTATCTCGGGTGAATAAAAAGATATTGGCAGCCACTGACAGGTGCTTGCCATCCTCCACTTTTTAGAAAAGGCAATTTTGACTCTGACCCCTCACAAGCAATTGTAGTAGTAAGAAGGTGTTCTCGACCAAAAATTAGAAGGAAAACGCAAGGAATCACCTCTACATTCAATGAGGGTTCCGTCACATTTATGAAAAGAACAGCATGAAAATCACCTTCGCATTTAATAAAAGTCTGCGAGGAGCCACCACAATAATGACATTAAATTTCTTTGAAAGATTTGGAGAGGGTGAAGCTGGCCTATAAAAGAGGCAGTAGTAATGAAGCAAAGGGGATTTTTTTTAGGAGGAGAGAGGGGAAAGGTCTTTTGTTTCTTGAAGGTAGGAAGAAGAAGAAAAAAAAGAAGAAAGAAAGAAAAGGATAGAGTAGGAGTGAATACAAGAGAAGGTGGTGTTCTTTGATAACCACGACGACACATCCGGAAACAAGGCGAAATCCTAAAACCTTTTTTTACAATACCATTTCATACAACTCTCTTCCCCAACCAAATACTTAACTACACACTTAACCAAAACACAAAAATAAATCGCTTCTTTCCAACTGGCACCTAGTCGGGCACATCCCTAGCCGACTCCTAATTTTTCCCCAGCTGACACCTAACCGACACATCCTAGTTGACACTTAACCGACACATCCTAGCTGACACCTAGCCGATACATCCCAACCGACTTCAAGTTGGTCGACATCCCCTTGTAGTTGACTAGGTGTCGGTAGTTCCACTTAGCCTGTAGCCTCAGCTAGAATTACGTAGACTTTGAATTATTTATTATATTAAGAGATACGCAGGAGCAAGAGACAACTCTTGTCAAGTTCAAAAAACCAAAAAATATTCTTCCCTCTTTTGTAAATATGCCTATTTCTGTCTATGTTTGAAAGGTATAAACCATAGTTTAGAAATCTTAGTCCATTTCATGTATCTAGTTAAGGTAACTGTTTTAAAACGGACGTTGTAAGGTGCTAATACCTTTCCTATGTGTAATGGATTCCTGGACCCTAAATTTGTTTCTAAAAGACTAGCTTTATTCTCTTCAAGGTTTTCTAATGTTTTCCTCAAAAAATATTGGTGACGACTTCATTAAATTCATTTTTCTTTTCTTGAAGAGAACTTGAATTTATAGTTTTTATTTCTCGTCCACTAGTCGTGGCCACGCAATAAAGGTTAAGTGATTATATCGAGTAACGCTTACTAATGTTTACAATATCATGTCATTATGTAATACTTCTAAAATCTTGATCTTTAAAATGAATATTAGAGACAAAAAAAGGATGAAAATAAAAAAATATTTAAAAGAGATCAAAACTAAAATTAACTCATTTTAGAAGGATGAAAAAATATTTGTTTTTACAAGATCCAAAATAAAAACTCACTCATTTTATAAGGATTAAAAATATATTTAATTTTATTTAAACGAGTACAAGCAAGATTGCTCTAACATCATTCTTAAATTGTTTCCATTACCAATCCTAGGTCAACTAGTTGTTTACTCATACTCTGTTTCCAAGCAGGTTAAATGGGAATGCCCTCTCGATCAATAATAGTGCATAACCCCTATTGGAAGAATTATTTATAAGACTAATATTTTTAAAAGTATCTTGATGATAAGTCACTCGTTCATATTTGTCACGGAACATGAGGAATACAAGACCTGAAAAGATTGGTATAAAAAGAGAATGTTGCAATCCAAGAATTAGCACAAAAATGACAAAAATTGTCTTGTAAGGGCCCTCAGAAGAATTAGGCAGAGAATTGAAAGCAACATTAAGATTTAATACTATTATATTGAGAATGGGGTGTTCACAAAAAAACAATTCAAAATAGAATTATTTAGCTGTAGAAAATGAAAAAATAATCACGTTGGAAGCTTGCCTTGTCATTTTGTGCTTGTCTTTGATTTGTTGAAGATAAAAGGAAATGTTTGTGAGCATCAGCAATGAAAACGAAATGATCACACACATTCACAATATAAAAAACCCCATAATGCTTCTAATTCTGCAGTCTCTTCTGATCCTTATTTTTTGGTCATTCATTCACACAACAAATATATTAGACCAAGTGGGGAAGTGAGAGAGATCCATTGAAAGGGGTTTTACTTTTGCTTGACTTGAGTGACATCTTTCTTGGCATCATAAGGAGCTTAAATAGCTTACAAACACAACCTCTTCTCAACACCAAAGTCATCTTGATTTTCATCCAAATTTACACACTCTCTCATTAGATCCATATCCTAAAAGGGTGGCAGAAGCTTTGGGAACAGAAACCTTCTCGAGAGGCACATAACATGGTCTTGGACTGAACAAATTTGGAAGCACTGTGAGTTAGCACAACTTGAAACTTCTTATGTTCTTTTAACTTCTTCTTTGTCATTATTCATATTTGAGAACAGCACATTAATAATGGGTTTTGTTCTGTTTTCCAAAATTTTCAAACTACAACAAGCTTGTGTTTCCATGTATGCAAATATCATAGCCATTGGAATTATAATAAAAGTTTAATTTTTCTGTACCATGAGTAACCAATAAAAATCATTTTTAGTAAGATAATTATCGTAAAATATGGTTTGTGAGATACTAGTATAAAGATTATTTAGCCTAAGTTGATACGCTATTTACTCATATAATAATAATATCTATATTTAATTACCACTTCTAGGCTGAAGCTTCTTACACATATTAGAGCAAGTGTTGACTCCTTGAAGCCTCTCTCTCTATATATATTTGCATTTGGTTCTTGGAGAAGAAATTCAGAGAAAGAGAAAGCATGGAGGAGAGGAATGAGATGGATAGGATTGATGAAGTGATGCCTGGCTTTCGTTTTCACCCCACTGATGAAGAGCTTGTTAATTTTTATCTCAAGAGAAAAGTTCAGCAGAAGTCTCTTCCTATTGAACTGATTAAGCAAGTGGATATCTACAAATATGATCCTTGGGACCTTCCAAGTAAGAATTCTCATGACTCACACTCATTGTTTTCTACCTTTCCTATCTGCTGTTTTTCTTTATGCCACATAGAAAAATCTTACATATAGGCTATCATATTTTTGAAATGCAGTAAATTTCGTCTCTGATCAAGTCAATGAAATATAAGACCAGAGACAAAATTCACTATATTTCAGAAGTACAAGAACCAAAACCATTGTTTTTAAATTATAGAGACAATCTGATTTTAACTAAATTTTAAGGAATTCAAAACATAGTTTATCCTTTTTTTTTTCTAGAGTGAGCATCAAAGGTTGAATTGTTAAAAACTTGACAACTCTTTTCTACTTTTAAGTTGGTTTCATTTTTTGTTTTTATGCAAGAAGAGCTGGCGGGTACTGGAGAGAAAGAGTGGTATTTCTACTGTCCAAGGGACAGAAAATACAGGAACAGTGCACGTCCTAATAGAGTCACAAGAGCTGGGTTTTGGAAAGCCACTGGAACTGACAGGCCCATATATTCCTCTGGAGGAAAGTGCATTGGTTTGAAGAAGTCTCTTGTGTTCTACAGAGGAAGAGCTGCCAAAGGGATGAAAACTGACTGGATGATGCATGAGTTTAGGCTTCCTTGCATCTCTGACTCAGCCCCTCCCAAAAAACTCTCAGACAAAACCCTCCCTCCAACTGTATGTATTGCACCTATTCCTTATACATACATACAAACCTACATGTCCATATGTGTAGGACATTTCAAGTGTAAGGGACTAATCTTGACATATCGATATTATATGCATGGTCAAAATTGGATTTAGGTTAAACCAATCTTTATCATCCATGTAAGAACGATCAGTCAAGATTTATTCTTCTTATCCTTCAAACTCTCACACTTTCACCAGATTGAGTGTGAGAACATGAGAAAGAGTTAACTTTGGCTTTTTAATGTTACTTAAATCACCATTATTAATTTTAAATAAAACTAAACTTAACCACTTATGTATAATTGTATAGTCAGCATCAATTTCTTAAACTCATATTGATGTATTAGATAGATAGACAGATAAATTGAAAATTTGACATATAGATATAGGTAGGTAGATAGATACATGAAGTATTTCAGTTCTGATTATTCATGTAGTGAAACTAAGTGCTTTGTGGGTTTTCAGGATTCATGGGCAATTTGTAGGATATTCAAGAAAACCAACTCCCTCTCCATGGCACAGAAAGCCTTATCTCACCCTTGGATCTCTCAGTTACCTGGAAGCATGGTGTCTGACATGTTCACACAGGGTGGAAACTGCCATCAGCTAGGATCACCGTCCATTCAGTTTTGTGGTGACAAGCAAGAGTTACACCAAGTCTCCAACAATGCCATCATCACCAACTTCTCAGCCTCAGATATCCCCACTTACAAACCCATCAACAGCAGCAGCACAGTTTCCAAGCCACCACCAATTCCTGTTTCAGATGGAGACCTTGCTGACAACTTCATATTCTACACAGGGCCCACCAAGTGCACACTTGATGCCAGTTCCATGCTTTCTCTTCCCAACCCTGACTACATAGCATTTGAAGAGCTAAACCAACAGTACAGTGGCTTCTCAATCAATCCACCTCAGGATATGCAACAAAACATGAGCACAGAGGCAGGAACAAAAGAACAAGAGTGGGAAACAGTTGGTAGAACCACTGGATTCCCCTTCAGTTTGCCTCCATATGATGCTTGGAAGGCCTCTTTTGTGGCATGGGACATACCCCCTTGTCCTAGTGATATGCCCACTACCTATTCCACTAGTAAATGCTACACTTAATCAAATTTTGGGGGCAAGTAACCAACAAGGTCCAGTTGATTCCTGGTATATGGTGAAGAATTTGTTGGAAAAAAGTAAAACCTATTTCAGTGATTCCTACGTTTCGAAAAGAATTATTCTTGGACTATAGTTTAAGAATATGTTTAATGAAAAAAAAAAAACAAACCAAAATAGCATGCTTGTTAGTGAGTAGTTACCATTTTTACAATGGTAGTATATTTACCACTAAAATCAATACCATTAGGTACTGATTTTACTTGTAAATGTACAAGTGTTATCATTGTTTCCTTGTTCATATTTATAATTTACATGTACCTGAATGTAATTACTGTCTAGAAACATAGAAAAGAGACACAAATTTTATAAACCATGAGCTGGGAAAATAGTTCTTCTCATGTTAGTTTTTCACGTGACAGGGTCATATGAAGAAAAAAAAAATACACAGATTTCAAGGTTATGTGAAAATTTGTGGGATCTTTTAGACTGTGTGTCTATCTTTTGTATTCACGTGATTTTGTCATTTGGAAAACTGGGAATGATTATTTTTGGAGTGGGAGTTACTTTGTAGTTTCGAGAAGGTTTGCTTAGTTATTTTGCTTATATGTTTCATGTACTTCGTATATTTTCCTAGCTGTACATAGTTTCGTATTTTCACATATAGTTTTAATTTTCTTTCAATATTTTGGTTTAATGATTTATTTATCTATTTTCCTTCTTTTATCTTGCATCGTATTTGTCTTCTGTTCACACTAGTTGTAATTTGATCTTGATTTTTATTTTTTTCTTATTGATAAACTATAAGTCAATTTTGTTATTAATTTTTGTTAAGATTAGTGATTTTTCTTCACCTTGCAAGCTGGTGGGTCTTCTCCAAATCTAAATTTTTGTCTCAGAAAATAAAAAATCCTTCATTTTCCTTGTTCCAATATCAGTGTTTAACAGAAATATCTAAGTAGAAAGATTGACAGGAAAAAAGAAAAGAAAAGAAAAGCAGAAAAGTATCTGCAAATTGGAAAAAGGGTTCTTGGAATCTTGGTTATTTGGAGTATAGCTGAAAAGGCTAAAAGTTAAGACAAAGCATAACAATATTCATGTTAAGAGAATAATATAGACTTTAATTTTGGCTTATCTAAAACACTTGATGATAAAAAAAATAAACTATAGAATTCAGTGGTTTGGATAAGGAATACTATTGGCACATGAATTCACATCATGAGAAGTAAAATGTGACATTTGAATTTGTTTGTTCAGTTTCAGCCGAGGGTGCAAATTCACGTAACGGGGCCCTAATGATGAAATTCAGAGATGATGTTGTGCATGAGGGGACGTGAAAAAACACAGTGTTTGATCGTTCGAAGAGGCACGGTGAAGCCATAGAACACGTATAGAAAATATATAATATATAGATAATTAGATATACACACGCTAAACTATGTGATATAATATTCTTATTAAGCAAAGAGGCCAATTCTTGTCACCGCGTACTGAGGTAATAGAGTTACTTACAAGTTTCTTTAACATAGGATGATCGAGGGTGTGCATGTTATATGGATTAACTTATTATGTGAATTGTGATTACAAAATTTAGTTAAAAGTACAATTGTGTTAAGGTAGACAAACTTTAGTATGTTATCCAAATTTAATGCTTCGATCTAACTTATTTATCTCATATATACGTTTATTTAAGGTTTAACTTAACTTTTTAAATTTTAAGAGCTTGATTTGAGTTGAAGATTTATTTAAGTGTTTTTTGTGATAAAATATTTTAAATAAACTTATATATTTACTTATAAATAAGTTAATAGAACTAAACTTACTTGTAGGTCAATAAAAAATAATAATTGTTTTTACATGGACAATGTATATATTTTACACTCTAATAATAATAAGAATATTATTATCATTATTATTATAGCATTATTTTTATTTATTTAAATAGATGAATTTGTTAGATTTAAATTATTTTTTTAAATGACTTAAAACTTGATATTTTAATTAAATAAGTTTTTTAAATATTAATATAATTTATCTAATAAATAAGTCTTTTTGAGTGTATTTTGTTTTATATTACTTTCTAATTAAAATTGAAGTTTTACCTTATAATCCAACTACCCAATAAAAATTCACATTAATGATTGATATTATTTACGGTAATAAAACTTTGATTTTAATAACTAATTTGTCCTTTAATACTAAAAATTTCATCTAAAGTTTTATAACTAATTTGTCCTTTAATAAATTGGTTTGATTTCACTTGAACCTATGGCTATGGTATTATTAAACCATAGATTCCCAATCAATTCCTTAATTTTAATTGACCCTTGGCCTTACCACTTTCTTTCTTTTGCAAGGTAATATATATAGAGAACCGGATCCGGACTGTAATATGCAGACAATGTTGACACTTAAAATTTGTCTTGAGTCATAGAACAAATATAATAATAATAAAAGGAATTTTTTGGTAACAAAATAAAAGGAATTTTAAACATAGTTAAAAGTTTTCGATAAATAAGATTTAAAACTACATGACATTTCATGTAGCAAAACATTAAATGACATAGGGTCCGTGAATCAAGCTATTTATTTAATTAAGTTACGGAGAATGTGAACAATTGTTATTAGGATATTGATTAAGGAATTAAAAATAAAAAATATTAAATATATTATTAATATATATATTCTCATCATATTTTTTCCATTTTTTTATTGTAGTTTTCATTAAATAATTTTTATTTGTATTCTTAACCCCTACTCTATTAGAGCCTTAGTTCGCACAAAAAAAAAAAAGAAAAGAAAAATGATCGCACCCAAAACATACTAAAGCCCACATTTACGTTACGAAAAATTCTACAAAATGGGCTCGTAGAATCAGACTATTTAATAGAATCAGTGAATTTAATTTGAAGCCCAAATATCATGTTCAAGTTTATTATTTGGACTTGATTATTGAATAGCCCGTTTTAATGCACTCCATTTCTTCTCTTCACATCCTCATTTTTTTTTTCTATCAAATATTAGTTTTTGAAATATATTCACATTCTAGAAACTGATTTCTAAAATATAAAAAAAGTAGAAAAGTACGAAAATTAGAAAAGTGCAAATAGAATTCCCCTTATTGAATTCGGGTCTTATATTTTAATTCCGGCTCGTTAGACTAACAAGGATTAGCCATTCCTATATTTTACGTGTAATATTTTTTATAGGCTAAATTATAATTCTAATCTTTTTTTAGTGGTTAAAATTTATTTTGGTTCTTTATTTTAAAAAAAATTATTTTGATCTTTAATTTTTAAATTTAAATTAATATTATTCTTTTAAAAAAATAATTATTTTCGATTTTGAGACACGATTTGAATTATTTTTTTTATTGATTTAAAACATGAAACTAGATTTATTTACATGAAATTTATAAAATTTATTTAAGTTTCAAATTAAGAGAACTATAAACATAATAAAAATAGCGTGAAAAGTAAGTTTCATAAACATATAGAAAAAAATCTAATGAAATTTTTTAAATTTTCGGTTATTCATTAGTACTCATTTTTCACACAAATTTTAACTTATTTATGACACTTATTGGTTTAAACATTAGTTGTCTTTTATAGTTTTTATGTTGATGAATTTAATGAAACAAATTTTACATCTTGAATCAATAAAATAATAATTTAAAATCATGTTTCAAAATTGAAATTAATAATTTTTTTTAGAAGGATAACATTAATTCAAATTTGATAGTTAAATGGAAAAAAATGAATTTTTTTAAAAATAAACTATCAAAACAAAATTTTACCATAAAACAAAATACCAAAACTTATAATATTTTTTATAAAATCATTAATTTTTAATTACCAATTTCTCTTCGGTTAACAATGATTCCCTTGCATTAACTTAAATTCAATTAGTAGTTCTAGTTCTGTTCATGAAAGTATATTTCCAGTGGCAGAAGTTATCTAAACACTGACAAAATTAGCCAATTTTAAAGTAAATAAAACTCACAAGTTAAAGGATTTGGCTTAACAAACTGCTTATATAAAAAAACTCTACACATAAATAAAAGCTCATTTACGATGGAATCACATTATATTACACTTTCTCCAAACTTGATTTATTTATTTATATAAGAATCATACTTCATTCTGACTCTAATTCATCCTAATCTATGCTTGGATAAAACCTTGTCTGCATCCTTCATTGACATGGTAGTTGAATTTTATGCCAATTCCCAAGCCTCTCCTTGGATAGTTACGATGGAGTTGATAGAGATTAGATCAGCAAGTTCTTACTTGCAAGAAAAAAATAATCTTCACTATATCCACAATGGCCTTCTAAATGTGGAGCAACATATGTACAAAAAAACAAAACTAGCAAATAACTATTAACAAGGAAAAAGTAAGAAAGATGGTTCTATATGTATCCTTCTGTTTATAAAATTGATACCATTCAGTTTATTCCGACACCATGCTAGTTGTTCCCTTGTTATTTTTGACATGTTCAACACTCTCCTAACCAATTTCATGTCCCCTTGAGGAAATAAGTAAAGAAAATTATTATCTCTACAATCTTCCTCATGCTTTTGGAACTTCTTCAGTATGCTACTTCTTCTCTTCAAATATTCATTAAGTCTCTTCTCCTTCTGCATATCCAAATAAAGAAAAGTTATTTAACAAAAGAAGAAACATTATGTAACCATTTTCACATAAGCAAAGAAGATTTTGTTTCAGAAGCCTCAGTAGTTGCCTTTTGAAGTTCTGCTTGAATCTCCATAAGAAAATCTGAATCTGCAGGGTCTTGGAGATCTACTTGAGTTTCTCTTGGACCTTTATGGGTCAAGCTAGATGCATCTTTATCAGCTCTAATGAAACGCCAAATTATCTTTATTGATTCTTCCAAAATATCTACAAGCATGTCACTTGTGATTTCATCTTTATCTGCATCTCTTGTTTTGAATTTCTCTTCCTCCTTGGTGTTGTCCTCTGCAGCCAATTGAGGTTCTATAGTCATGAGATATTGTTTGTCTTATAAATAGATTTTTATACGGTCTTAAAAGACTAAAATACACTGGTGGTCATCTTATTTTTTTACTTTTAATTTGATCTCTTGAGTTTAAAATGTTTCATTTTAGTTATGTAAATGTCATTGTTGGACAAAATTAATTTTTATGTAATTAACATATTAACTTAATGTGATAAATTGTGAGACATGTTACGTCTGAAATATCATTATTGTACCAAACTGATGGACAGACCAACTTAAAGTGTGTTTAGCAACGATTTTGAAACTAGACTTGATGTGAATTTTTATAAACTACTAATTTTAAAACCTTGCTCAAAGGGACACTATGAAAGTGAGGCTAATAAAAGTAACCACAAAATTGCATTTAAAAGTAAATGACTAAATGTGACAAAAATTTAAAGTATATTGAAAGTTCTCACCTCTTATAAGTGGAACTTGAAGAAGATTTTGCATAGCACAACGATTTCTCGCATAGTATTCAACTCTTGGACCTTGGAAAGGTTCATTCTCTATAAACCTTAGCAGAAGCACTTGAAATTGTTGGAACTCCCCTGCTACTTCATTGTAACTGTGCAATCTGTAATGGTCAGATTCCCATAACTGCAAGGCCTTCTCATACTCCCACTGAAGGAATTCCCAAGAAAGGCACAACTGTCCCACATAAGCCATTTCCAAGTCACTGTAGAATTCTCTCATGAACTTTTTCAATGGGTCAGATTCAGATTTTTTACGTCTGCTATGGTGAAAGATACGAGGAAAAAAGGATGTGATAGCTGGAGAAGAGTTCTCATTACTTGAAAATGTTAGCATAAGGTCCTTGCTCTTTAGGGCACCTATAATTTATCAAGGAACATAAAAAAACTATATTGTTATTGGATTCTTAACCACTTAACAAACATGTTTGTAGTATCTGATCAGAGACTAAAACCAGTTACTTTTAATAAATGTAGATCCTAAAAATGTATTAAATTTTTATAGAAACTAAATATTTTGAGGGAACAAAACCGTATTTTACCAAAATAAAAATAATTGCCTCTATTTAACAATATATGGTGTTTGGAGAATAAAAAGAAAACAACAATTGTATCATAATGCACTCTACTGCAAGATGTTTGGAAAATTCATGCATTCCCAGTGTCCAACTAATCAAATTTAGTGGATCCTAACTTCATAATGATTTAGGTATTGATGATGATAGTTGAAAATTGAATGAAATTGTTCATCAATTAACAACAAACTCCTTTAAGAAAGGAAGGAAATAAATTAAAAAAAGCATGGCAGTGAGTGAAAAGAGCTGAAAGGTTAGAACTACTGACCTATGGCAAACAGCTTTTGGTAATTCAAGATATCAAATTTTCGCATTCGTTCTATGTAACTCTTGTAGAACTTTGGAAGCTCATTTTTTGTATTACCATGCTTGAATTTTTCATCAATTTCCCATGGCTTCAAGTTTTTCATTATCCTTTGTGACTCAGAATTCTCAAAGGTGGTAGGAAGACCAGTGGCTCTGACCTTGTTCAGCTCCATCTTGAGCTGTTCTATTAAATCTTGATGCTCCCATTGTGCATCAAGATCTGAACCTTCTGAACCATGCAAATTTATTTTCTCAATATCTGAATTTTGCATTCTAGTCTCTTCTTCCAATTTTCTTCTTCCATCATCAAAACTTTTTGACTTTTTCTCCCCCTCAAAGTCCAATTCTTCTTTTGTTAACACTTCATTTCCTTCATTATGGTTTCCCATAGTATCAAGCTCAATAGTGGTTCCAAAGTCTGTGTCTGACAAAAATCCATCACCTATAGAACTGATAGGGTCTAATTCAAAGCTTACACAAATAAAACCATCTTGAGAAAGGAAATTGTCAGCAGCTGAAATTTCTTCAATAAACACATTGGTATTCAGATTCTCCACTTGATGTTCATCAGGTTGTTCTACAGAAGGTACATTCTTGAGCCTCAATGCTGCATCAACACACCTCTCACTACTTTCTGGTTCAAAGTTTATTTTAGATTCTTTAACAGAATCATTTTCCAAAGGAAAGTATTTAGAATGAACACATGGTTCATCCAAGAAGCTGCTGAAACTCTTACCTGAGATGAACTCATGCTTGTTGGTGCTTCCAGAAGCCTTATCATTATTATCAGTGTTGACAAAATCAAAAGTTTCACTACAGTTCCAAGTTTGATATTGAAATTTGAAAACCAGCCTCATTGTCTCCTCTTCTTCATGGCCAAGATTTCCAACATAGTTAGTAATTGTAACTGTTTCAGAACAATCCTCATTGGACTTTGCTTCTGGTTCAGAAACATTAGAATCATTTTGATGACTACACTCTTGTTTAAATTGAATAGCATCGGTACCTTCCCCAAATCTTCCTCTTTTCAACTCTGCATCTTTAGAATATTTAGAACAATATTCTTCGGCCTCAGTTTTTGTCTCAGAATTGTTAGGGTCAGTATGATAGTTTTCATGGCAAAGATTTGATGAACACGCTGAATTGGTTGCTTCATGACTGAAATATCTGAAATAAACATAGAAAAAGAAAATAGTGAAGGAGATGACATAAGTGACAAATAGCTTAACTTGTTATGAAAAGTTCAATTTCAATACCTCATGAAGATTCTGGTGAAAACCCAGAACAGAGTTTGCACAAGCTGTGACATGAAAATCCAAACATACCCAGAGAAAAGATCCATCCTTTGGTCCAAAAACTCTTAAAATAAGACCAATTATCATATAAAAATAATTTTTTTTTCATGTAAATCTCATTTATGTGGTAGTTCTAAGAAACAAGCCATGAATCAGTTCATTCCTTTTGAAGCAAAACAGAGGAAGTAAAACAGGGGAAGTAAAACAGAGGAGGTCATGCAAACTTTTGATTTTGCACCTTGAATTTTTCATGATCATGTATCTATAAAGGTTAATATATACTAAAAACTCAAGGTTTTATCATGGAGAAAAAACAAATGAGATATAAACCATATTGGAAGCAAGAACTAAGGGAGGAAAAGAACATGTCAGCTACTTGCTTTTGAGTCTATGTTGGGTTACTTTAGAGCCATGAGTTGAGGGGGTTCCATCCACCATTATTCTCTTTTATATGCTCCATTGGTGCGAGACACACAGAGAGGGGAATTGGTTCAAAGTTTTGTCAATTTTTGTTTTGTTTTTTACACCAATTTTCCACAGATAGAAACAAATGTTGCAAGTTTCATGCATTGTAAGGAATAGAAAATTCATATTTGTGACCTCTTGTGACAGTGAAAACTCAACCATGCATCGATTGAGAAAGGACTAAATAAATGGCATGAATTAGAGTCACGCTACTTGCACTGTGTTTTCTGGCAAATATATATTGCGCGCACATGCATCTAAATTTAGTTCGTATATATTTTTTATGAAAATTTTTTTACAACCAATGTTGTATTGATATATTATCATTTGTTTAAAAGCAAATAGTGTATCTAATTTTGTTAATTTTTATAATTAGTATTTTAATAGTAATATTAAGATGGTTTCTAGTTATATAATCTTGTAAATTTTTGTACAATACATAAAAATTAAATACTTCATTTGATTTAATTACGCATGTATCGTTAAATTCATTAAATGATGTGATAATATATGTTGGTATAAGTTTTTTTTTTATAATAATACTGCACTACATTAAAATTTAATTCATTTAATTTAAAGAGGAACAAACTATTTTATTTTTTCAATTGATTTTAGTAATTTTAGCAAAGTTTAATGATCTTACAATAATAATATAAAATAGTTTTATGTGATTATTTAATCATAAATTATTATTATTATGATTTTTAAAATGTTTATTAAAAAGATCAATAAATTTATTATAAATGATACTTTATAATTTGATTGATAGTGAAAACTGTTTTACAAAATTAATTATAACCTATTTTCTCTTTTAGTACTTTATCGAAATATTATTCTACTTATGTTTTTGTGTGTAAGATAACCACAACATGAAGTCTTCATTCTATAAGAGTGGGTGTGGAATTTATGCATTAGGTTTTACCTTTGGCCTGCATACCCCAACAATAGGAGGCTTTCAAGACCAAAAAGAAGACAAAAGTTTAATTAAAGTTAAAGGGGAATTATGAGGTTTACTTTTCGATGTTCTTTCATTTTAAGCTATGAAAATAACACAAAAATGGGGAGGGACATTCTAAATTTCAGATCTAGGAGAGTTGTAGCTAGATAAATATTAGGTAGCCAATAAATAAATAAATTAATACCATTGTTTAGGATCTAAACTTGAGGAATTTTTGTTTTCAAAAAATATCATTCAAAATTCTTTGATGCTTTAAGCATTGATATTTCTTGATAGAATAATAATATAGTTAGGATATTGTATATGATTACTGTGCTTGCTTATGTGCACTAGAAAAACTTCACAAATGTTCATGATTAGCCACTCTGGATAAGGTTCTCACTAGGAATGATGTTAAGATTTTAATTTGAATCTTTTTTTTTTTTTTAAATTGAAGCGTGTATGTGGCGAAATAGTCCATTAAAAATTGAACATAGTTCAGATAAATCTGATTGCGAAAAAGATTCAGTTATGATGAAGAAAATTATTCCAATCACTTATTAGAGTAACTTTAATGATGGTTCTTGTTTCACCTTTTCCCTTTTCTTTGAGGACTCCTTTTCCCTTTAAAACAACAATATCTTCCAAAGATATATTATTAGAGTGCATAAACTTGACAAATTAATTATCTTGTGGCAAAAAGTGGATCCATTGCACAATAAGTACAGTCACCGTAAAACAATTTGAAATTATTACAAAGGAGAGTGTTATCAACATATTCTTTAGAGTATTGTTATATAAAAATATATTTAACTGTCATTTTTCATTTTTTAACATTTTTTCATGTCACATAATATTACCTATTATATATATAATTCTTCCTCTTGTATCTCCTTTTCTCTCTGTGTAAATTCACACATGGATGTCTAGAATTATTTTTGTATTTTCTAATATACTTCTAACACTTTTTTATATTAATTAAAATATATTAAAAATTACAAAATCATGACTATAAAAATTTGTTAAACAATACAATTTTATAATTTCTAATAATTTTTAGATAATAAAAATATATTAGATAATATATTACAAACATTTCTTTCTAACCAAAAAAAAAAATTCAAGATATTTCACCCCTTGTTGGCATCATTTAAAAGAGGCATATCTCCAAAATCCATTACCATTATATGCACTTAGAGAGTGGGAGAGAGAGAGTAAAAGTAGAATTTATACTGTTTATTTTGTTTTTCAAACTCCATAAAATTAATGAAATATAATGAATATAAAAAATAGCCATGAAATATAATGATTAAACTAAGAAACTTTGATGAGTATCGCAGTTGGAAATGCTCTTAAAATCAATTTTATGAATTTTCATTTTTCCAGCAGGTTTCGTTCGTGTATGAGTGTCAAAAACAATACATGCAGGTCAATGATATGTTGTAAATAAAGATGCACCATTATTTTAAATCATGTCAAAAAAAAAAAAAAGAAAAAATAACTTACACAAGGAGTCACCTTATGATTTGGTGGGATTATTACCTAATACCACCATGAATGGGGTTCGGTTCTTTACAAATTTTCTGCTCAATAACATTGGTCCAGCTTATTATCCACATTTGACTTATGAATTTTTAATAACATTATGAATGACTTTCTATTGAAATTTTAACAACTTTACTAATTATATTGAGGATCCATTTATTTTATATATAAGAATTCATTCTTATACCTCACATTTCAATATAAAAATTGGAGTTAAGATTAATGTTGACATATTTTTTTATCAGATAAAATTATTATCAATAACAAAATTTAAAGTAGTTGTGTACTCAATATTCATACTAAAAATTACTTATTAAACTTAAATAATTTCGTTGTAATTCATCAACACATTTGGCGGTAATATAAATATATTTTAATTACATTTAATTCAAAATTAATTTTATTTAACTTTATAAAAAATGGGTTCTAAGTTGGTGTACTTTATTTCAGAGCATGGATATTATTTTTAAGATTTTGTTATGCTTCTTATTTCAAAAGCTTGATTTTCCACGGGTCAATAGAAAATGGACCCAAAACTTAGTGATCACTAGAGGCTGAAACCTACCCGTGAGGGATTGCAACTTCAACTTACGGTGGTTTAATTTTTAGACTAATCGTTGTGATAGTGATGACAGGATGTTATTAAATTCAATTAGGAGTCTCTGTTCAGAAATTTTTATTCTTAACCATAAATATAATTCGAACATTTGTCTATACATGACTCTGCATTTTGTCTATATTTAACAGATATAGCCAACAAGATTCTTGTAAAATCAGTACTATTAATTTCCTGATTTTCTATCTCTTAGACCTTTTTTTTTTAAATTGTTAATTTCCTCGAATATCTGATATATGATTTTATTCAGGTTTATGTAGAAGGAGCAACAAGAGTACAAATTGATTTTTTTTTTCTTTAAATCTTTGACATGTATTTCCATAGATATAGCAGTCAGAAGTCTGGTCAGAAGTGGTTTTTTCCTATTTTAACTATTCTAAGATTTAAACATTTAATAATCACTATAACTTACAATTATTGGGTATCCGAATTGACTATTTGTGATATCATGCACTTGTTAATTTGTACTTATTCATAATCTTTTCAAATTAGAGATGAGCCAAACTTGAACTAACATTATGCTTCTAACGTTCTCAAATTAGAAATTATATTTGATATCATTTTTAAAACAATAATTAATTATCTAAGTGAACAAAATTATCATATATCATCCAGTTGGATAATAATATAACTACATATCTTATTATCTTTATAAATAAGCTTGATGAAAATTAACATCAGCATTTTCTAGGAGCTTAATGTGTTGCAAAGATTCATTACATTTTTATCATCAGAATAAGGAGAAGTCCATGCATTGTGAACATGGTAAAAGTCAAGTTATAATAATCCAAGTACAAAGCTATAAAAAATTGTGGTTAAGAATCTAACTATCAAGATTAAATTACCATATTTTACTTCGAAATTGAAATTGTTTATGGGCAATGACGATATTTACTAGTATAGCTTGAAAGTAGTATATTTGTCATCACCTCAACTAAACCACCCTCAATATGTCTCATTCAAGTTCCAATTTGGTCTAATTATTATATAGAAAACCAAATCAACATCTTGTCCGGCCAAGATAATAAGGAACATATAGACCAAGCTAGCTCAACTTGAAACCTTCCAAAGGAAAAAACATCACGGGTCACTTCAAACCTTATAAGTTGGAGCTTTCAAGCTCTATCATAATAAACAAATTACTTGTTTATATATGTTGAGCAACAATTCACATAGGTGGAATATTCTAACAGAATCTTAATGGGTTCTCACAAATTAAATTTCGGTAGTGAGAGTAATGCAAAAGGTTAAAGACACACCTTAGGTCTTTTATGGCCTGTTTATATCGTTTTCGATCGATTTAGTTATTCTAATGTTTCTTGCATGGGACAACGTAAAATATTCTCTCAAGACAAATTTTATAAAAAAAAAAAATTAACTTCTAACGGATTTTAGACTATAATCTAGTGTAGTGCTTCATGACTATATCAAGGTTCATCTTTTGTTAAAATTGAGGTTCTCAATATAGACATATATGGTCTAATTATTGAGTTTCAGTTATTAAGTAAATTCATTAGCTTAATTACCAAACTAAGCCTAAATTCTTGTAATTGAAGTCCAGAATAATATATATATATTACGGGTCAACTTTTCTCACCTTTAAGCTTAAGGTAACTTTGCTATTTACATTAATCATTATCACGATTTTATACAACTATTGTTTGACGACTGAAATTTCATTTGTTTTTGTCTTTTGGTACAAAATTTTCACTTGTTTTGTTTTCTGATTTTCGTGTGCTCTTGTGGGGGTAACTATTACACCAATTTAATGCTTAACACCACCATGCATCTCCACCAAATTTGATGGAATTTAGAAATATGTTTCCTAGTATGGTTTATCTACATTGCATTTTTGAAAGTCAATTGCTTAATGCCTAACACTACTTTGGCCTTTCAAGTTCAACATATGGAACAAAAGGTGGCTAAAATCCTGCACAAGTCATTCTAAGAAAAGGAAAAAAAAAAAAAAAAAACCTAATCTGATGACCCATATACCCATTTATTGTAGAAGGCAAAAGATTAAAGATTATACAATATTCATTATTCACCTGGAAAGTATAGTATTATTCAGGTTATCTACAAGTATAACAAATTTTATTTTAGCGAGTACATAGCTCAACGTAAGTATGTGAGCAATACAAAATATTTTGCAATTTTTCATCTTTTTCAATATAATGACAGGATAACTAATACATAGTTGGTTTACTTAAGAGGAAGGCCAGAGAAACATGCTTTATAATACTCCCTTTCTAACATTTTTTTATTAGTTAAAATTTATTGAAATTATAAAAGGAGAAAAATATTTATTAATTAAGATGTGAGACCCACAATTTTTTATTATTTTCAATAAACTTTAATCAATAAAATAAAATGTATTTAAAAGTGTCAGTTAGGAAGTATATTCATTGCTTTTTTTTGGATCTGAAATTTTAGACGCGTACTATATTACTTTACATATATTATTATTATTATTATTACTATTATTATAATAATAATAATAATAATAATAATAATAATAATAATAATAATAATAATAATAATAATAATAATAATAATAATAATAATAATAATAATATGCTAGATAGAATAAATTTGGGCTAATATTTTCATTGGGTTAGTCTAGTTATACGAAATGGGCTTATTGATGGAAGCCAGGATCAGACTTAAGGCTGTCAAAACAATGGATCTATTAACTAAGCAGCCTAATTAGCCCGTCTAGTTTAATAGTGCAATTTTTATTAAACAGAAGGTAAATTATTAATATAAACTTTGTATTAATAGTAAGATATATCATATTGATATATATTATTAATACATCAAATAATGTATCATGTACACGTTAGTATGGACCACATCGATAGTGCAAAGAATTTATTTAATATCATATAAAACAAGTTAATTGGTTTTTACATAATTTTTTATTTATTAACAGTATAAAATATTTTATTGAGGGGGAGCGGGGGGGATAATTTCATTTCTTGGATATTGATACTCCTTTCACTTATTACGGTGGGGACTAAAATGAATTTTTAGATGAGGATTAATTTAATTTAATTTGAATTTAAAGATATAATTATAACAATGATATTTTATATATATATATATATATATATATATTTAATTTGATTTAAAATTTAAAGATATAATTAAAGTTGGGAAGATTTTTTCCTTCTTCTAAATAAGTTTTTTCTCTTGTCTTATATATATATCTTAAGAGTGCTTTTTTCTCTTTTTTTAAAAATATTTGTCACTTTTAAAAAAATAGAAACAACATTAATTATTTTTTTTCTAATTATACTAATTTATTATTAGTACTTTTTGATATCCAAATTTGTCTCCTTAGACAAACAAAAAAGGAACAAAAACAAAAAAAAAAAATAGAAATAAAATGAAAAAGAAAAGGAAAAGGAGAAGGAGAAGGAAGCTTCTCCACTAACTTCCTCATAAAACCCCTCCAACTACCCACTTTTGAAATCCCATCAAGAACTCCTCTGCATTCATTGTTCCACCGTGCATCCCTAGCGGACTCAAGGAAATCCATCAACAACCCCTCTATATATATTGTTCCCCCGCGTGTCCTAGTAGGTTTAAGACACTTTCACCAACTTTGCATCTACTGCTCCACTGCGTTCAGACGTAAACAACTCCAACGTCACCATGATTACGGTTGGAGTGTTGAAGGAATCCCCAGATGGTCTATAAAAGGGAGAGGTCAAAACGAAGAAAGGGATGGATTTTTTAGGGGAGACTTTTTGGAAAACTGAAGAAAATAATAGAGAAAAAGAGTGATAATAGGAGAAAAGGAAAGGGGTGAAATCAGTCCTCTTTGCAACAATGACGACGTGCTTGAAAACTAGGTGAAAGATTTGAAACTTTCTTTTGGTTTGAATATACTATCTAGACTGCACCTTATCTTGATTAGATCTTTAACCAAACACTTAGTCAAATACTTAAAAGGATCCACCAATACCTTAGCCGGCTAGCCGACATCGAATCAGTTTTGTCCTTGGCCGGCACCCTATCCCGAATCGATCAACACTTAGTCAACGCACTTTGGACTATTTGATACGTAGTTGATATCCTAGTCTCATCCTAGCCAATACCTAGTTGGCATCTCATCCGAGTCGATATCTAGTTGGTATTTCATTTAAGTCGACACCTAGTTGGCATTTCATTCGAGCCGACATTTAGTCGGAATCTCCTTGTAGTCGACTAAATGTTGACATTTCTACTTAGCCTATAACCTCAACTAGAACTACTTAAACTTTGACTTCTCCATTGTAATAAGAGATACGTAGGAATAAGAGACGACTTTTGTCAAGTTCAAAAATTCTAAAAACATATCTTTTCCCCTTCCATAGTCAACCCCATCTTATTTGTTCTTGAAAGGAAAATATTACAGCTTAGAAGTCATAACCAGTTTCATGTATCTAGTTAAGATAATCGTCTTAGAAAGAACGTTGTAGGGATACTAACACCTTTCCTATGCGTAATGGACTCCCAAACCCAAACTCTGATTTCAAATATCAGTCTTATCCAATTTTAAATTTCTGGTGTTTTCCTAAAAAAAATACTTGTAACGATTTTAACCCCAGTTCCTTTTTCCAAAAGTATCGTGGGTATCAAATTTCTATTTCTCACTAAACCGTATCTTGGTTGCATCACTATCCACTTAAATACTTTAATAAATTTACAACTACATTCTATGTTTTCATAAACAAAGATAATTTTATATAAAAAAATCATTTTTATCACAATACTAACTTATATAATTAAGAACTAGTATTTAATAAAAAATGTAGTTTATCTTTCAAAAGAAGATAGACAAGTCCTTAATGGAAAAAGAAAGGTGAGGGTGACAAGACAAGAGAAATAAAGGACAACAAATGACTTGAAATATACCCAATTTTGGACATCTAATTACTACTACCAATTAATTTCTTCTTGTTATTGGTGTGCCACAACAACACTGTCATATCCCATCCTTTCCATAGGTTTTTCTCTTGCGAATGCCATAATGTCAAATCCACAATGTACGTCGTGTGTACGTACGATATTCGAATATATTTTCATTTTTTTTACTCCGGTTTATTTATGATTTTTTTTTAAATTTAAGTATTCTTCTCTAAAAGACAATTTAATTCGAATTAAATAAAATTGTTTTAAATGATATTTTTTAAATATTTAATTAAACTGGTAAACTTAAACTTGAGATTAAGCTAAAATACCTTGTGTTAGTTGATGTGCATATATAGCACATGTAATAGGTGGTGATATGTTACGTTAATTGCATAATTAATGTGGGTTGAAAATTAACAAGATCATGAATAAAGTTTGCAGATTCATTTGGAAATGATGTTAAACAATCAGTTTAATTTAAAATAATTGTTCTGAATTCGTAAACTTATCTAACTTCTTAAGAGAAAATTTCTGGTAATTTTATAAATTTGAGGCGTTTTCTAACCGTTAGTTTTTAGAATAATAATATTTAAGTTATTGTCATACTATTATTTTATTATTTAGTAATAAAATTTTATATATTTTAATTTAGTTCTTATTTAGTTAAAGTGTTTTTTTTAATTTAAAATTATAATTATTTTAATTAAAAAATTGATTATTACTTGTGAAGAAATAATTATAATTTTAAATTAAAAAAATAATTTAATTATTTAAGGATTAAATTAAAATAAATAGTTTTTATTAAATAATAAAATAAATTATATGACAACTATTTATATTTTTATTAGTATAATCAATTGTTGCAAAACAGTTTTATTTACCATGATATCATAGTAACTCTCACTTAGAGAAACTCTACGTACTTTTATAACTTTGACTTTTAAAAAAAAAACATTTGTTATTGATAATTAGTTTAATTTACGATTACAATTTGAGAAAGAAAATTATTTTCTCTAAAAATATCAATTCAGATAATTTGACGTGTAATGAAATTTAAAAAACATAAAAAAGATTAATGAATGTGGATTTAAAAAACAAAGGAGAAATTAATTAAATAATAACATTGGGCAAATTAAATATGATAAGATTCACGCATCATTGATCTCAAGTAACCTTTCAGTTTGGACATTTTGTAGTATGAGAATCTCAAGCAACATGAAATTCTAACATAACCAATATAATACATCCTACAAATTAATATTATTAATTTATAGACAAATATAGCAATAACCAATAGCATGGGATCATTTCAACTCCTACGTGATTATAAATAATACCTAACGTATAATAAGTTGTAATTGGACTTATTTAAATGGTTAACTTCGAATAATTGAAAGTACACATACTTGAAACAATTTAAACCATTAGGTCAAACAAACAATTAATTAAGTGTTAGAACAATTTTGTTTAATATAAATGAGTCAAGTTGAGTGGATGCAGAGCATTGAAATTTTTATGTTAAGAAAAAATAATTAGTCAAAATTTTGACTCATTTACTTAAATAAATTAAATTTAAAACATGGAACTTGATTTGATTAAAAGTTTTTAGGTTTGAGTTTGGTTTGAGCTAATTTTTTTTTTTTTAGATTTCGTTAACTTATTTATGACATGATTATTATTATTCTTTATCAAATATAATTTTATTTAATAAATTCGTATTTAAGAAATAAATTTATTTGTAAAAATAAGAATATACTTTTATATTTATAAAGATGCCTTAATATTAAAGATGAAATCTTTTATAATGAAAATGATGAATTTCTTTGAAGTATAATAATTCATTTAAAATATGACTCTTAAAAATTGACATTAGGTAAATGATATTTATATAAGATGATAATAAATAAAATTATAATTGTTGAAGTAAATATGACAAAGAAAAATTATAGTTATCTAAGTGATATATAAGTTATTTGCGAGATTTTAATGTTAAGCCTACAAAATATTAATTTGATATTTAAATAATCAAACATAATTATAAGTTTGTGTTTGTCTGTTTGGTTAAACAAGTTTTCAATAAACTAAGTTTGCGAGGTTTACAATTTTTTCTTTAATTTCAACGATTTCCTTTAATTTATGCATTTATGTTTAAAGTTCAATTTACATTTTGAAAACTTTTGCCGCAACCTAGGTTGACTGTAACAAATGTGGCAAAAAAAAAATAAAATTTTCACCCCTATTTTTGAAAGGATAAAAACAAAAGGAGTCACTACCAACATTTTTATGAAAAATGTCAGAAAATCATAGATCGGATAAGGCAAATTTGAGAATCAAAGTCCAAGTTCAAGAGTCAGTTACGTACATGGGGTACGAGACCTTTAGTATGTCTATTTAAAATAGTAATCCTGTCGGATGTATGGTGTAAATGGACTTCTATATCATATATGCTTTATATTTATTCTAGAAAATATTTACATAAAAAGGATAAGGAACATTAAGAAGTTAACAGATAAACAACTTGACAAGAGTCAGTTCTTTCTCCTACGTATTTTCGAGAACCAGAAAGAATTCAAAGTTTACGTAGTTTTGCATACAAGGAATGAGGCGAGACAAAATCGGTACTAACTTATCTCATACGAGACACCGATGAGGTGTCATCAAGACTATTGGCCAAAGATAATAAAGTGAAGATTCAGTGTAGTTCAATGTTGACTTTGTATCAACCAAACTTTTATTATATGGATGATGGTATTCTATGGACTCGTAAGTATGAGCACAAACTAGGACTAGTCAACCAACCTGGCATCCAGGAATGTCACCACTTTATACTTCGAGAAGGGTGCGAAGTTACCAATCTTAGTTGGAAGGCTTGATTTCTGAGGCTTCCCTTTTCTTAATGTTGTATCTTCTCCTAGTTTTAACTCTTCCTTCTCTATCCTTTCTCTCCTTCCAATTTTTCGTCCCCCCAATTTTCTTGACGTCTTTCATAGGCAGCTCTACCTTGAAGTCATCGTTACAAAAATCTCGACAAAGATCTTGCAGATCGATGCAGAGACTTTTTTCCTTCATCATTAATTAAATGACGTGGTGTTCCCAGAAATTTACTTCTCTCGTCCGCATTAAATGCGGTAACGACCGCTCATCTTTATCTTGAGTTGACCTCGTGATGTGGCATTCTGCCATGCGGCGGGATGACAGACCTGGGGCGTGTCAAGGCATCCATGTCTATTCTTTTTGCTGAGATCCAAACGAAATACAAGGGCATATATGTCTTTTCCTCATGCTTGCATGTCAACCCCTTTACTTTTTCTAACAAGGATAATTGGTCTGAGCCTCCCTATTGTATTCTTTTTGCCCTTTCCATGTAGCTAAAACACTCTTTCTCATGTGCTGTCAAGCCTGGTTGACCATGAAAAGCTCTATGCACTTAACAAGACGAGACACGTTGTTCTTTCTTGCCAGATGACATTCCTAAGATTTCCTTTATGTCACTACTGTTGCCATTAACACAAGTTTAAGGAAGGTAGATCCCTCCCTTAACTTCTTTCATGTTCTACTATCACCACCTTTCTTTATTTAGAAAAAGTAGTTGGTCTACCCATTTATTCCTTCTTTCTTCTATTCTTCCTCCGTGTGATTACTCTAATCTTATTAACATCTTAGTTTCTCAAATTGATATTTGATGATCATCATTTTCTTTACCTTGAACAACCCTTTGAAGACAAATTTGCTAAACATTCATATTTTTAATTGAACAATTGTTTCATACTTGACCAAAATCACATATAAAATTATCACTATCAATAATAGAGACATTCGCGTGCATGCAAAAATATTTTCACTTATTTTATTTTTATGTATGTTAATAAATTATGATTTTAAAATTGTTAAAATTATTTTAAAGATGTAATTTAATAAAATATTCTCTTTAAAAATGAAATCAAATTATATTCACACTCATGAATATTAATATACTTTCACTTATGTTTTAGAAAGAGTATTTAGAAATTTTCAATTTAAAATTGTTAAAATATTCCTAAAATTATAACTTATTAGCATATTTAATATAAGAAATAAATAAAAGTATATTAACAATTCATATATTCAAACTTAAAATGACTAATATGAGGACTTAACAAAACACAATAAATAACTGTAACAACTAAAATAAATCTCTTTCAAATGCTACTAATGAACAGGGACGGAGCCAGAATTAACTCCTAGGACAGAGAATAAAATTAAAATTTATTTAGTAAATTATTTTTTTATTCTCTCTATATATATCAAAATTTTCATATAAAATACTAATAATTATATATTTTAAAATATTAATTAGATCAATAATTTATCAAAAAATGTGTCCTGCATGTAAAAAAAAAATATAATATTAAATTTATACTAAAATTTTCAATAATTTTTTTAAATATTTTGTTCTTTATGAAAATAACAAGCATTATTTAATACATTAAAAATGATTTTATCTGAAGAAGAATAAACAATTTGTTTTAACTAAATTTTAATTAATTTACTTTTCCAAGGTTTATATATTAACGTAGATATAAGAGGCAACCTTAGAGTCTACAAACAATGTCCAAATAATAAAGATGAGAGAAAAAAAAATAAAAAGAACACAAAGAATTGTAATAGCGAAAGAAAATATTAGTTAGTGTATATAAAATTTAAGTTTTTAGGGGTGCGTTAACCTATAAGTTTCATTATTTTTCTAATTTCTAATTTCAATGTGAAATATTATTTTTTGATTTATCAGAAGTTGAAAAAAAATAGTAATAAGTTACCAAACAAAATATTTGAGTATCAAATTTAGTTTATTTTATATTGTTTCCTATTTAAACATATTAACTTTTTTCTTATTTGTAACGTTCTTTACTTATGTGGTTAAAATATCTCTATTATGTACATATTGGTTTATAAATTTTTTAATTAAAAAAAGTTTTTTAACGATAATAGGTATCTTTACTACACTAACTAACTAATAGTGAATCTCTTATATTTGTGTTTATAAATTTATTAAAGGTTAATAAAATGTCATTAATTATGATCAAATCAATATAAATAAAATGATAATAAAATATGTAATTATATATAATCTTTAAAATAGTAATAATAATATATAAAATATTATTAAAATAAAAATAAATGATATTCTAATATTTTGTCTAAAAAATACAAATATATCCATAATAAAAATAAAAAATAAATATTTATCTAAAAAGATAAAAGAAAATATTATTATCTTTACAATAAAAACTACAAAAGAAAATAAAATATTCTATCAAAAATTAAGAAAAATAAATAATATTTAAATATTATTAGCTCTAAAATTAAATATTATTAAATAAAAATAATTATTTAAAATTTAAAATATAATTTATATTAAAAAATTAAAAATTACAAAAAGCTAGGGGCCAAGGCCATACGTCCATCCCTGCTTATAAAATGTTATTATACTTCTCATTCAGTCCAGATTCATTTTCTTTCTTTCTTTTTCTCTCTTTTTTTTTCGGCATCTTGACTTTGTTTCTTTCCGCTTGCAAGAAAAACCCACTTTTTAAAAATGTTTCTTTATGAATTGTATATTATTTTTAGACATCAATCATATATATATCTTTTATAAAAAATAATTTTATTTGAGTCGGCTAAGATAATTATATATGAGCAACAAAATATTTTTTCCTAAATATTTAATATAGTTGTACGGTCAACTTTCAAATAAAAATAATTTCAACATGTATTTTTATTATTCAACTCTGTGACAACATGAAAAAAAAAAATTAGTCCTTTCTATTTGTCTATCCAAGGAATAGAAGAGAAGAAGCCTTTTGTTCTCGCTTCTAGTTGAGAATTAAGGTTTCATTATATTTGTTTTTATCTAATGTCTTTCTTCATTCATAATTATATATTATGGTGTTTTAGGTACGAAGGAATTACACCAATTCATCCTAAACTTGATGGTTAAACTCTAGTGCAATAACGATATTGGAGGTCCAATGAAAAATAGTTCAACAAAAAAAAAACTTTTTATAATAAAAAGCTTAACGCCTTTTATTTTTATTATTCATATCTTGGTGATATAAGTTTCATTTTAGCTTGTTACTTTTTTTACTATTTATTTTGGCATTGTACATCCATATATTATGGGTACATATTTTTAGCAAAAGAAATTACAATATTGAGATGAGCATATAATATATTGTCACAATCGTGATCACGACAGGATGACAAAAAATAGAAAAAAATTCAGGTTCCCTTAGAGGAAAGAAAAATGAATTTGCAATGGAGTTGCCACTAATGTTTATCAAGGAAAACATTAGAAAAATCTTGGAAAGGATAAAAGAAATCTATGAAAATAGATTTGGGGTTTGGGAGTCAATTACGCGTAGAGAAGGTGTTAGCACCATACGACGTTCATCCTAAGACAGTTACTTTAATTAGACATGTGAAACCAATATAATTTCTAAATTATTATTTTTACCTTTCAACAGAAATAGAAATGAATTTTGTTATTGTGAGAGGAAATATATGTTTTTTTTTTGTTTTTTGAACTTGACAAAAGTTGTCTTTTCCTCCTACGTATCTCCTAATGCAATAGAGAATTCAAAGCTCATGTAGTTCTAATAGAGGCTTGGAAGATGATTAGAAAAAGGATGGATTGTTCATTGGTGTCCAAAGATGATTGGAGGGAAGTGGACTGTCCAAGTCGGCACTACCAACACTTAGGTAACGACATTGCCACTTAGTCCAAGTCTATGCTAGAATTACGTAAACTTTGACTTCTCTATTACATTAGGATACGTAGGAACAAGAGGCTACTCTTGTCATGTTCAAAAACAAAAAATATGGTCATTCCCTCTTTTGTAAATATGTTCATTTTTGTCTACGTATGAAAGGTAAAAAAATCATAATTTAGAAGTCATAGTCCGTTCCACACATCTAGTTAAGGTAACTGTTTTAGGACAGACATTGTGGGTGCCAATACCTTTCTTACATGTAATGGACACCTGAACCTGAAATCTGATTCCAAAGACTAGCCTTATCCAACCTTAAGTTTTCTGGCATTTTCCTTAAAGACCCTGGTGGCGACTCCAGTCTCTCCGTTCCCTTCCCCGAAAGGAAGGCGGACTCCAAACTGTCTATTTCTTGTTGATCTCGTCTCGGCCTAGGTTGCGACAACGACTCCTTGCTCTAAAGTCATATTGACAAAAGAGTTCAACTCAGTTAGAGTATTAACAAAATCCGCAGACAATAGAAATTAACGGAAACTAAAAGGGTTACCTGAGTAGAGTACTCTTCGTTGTTGCATTTGTAGAATGCTTGACTCCTTCTTCTTCTTCCCCATTCTATGTTTACTTGTGGGTATTGGGATCTCCACCCTCCTACTCTTTTTACCCCAAAATTTTCCAACTCCAAACATCCAACTAGAAAATTTCCCCCAAATTTTGTCGTGCCGTTACTCTTTGTTCTCTTCTCCCTTTTATAGACATTCATGGATCACTCCTCCTTGACCTCTATAGAGCTCCTACTATGGTGTTGTTGGGGTTGGTGGTAGGGAGTTCATCCCGTTCCTTTAGTAGGCTAAGAGCAGTAGGTCGGGTCATAGAAGGTAGTAAAGTAGAGTTGTTGGTGGGGAAGGCTAGGCAAAGGTTGCAAAGCAGAGGTTTGTTAGAGGAGGAGTTGTTGGTGGGAAAGTAGAAGGGAAGAAACTTTTGTTTTGCTTTTCTTCTTCTTCTCCTACTTCCTATTCCCTTTTCCATTTTTTTATTTGGGTAGGGACAAAAAAAAGTGCTTACATATATGAACATTGAAACTTCAAATGATATGTAATTGCATGATTTTCTAGATTTTCTAAATCTAGTTTTTCTCTCAAAAATTTAAAATTACCAAAAACACTGTTTAACTTCCAACATGAATTTTATATTTTTGAATACTTTTGTTGAGGTATTTGTTTGAGATATATAATTTTCGTAAGTTGTTTCCTTAACAAATACCTAGCCTAAGTTGTAGTAGGACCTTTGGACATAGATATAAAAGTAGTTTTGAAATTAGGTTCATTCTTATGATTTGAATTGTTGAAATTATGGTTTTAGGAAAGGAATGACAAAAAGAGATAAATGATAATTTTAGCTATATCTTAATTAAATTAATAATAAAAACTAGGTTATACAAAAGACAAGAACACTTCGTAACTTGCCCCTATTTATTCAAGCAATCAAATCATGTATTTGACTTTTAATCGTGTATAAATGGGGAGCAAATATCTTACTAAAGATACATAAAATGTTCAAGAATAAGTTAAGTTTTTAATAAGATTAGATTCTTGAAAACAAGACACCACAGTTCTAATATGTTATGCATCATTCTCTTATGCTAAGATTTTGACTCAATTTCATGTTATTCATCTAAAAGTTAATTAAATGGGTTAGTTTGACAAAAAAGAATTAATAATTATTTTTCTTATTCATAGTCCCTAAATAAACATAATTATTTTTAATCAAATAATAAAAAAATATCCTAAGATTTAAAGTTACATACAACTCAAAATAACAAAAAATTGAAACAAAATTCCATCATTAATACTAACATTCGATGAAAACATCTGTGATTACACTAGTCTTATTGACTTCGTTGTTTCTCAAATCGATCATCGATGATCATTTCTTTACCTTGAAAAACCCTTTGAAGAGAATTTTTCTCTACATTCATATCTTTAATTGAAATATTGTTTCGTACTTGATCAAAATCACATATAAAATTATCATTATCAATAGAGACATATAGGCCTGCATGCAAAAATACCTTCACTTATCTTATTTTTATGTATGTTAACAAATTGTAATTTTAAAATTGTTAAAATACTTTTAAAGATGTGATTTAATAAAATACTCTCTTTAAAAATAAATCGAAGTATATTCATGAATATTAACATACTTTCACTTATATTTTAGGAAGAGTATTTCAAAATTTTCAATTTTAAAATTGTTAAAGTATTCCTAAAATTATAACTTATTAGCATATTTAATATAAAAAATAAATAAAGTATATTAACACAGGTTCATTTTCTTTCCTTTTTTTGCGGGGATTTTAACTGTTTCTTTCAACTTGCAAGAAAAAAGTTACCTTGAAACTTATGAATTATATTTTTTAAGAGATCAACTATGCGTATCTTTTATGAAAAAATAATTCTACTTAAGTTAGATACGATAACTATGAGTACATAATTTTTTTCCAAGTATTTTATGCAGTTTGTATATTTAACTTTTAAATTCAAGAATATTGATTCGATTGTAACAATTTTGTATCAATTAATCTCCGCGATTAAATATATAAATTTCATTTTAACTCAATACTTGTTTTACTAAATGAATAATGATATTAAATATTATTTTTTCACTATCCATTTTAACATTGAATTTCAGCTTATTGACAATGATGTAAATATTTGAAGACCAAGAAAATTCAACTCACTTTCTATTAGAATAATAATTATGAGCCACATTATTTTTTTTACAAGAATTTAATACTAACTTTCTATTTAAGACTATTAATTAAGTTAAAACAATCTTGTATATATCAATTAATTCATGACTTATTCCACTTAATGAATAATGATATTAAATATATATTATTTTGTCGCCTATCAATTTTGACATTTAAGGATAATGCTAATACCTCTAAAACGAGAAAATTCAACTTCCTTTCTACTAGAGAGACTGCTCACCATAAAACTTTTCTATGGTTTGATTGGCCAAAAGTAATATCACATTCATAATTTGTTGACCTTCCCCTTATCTACTCTTTCAAATTATATAGCCGATATTAATTGTGCATGGACGTTTTCCTGAGCATTAATCTCAATCTTTACTAATAATAATCTAATGATATTAAAGCCTTTATGTTCATAGACAGTAAAGAATCTTTTAGTCATTGAGCATTATTATTTTAACTTAATTATGGATTGGTTGTTGATATGTCTTGTCACTAGTTATGTAATTTCCAAATCACCTAATTAATGTCATGTCCTCACAAATAGACCATTTTTATTTTTATTCTGAGACAGCATACACAACTTGTAAAGAGTTAGTTAATTAACGTTTAACATCAGCCTTTTAATTTCAGAACAAATATCTATGACAGAGATTTATAAAACAATTGTATATAAATAATTTATTAATTAATGATGTTTTGTATTTTAGCTTTCTGCTTGATAACTCTAATACGTATAGCCATATGATATAACTTAAGTAGACTATTTGTACTAGAATATCTTAGAACTTATTATGGGAATTAAGTTATAAAAAACCTTAATCATCCTTGATCTTTTGAGAAGTACCTTTTTGTCTTTTGCACCTTCATTTTGTATACATAAATTTGATAATTCTGCAAATGATAAAAGTAGATGAATCAATATTATTGATGCAAGTTTGAATTAGTTTTTTCTACAAGTAAAATATAATATTGTTTGGGAGAAATTGGGAGACTGTTTGAAGACATAATAACTGCAATAATGACATGATGATTAAGAAATTTTGGTAGTATCTACCAACACTTCAACACTCAAATTAAGAAGAGAGAAAATGAATGAATAAACATCACTCAGATTAATAAGAAAGAAAATAAGTGAATAAACAAGTAGTTGTGTACTTGGATATATAATCTACTTAAGTAGTAGATTTTGTGCCAATTTTTTTTTATAATTAGGGATTAGTGGCCTTCATGTACCAGACTCGTGTGCCTTGTCATGCTTGCTTATAGACATGGCGAGAGTTGGAAAGTACTAAATTAGAATCGTCATATGGACATAGTTGGTTGGATATGTCGGAATCATATCTCTCAAAGTTGAGTGTGATAAGTCCAATTTGAGTAGATATTAAGAATATGACTTGAAAGTCCTATTCAAAATAAATATTAAAATTAAAAATGGAATACTCTAGATGAACTACAAAGTTAAATAAACTACACTATTTTTTTTAGATTGAATTATTTTGTTTTAATAGTTTTTTTTTTAACTTTTTTAAAAAGATTTTTAAAAATTATTTCTGTAACAAAATCCGAAATAGTATATGCTATATAACTTAATATTTTCTGCAAAGCTATGTTTAGGAGCAAGACTTTAGGAGGAGAGGACAAATATTTTATTTCTAATAAATACCCTCCTAATTTGATTTTTTTAAAATAAAAGAAATAAAAAAATATATTAGAATAAACTTAATGTTCTAATAAATTATTTATTTCTCGTCTTTGTCTCTCTCTAAAATCTTCTTTCCAGAACATAGCCGAAGTAAATTGTTTGAACAATAATCTTGGCTCAATATAAGATAATATAAATAGATATTGATAAATTTTCTTTTTCCTAAAACATCTTTATTTATATAACCATGATCAATTGATACTGTTTTCACTTTCTTATGAATTATTCTAGATTTTAAATATATAACATCAGCACACCCAAAAAATGAGAGATTTTCACATTGAAAAATAATAATAAGGATGAACAAATTAAAGGGCAGTTATATCCTGGATCACTTGTTCTAATTGAGGAAAATATGAAATTAGTCTTGAAAATTATAATTAATAGTTATTAGATTTTGAAATTATGCAAATAATTTTTAATCTTTAAAATTAGTGTCTATAAATTATTTTCATCTTTAGTATTAAAGTAAAGTTAATTTCATCTATAACATTAACTATCATCACTTATTTTGATTTTTATCTTTGGTGTGTATCAATCAATTTTTATTAGTTCATTTGTCAGTACTTTTATTTTTCTTATTTATTATTTTCACATTTTATACATGCTACTGTTTCTCTATTTTTTTATATAGTATAATTGAAAAAATAATAATTATTAATGTTATCTAGTTTGAAATTTTAAAATGATAGGTAAAAATCATAAATAAAACTTTCATAAAAAGTAAATATTTAATTGTGATTTTGATTCCTATAATTCATCAAATAGATAATTTTATTCTTCTAATTTCAAAATTTTAAATCAATTCTTCTTATTTCTAAAATTGATGAAATTCAGTATCAATACTTAATTTACCATGCACTTACCATGCACATTTTAATGATGTTAAGTGATGTGACATAAGTTTTACAAACATGTTAAAAATGATGTATCTCTTACTAATATTCAAGGTGAGATTTAAACTCATTAAGGTCATGGATAAAAAATATAATTTTTATAACTTACCTGTCTGAGAAATAAAAAATACATACACTACTACTAAACTACTTACTTATCTTATTTGAGGTATGTATAAAAAAAAATATTATATATAATTTACATGTTTGGAAAATAAAAATTACACGCACGCACATGTCCACATGCAATCACCTTATACTTTTAATAATTATAACATGTACTTTTTAATAATTGATATCATAATTATAACTTAATATCGTATATTAAATAATTTTTCTTTTATAAAATTATGTTATTTTAATTCCTTATATTTTTTTATACTTTAATAAGTAAAGTAAGATATTATTATTAACTTAATATTTGTGTTTTGTATTTTACTAAAAACTTACTAAATATATTTATATTTCTATAATTAATTTTTTGCAGAAATTTTTTTAATTTAATACTAAACATTTTATATAATATTAATATTAAAAAAATATTTTTGTAATTGAAATATAATATTATATTGATGTTATAATCATTCCAGTGAAATACCCACAATATAAAAAGGTTATTATTAATTTTCAAGATTTTTAAAAAGTTGCTTTAATTTTAATTAAAATGTTAAAATATAAAATAAAATTTTAATATATTATTAAAAAGGTTTTTAGTTTTATATTTTTATCAAATCCAAAATCTATTACATCAATGATAATATCTTATTTCAATCACTAAAATATATATAAAAAATAAAACAACACAATCCTATAAAAAAAATATATTTATAATACAAGTGAATAAGTTATAAGTAAGATACATAGTATGAAAAGTATAAATTATTGTTAATTATAATAATTTTTTAATTATAATTTATGTTAATTTTAGTTATAATCTAAATTTAATTATTATTACTTGTAAAAAATGATAGAAACTTAAACAGAAGAAAAATAAAGTCCAAAACTACTACTACTAATATAATAATATAGTGTTTGTTCCAATAAAATTGAAGGAGGAAGATATGTGGAGGATAAAGATGAAGATACAGCAAAAGAAAGAGAAATGTTACTCGCGAAAAAGTGAATTTAGAATAGAGTGATATAAAATTACAAAATCAAATTTATTGATAGGATAAAATTATCAGGCTAATGAATGAGTTGTCGGAGCAGTGAATTATTATATTATCACATTTTAGACTTTTTAAATTAATTAAAAATAACATTTTACATGGATTATGAACCCATCATAAATTTAAGAGTATAGAATATGATTTTTTTTAAATGGGCTATAAAATAGTTTGTTGAGATAATTAGAGAGAGAAGAAGAAGATTGTGGTGCTAAACTTGATTATTGAATTCCAAGACAACCACAATGAATTGTTATGGTGATGTATGGTTGAGATTAGACACAGACATGAAGAGCTTGGACTTATGTCTGCTATCATATGTTTATTATACAAAGACCTTAAACTCTATTTGTCCAATAACATTACAAAGAATTGTTACTGTTAGGCATTGGTATTAAGAGCTTTGACTTAGGAAGGGGCACACGCCTAACTTGGTTAGCTGTAGTCCTTTTAAGTCTATTACTATTTGCCCACACCTAAATTTATTAACCTAGGTTTGACTACGACTCTTGATATCTATGCACCTTGTTCCTAGGAATATTTCAGAAATATCTTTGAAACAAGTAACCAATTAATCAAACTCATTTCTACAAAATAAACACGTCAAAATTAAGATTTAATCCATTTTAATAGCTTTACTTAAAACAAAATCACTAAAAATTAAATAGAATTTAATGGGTTGAGAGGAAGAGAAGTGAGAGCGGAAAAATAATTTTTATTTTTTCTTCTAGAAGTTAATTTTTTTTCTATTTTTCTTTTGCTTTCTCTCTAACAAAAAAAAATAATTGTTATTCTTTCCTCCCAACCAAAACATAGTAAGTGATTTTAAAAGAATTCTGTTTACTTATGATTTAAAACATGTTTTTGTTCTCCTTCTCCTATATAAATATTTAAAAACAAAAAATAAATTGAAAGCAAAGTAACAAGTTTTATTATATTCTTATTTTTTTCATACTCAAAACACCAAAGTGGTACTTATTATATAATCACAAGCATTTGTTTTTTTTTTGTCCAATCATATTTTTCTTAAGTAGGGAAGGAAGAAATTAAGTAAAATAAATAAAAACAAATTGTTATATTGTACATTAATGAATTCATTGTAATCAAATACATTAAAAATTAAAATTAAATTATTATAAAAACTATTATGTGAACACCGCCATGTCCTTAACGCTATCCCGACTAATAGTGTGGTACTGTGTAATCTAATCCAAACAGTGATTTTCCCCAGTCTTGTCGTTTGACCCTCTCAGGAAAGGAACCGCGCCTTGTCGGCTGAATTTCACATGGAAATGCAAACTAAAATTGACTTTTATTCTTTGTAAGCAATTAAAACCTTAATTGTTAAGGTTCCAATGAAGCTATATATTATTAGCATGATAATACATCATGAAAATATTACCTCAGCATGTATTGTATAAGCAGCTTGGTAATCATACTTGTGATTTAAATGCACTTGGACATATTCATGTGCATCCTCGATCCTTGTATACAAAGAAAAACACTACTACTACCTATTTTTGAAGCACATTGGTTTATTCTTTTAAAAGTTAATACCATCTTTAAATGAAACGCGTCTTATTTAAGAGGCAACTAAGTTGACCTTTAGAAAATGAATTAAAAACAAGGAGTATTATTAATATTGTAAAAGAAAATAGTCATTATTTAATATACAAAGAAAACACAAAAAAGACACGTATGTTAGTAATTTACTACGTAAAGATGTGTACCACTTGTTATGACACGTTCAAGGGTAGTGGGGCTAGGTATGGTTGCCTACTCTCAAATGCCATTCATGGAATTTATTATGAATGCCACAAAGTAAAACCAGTTTGTGGTGGATTTGGTTTAATTTCCATCAAGAAACTGCTTGAACCAATGGCTTACAATGACCATTTATGGCCATGCATTATATTCATGGACTGGATCCACGATGATGGTAAAACGTCACTTGATTTGCCAAACACCAACTCGATTTTGACTATTGAGTACCCTCTTATATATTCATTGATCATGAACAATTGTTTAATATTTATAACACCAATAGTAATAAATGAACTTAAAAGCTTTGTCATTTGAAAATTTTGCACAAATATAATTTCTTAAATATAAATGAACTAATTCCATGAACAAGGTTATATATTATTGTCCAAACAAAATCATCCCTTTTAATAACCACAAAAAAAACAACTATTAACATTAAGCATGTACACATTAAAAAATTATAACTGTGATTTTTCACTGTTGTATGATAGATAAATAACCATATTTTTTAAATATGTAATTAAGAGTTTTGATTCATGAATTTGTGTTTATAAAAAAATATCTACCGATGTATGCCAATTTTTAAATAAATTTTTTATCTCAATAAATTTGTTTTCGACTATTAATCTAAGGATATCCAACACCCAAAAATTTATATGGATGATTTTTTTTTTTTTACGTATGTGTTTAAGTAAGGGTTTGTAGAATCGATTTTAAATCAAATTGATTTTATTAAAATTATTTTAAAATAATCTAATTTATATTTAAATATTTTAATTCTAAAAACAAGTTAACAATAAAGTTGAGTATACAAATTTTGATTCAATATAATAGTTATCTAAAAGAAGTACGAGTCAAATTTGTACGAAATTTATTATATTATTATCTCAACATAATTTTTTGTCAAATACTTTTTATTTGTTGTTTTAACTTATTTAGTTAATTAATAGAATTTAAGCAATTAGATTTGTACAAATTCGCAGCAAATCCTTTCATACTATTTAACCATGTTCTTTTAAAATTACTTTACCTCAAAATCAATTTTAAGTTTAAAATTAATTTTTTAAACAAAAAACCAAACATGCTAAAATCATGTCCAGTAATTTTAGACTAAACGCGAATTTAAACCAGGACTATGACTTCAAACACGGACTTTTTAAAAAGAAGCAAGGACACAATATAATATGTAAGTATTATATGATTAATGTAAAAATAAAAAATCCAATGTGTGAATAAATGAATGAAGTCATTGAGAAGTAAAGGAAAGAGAAAGGAGTGGTTCATTGAGATGTATGATGAGAACTCACAAGTGTGCACAACAAAGAAGGATATATATGTGAAAGTATTGGGTTTGCTAGAGTAACAAGTAGCAGCTAACTTTATATAATTAACATTAATGGCTGCTAGGGTTAGAGAGTTTAAAAAGTAAATAAGTGCAGCCACATTGATTGCCTCCACGCGGTTTTGAGAGGCACAAAGAGAGGTAATTGTCCCAAAGCTGAGCTGACTTTGGCCGTCTTACTCCTCAAGATAGTTAATGCTTTTGCTGTCAACTTTTGACTATTTGCCTTCCCTCTCAGTCAGCCCCCTATTTATACACCCTTCATTTTGACTCTTGCCTTAGCACTTTGCAAGTAAGATAGGGGAAATCCAAAACATAAAGAACAAGAGATTCAAGAGAGGCAGGTATAAAGAAAAGTACAAAAGGGAACATGGGAAGGCCACCTTGTTGTGACAAAGAGGGTGTGAAGAAAGGACCTTGGACTCCTGAGGAAGATATCATTTTGGTGTCTTACATTCAGGAACATGGTCCTGGCAACTGGAAGGCTGTTCCCAACCATACTGGTTTGTACTAGTGAATTGAATATATCTTCTACTTTCAGTCTCAGATCTTGATTTGGTGATTTTGTCATATTTAACTTTTTTGTCTTGTTTTTGTTGATAAGGGAAAATTCTGATTCTTTCATCCCTGTCATCTGAAATTAATGGCACTCCCTTTTGTGTTTAATTTTCAGGCTTGTTAAGGTGTAGCAAGAGTTGTAGACTTAGATGGACTAATTACCTGAGGCCAGGAATCAAAAGGGGTAACTTCACAGACCAAGAGGATAAGATGATAATCCATCTTCAAGCACTCTTAGGGAACAGGTAAATTCATCTTATTGTTGCTTCAATTCTTTCTAGTATTATTAAATTTGGTACTAACAGAGATGGGTAATTATTAATTTATCCATAAACAAAAAATTAAGTTTTTTTTATGTTAACCTTTTTAAATTTATTTTTTGATTTATTATCTTATGAATATTTATGAAAAAGTTTATATAACAGATACTATATTGTTTTTCTTTATGTTATACTTTTGAGTTCTTTGTGTTGGAAGTTCAATTCCTTAATTCTTCCTTTTGGACTCACATGCTTAATCGAAACACATTGACAATGATGCAGATGGGCTGCCATAGCTGCTTACCTACCCCAAAGAACAGATAATGACATAAAAAACTACTGGAACACCTATTTGAAAAAGAAGCTGAAGAAATTGGAAGCAGGTGGTTGTGAAGGAAGCTTGGGAGATGTTGGGGTTTCAGTTTCTCAGCCAATGTCCAGAGGCCAGTGGGAAAGAAGGCTTCAAACTGACATCCACATGGCCAAGAAAGCCCTCACTGAAGCTCTCTCCCCAAACAAGGCATATGCATCCACTTTGTTAGCTGAGTCAAATTCAAACCTCTTCAATGACAATGGCTCAAATAATACCACCAAACCAACACAATCCATATGCTATGCTTCAAGTGCTGACAACATAGCTCGTTTGCTTAAAGGGTGGATGAAGAATGCACCAAAAGCCTCTCGTGCTGCCTCAGCTGTGACTCAGAATTCCTTCTACAATAATTTGGCAGGAGGTGACACTGCTTCTAGTGAAGGAACAAAGGGGAGCACAAGCAGTAGTGTTGAATTGTCTGAAGCTTTTGAGTCCTTGTTTGGTTATGAGTCTTTGGATTCTTCCAATTCTGAGTTTTCACAATCACTTTCTCCTGAGGCCACTCTCTTCCAAGATGAGAGCAAGCCAGATATTGCTGGAGTAGACATGCCTTTCAATTTGCTGGAGCAATGGCTTCTAGATGATGCTGCTTGTCAACAAAAACTTGGCTTCTAGACAACTGGTTCAATTTCTTGCTTTTTCTTAGCCATAGGAGACTAAGTCTGAATCTCACTTTGCCCTTCAACCCTCTTTGCTTCTAGAAGTGTATATTCCACTCCAATATTAACGTTAATACTATATTATCATATCCTATAATTAAATGCCTCCATCACTACAAAAAGTTTAATTGTTTCTCTTTATGACTAGTTCAAAGGGTATTAAAATTTTCCTTTTGAGTTGTTGGTTGTTTTGTTTCATTATTAATTTAATGTTGACTAATTCTTCTTAGTTTTAGCTTGAGCCAGTAGATTCTAGCTAGTTTAAGCTATTAATTAATAGATCAGATGAAAAGAACGAAGTAGTCCTTAAAAGCTTTACGACAAGAAATAAGTTAACCTAATATAATACAAACTTAAAAAAGTAGAATTTATATTTAACCACATATTTAATTAATTTATTAAAAATTATATACATATATAAAGATATTTTTATGTTATTTAACACTAACCGGGCTTAATTAAAGACATATCTAAAAAATACTCTCATTCAAGAATTATTTCAAAAAAATACTAAAAAGTAGTTCCTAGAAATACTCTAATTATATGACGGGGATTCACATTTATAATGTTGGGGTAGATATCTATCTCTAAAGAGTCTAAAATTGTTACATTAAAATACAATAAATAATGGTTATTAATAACGTTAGATAATTAATTGTGAAAAAGAATTGTATTTGTAATCTACAACTAAAAATTATTGTTAAAAACTAAAAGACAACAGAATTCTTATTTATATAGTAATTAGTATTTTAGTTTCTAGGTCGTACAAGATAAATATTTTTTTATATAATTAAAATTTATAATAAATAAATATTTTTAAATATATAAATAATATTTTAATTAAAATATAATAAATAATTATCTTTAAATATATAAATTATACTTTGAATTTATAATATACAATTTAAGTTATGATATAAGATGGTTTTTAATTATAAGATATTTGATTACACAAATTACCCAAGTAAAACTACCAATCTAATAAGAATACGGCACCAACACTATATATAACTATTCGACAGTTTCTATAAAAGTAACTATTGAAACTCAATTTTAGACATAGGGATAAAAGTATATTAAAAGCAATAAATAGTTAAAAATATCTAACTATATAGATAAAAAGAAAATCAATGACACTGTTAGATATTTTTTATGATATATTTTCTACTATTAACTAAAATTTATTAAAAATTATATTTTTTTATGAAACTCGTCAACAAATTAAAAACAGATACTTATTAAATAAGAATCAGTTTGATTAAAATATGTGATCTTTAATTAATTTTAGCCAACAATAAAAAAATATAATAAACAATAGTGTTTGAAAGAATTTTGCTAATATTTCTCATCAAAATAAAAATAAAGAAAAAAAAATAATTTAAAATGATTGAACGACAATTTTTTTAGGTAAGAGGGTAGCGTAAGAAATTTAATTAATTCAAAGGAAAAAAAAAAGTCTAATTTAGAGAGGAAGAATGATGTATTATAATTTATGATATGGAAATATATAGGTAAAAAATAGTCATTAATTACCTATTTATTTATTATAAATAAAGATGAAAATCATACACAAAACATTTAAAAATGATTTTGAAACCTTTGGTATAAATAAGAAAGAAAAGACATTTTACTTACTATAAATTTTTATTCAATATATTCTTAAGAAAACAAAATTCTGCAGAATTAGAATGGAAGAAATTATTTGCCTTATTTTCTATTAGATTTAACTAGAAATGTTATTTATTTTATTTCATTTTAATATTTTAATTTTAGATAATAAAAAAGAAAAATAAAACTTAAATTGATCAAGGAAAAAAGGCAAATAACACATTGCTCACTAATAAAGCTTGATTTTGAGTCCAAAAGAACTGGGAAAAATAAAGATTAGGTACTTATAGAAAAAAGAGTTATTTTTGCAACCGTCACATATGTTACGAGTACGTGAATGGTAAAAGTATATGTCTTTTCAAATATTTATGGCATTTTTTTTTATGTTTTTATTTATTTTTTCTCATGTTTAGCTAAATCTTTTTTTATAGGTTAGTTGAATTTCAATGTAATCTTTAAATATCTGAATTAGATATATTATTAATGAAATTTAATTTCTTTAATTTTGTGTCTGTGTTTAATGTTTCCTAAAGACTTGATTATCTTAGGAATTTTTTTTTTGTTTTACACCAGCGATACATTTGTTATTATCTCATCAGGTTGCACCTAAACTAATATTGCATATTAATTTTGTATAAAGTATAAACAACAAATCAAAAACTAATTTTTATAAGTTTTAAGAGTTTATATTTATTTTCCATACGCAGTGATTAAAAATTACTGCAAAAATTAATAGAGAACGATTTTTTATTCCCAAAATTTTTTTGTGGGAATCATAACCAGAAATTATTCGTATAAGATCTTAGAATGCTTATAATAATATAATAATGCAAAATACAAATACATAATTATTAAATATAATATAAAATTATAATAATACAAAAGTTATAATGAAAAAATAAATCATTGAATTTTTGTGATAAAATTCAATTCTTACCTATGTCATAGTCGCATGAGTAAAATAAGAAAATTGAATTCAAACTTATATTCTAATGACAAGAATGATAATTCTTGTTATTCTTAAGTGTTAGAAATTACATTTTAGAAAAATAAAACATCTAAGATAATACATAATTAGCAAATATACAAGTGGTTTATTGGTTAAATTTATGACGAGTCTATGGAAGAAAACTATATCCATAAATTACTGGGCAGCACTAACCTAATCACTCTCATCATATAATATCACAATATATATATATATATATATATATATATATATATATATATATATATATATATATATATATATATATATATATATATGAAATAAGATATATATATGAAATAAGATAAATTATGTTATTCGAAGAATATTTTTCGTCTTCATCATTAATACAAGAATGGTAAGGATGAATTAAAATAACTTATTATCTCTTCACTATATATATATATTCTGCTCCACTCATTTTTTATGTGGACGACGTTTGCAAGAATTGATTCATCATAAATGCTCATGTGGTGCATTTTTCCTCTTATTTTTATTTTCAGGCTGTTTATTTTTTATGGTTTTATTCTGGCACTGCAACTGCAAGTAACAACTGTAAAGGGATAAGAAAAAAACCTTAAGCCCCCTCCTCAAGACTCATGTGTACCATTTGTGAAAAAAAAAAATAGAAATTGAATCTGTCTTTCTTGAGTGGGACCATATTTTATTACATATATAGAGTATGTATTATACATTTTTCCCAACCTTATCTTTCTACCCCAAACGATGGCAATACCCATCAGGACAAAGAGCATTACTATCTACATAGTTGAGTTTAACAGTGGTAATTAATTTTTTTTATGTAATGAATTAAGATTTAATTTTTTTTGTTAAAATAAGTATTTGATGGAGAAAAAGCAATAAGACACATATAATGATATAATAACGCAGTCGATATAAATTCTGTTAACTTACAAGAATCTAAGAGTAATCACAAATAAAAATGACAGCAACAAAGAGAATCAAGTAAGAGACACCAATATTTTTAATGGGAAAAAATCCTCTCAATGTGAGAGGTAAAAACCACGAATCGTCAATTTCAAAGAAATCAATTCATTATGATCAAATAGGAGTACAAGAGTATTCAATCAAAAGTACAAATTTGTGCGTACAACCAACCAACTCAATCAAGCAACAAAGCTTGCAAATGGAGAGTAAGAAACAAGAAACAAAAAAATGAAGAATTTATAAAATTTTGCTATTGTACGAGCACGATGTCCCACACCATAGACATCCAAATCAAGATTTGAATGGTCAAGATGAAAAACTGTGTTAAACTTGTTGTCAAATTTCCAGCCCGATCCAACGGTTAATGAAGAAGATGTCATGATTTTGACGTTGTGCTAATTTGTGCAAAAATAAAGTAGAATTCTTTCTTTTTCTCTCTTTCTCTTCTCTTTTTTGGCTGTGAAAATCCACTCTCTCACGATCTCTGTTTCTGTGTGTCTCCGTGTGTGTTTCCTCAATTTGACCCCTTCTCTTATAAAGTGAAACTTAGCGAGCTTGAGAATATTAAATTTTTATCCACATAATTAGAAGGTAAAATTAATCCAACACTACTTACCATTATTCGTAATATTTTAAGCATAGTTATTTAAAAAAAAGAATAGTGTTATAATGAAAAAAAAAGAAAGAAAGATAAAGAGCATAACCAAGATAAAAAGAAAAGAAATTTCCTCGTATTCAAACATCATTGCGTGCCATTATTAACATGAAATATAAATTTATACAAAGTCTCTTGGCGTGCACCTTGCTCTTTGCAGTGGGGCAGAAAAACCTAGAATTATTGTTAGTAACTTTTGGTTTTTTCAGTCACCTAATGGTACTGTAGTTGCATAAAGGTAGCTAGCTAGGAAAATTTCCATTGCAGCTTGCATTAGGTGAATACCAAATTTGCTTACCTTTGACCCACTAAACTCATCAAGATCATATACTCAATAAATATTTATAAATTATCTATCAACAAAATTTTTATATTTATATAAAAATTTAAATTCATATGAATATAATTTTTATGTACTGGACCATCTTTTATGACTTTAATTACATAGGAGGTATGGCATCCTGCAACATAATAAAGTCCCAGCTAGCATTATTGGTTTTGACCTTAAAGCGACATGAGGTGTTTCCCATACGCATATATTGTGTATCCTCTGAACCATAGAATATACACACCTACTTATACATCCCTAGCAAGAATAAATATAGAAAAAAAAAGAAAAAAAATGTTATATATCATGAGAAAGCTTTGAGCAATGAGCATCTTTTTCAAATTGCCAGCAAGAACTAACTTGTTAACGACAAAATCATGTGCCTCCAAAGCATGACCTTCTGAACCCAACTCATTGTGCATTTAGTGCACCATGTGGATGCATACTGCTTTGACAGCTTGCATTGCCATACACGTAACTAGAAGAAAAAGACACATAATACATAATTAAATGGAAAATCGATCGTTCCACATAAATTCTGTCATGAGAATTATAATAATTGCAATGAAGTAGCAAATGTTAATCTTGTAATTATCCCATGTAATTATCCCAAGCTCCATTCATTGCTTAGGCACCCGCAATTGTGCACCTAATTTCATAATTCTTAACTTGTTTAGCTTATTGCGTGGTTGGTTTAATTTGCTTCTCTAATTCCTTGAAGCATGTGCAACAACAACAACCCTAAGTCTTGTGGTTAGGTGTAAGATCATTTATAAATATTCATTAATAAGTCTAACCATTTTAGGAGAGTTTGTGCTTTGATATGGTTTTAATAATACTATAAGTAAGTTAATTAGAGTTTGATTCTATCTTTTGTGCGAGAATTAATGACTAATTTTGTTGAGATAGTAAAATTTATCTAAAAGACTATTGATTGCTTTTTTTTTTAATAAATATTTGTTTATACATACCAACTTAAATATGAATCTTTTACTATAAAAGAGATTTATAGCTAAAATTTATAATATTCTATTAATTATATGTTTAATAACAAATTAAATTTGTCACATATTTTTCATGAGGGTTTCTGGGAAGCCTTTATTGGAGAGATTGCGATGGGGCAGGCTGGGACAAATGGCAGTACTGCCTGACATTGTTTTGCATGAATGCATCATCCCCCGTATCTTTATAATTCTAATTTTTCTTTTCGAATAATCACATAAGCAACCATCTCAATTTCAATTTTATTTAACAACATAATACAAAAATTTCGCTGTCACTAGTCAAGTCTTGCATTAATGAACTCCTTACCAAGTGTAACCTAACCATTAGAGTTATCTCCATATTCTGCGTCTGACACAGTTCTAGATGCTGATATAAGAGGCATGAATATTGGAATACATGGCTGCATTTTGAAAAATTAATCAAAACAGACATGCGTGGCTGTACGTTTATCTTGTGCCTGAACGGAATTGGTCTGTCTTGCGGTGTCCTTCAAGTCAAAAAGCCAACCTGTCATAACAAGTACATAAAGGATCAATTACGCTTAAATTATATTTTTTTTCTTTTATTTTGAAGAAATATACTTTTATTTATATATATATATATATATATATATATATATATATATATATATTTTTTTTTTTTTTTCTTAGAAAGTCATCTTGATGCCTATTCATTCATGGAAGAAACATAAATCAATACTTAATCACTATATATAAAAATTTATCATCTTAAAAAGACATCTTATATTATTTAATTATATATTTAACTTAGTAGAAATTCGCAACAAGGGTTTTATCTCGAACTTATATATACGTACATTTATATCATATGCAAACTTGCCACCAGTTGAATATTACTAAATATCCACTATTAACTGATTTTAATTAACTAATAAATTATGATTTTTTTATAAATAATAACTACCTTTCTTTTTTATGAATTTACTCCTTATAACTTTTTTCTTTCTACTAAAAATAATTAACAATTGAATTTAACTTTTTATATTCCAAGCATCTCTCTTTCAGATAATATTAATGTAATATGGTCTACTTTTATAATTTCAAATTTTTGATTCCTACACTTTTGAGTTCTACTGTTTTCATCCTTTGGGAAAGGAGGAAAAAATTGCGTTTCATATACAAAATGATAATTAATTAATGATATTATTTATGCAAGAAAAAAGTGGATGAAAACAAATGGTGACAAAAATAAAAATCATGATACCCCGATATTTTGGCAAACAGCTGTTTCTCACAGGTCACAAACATACTTCAATAAAAACACATTTTCAATGTATCTAATTTATAAAGACAAAAAGAGATATAAACGTAACAATAATAATATCTAATCCTTCCAAAGAAATAAAAAGCAATTGATTATCTGATTATCATAGTTAAAAAAACAAATTTGATACTACGTATAAATTCAAAATTTTAATTTAAAGTTTCAGATCAAAAATAGGATTTAAATTTTGTTGTGTTTGGGCTTCCTTCTTCCTTTTCTTTGTTATTATTGACCAAACATGATTTTTTTTATTTAGACAATTTGTAACATTGTGGCTACTTCTTTGAAAAAAAGTTACCAGTTCTAGCTTTTTTCACTAATTCTTTTTTACCTTTTTATCATTTTGTCTCTTGAACAACCTTTTGTTGTTGAAATTGGAGGATTTCTAATAAAATTAACAACACCTAACACCTAAGAATCAATAGATGGATCTTTCTCTACATATCCTTCTTCATTGGATATTGGAACAACTTCGAGATATTTATGAAATTCGTCATGATACCAACACTACTAGAAATATGTTATTTACCTGCGAATTTTTTTACGAAAAATAATTTACAAGAACTTTGTGTAAATTTTGCTGTGGAATATAATTTGTAAGAAATTCCTATGAATTTTGTTACAAAAAAATATTCATAGAAATTTCTTAGAAATTTTGTTACCATTTCAACAATCATAAGAATTTTTTTTTTGCGGATAAAAATGGTAGAAAATTTCATAGATTTTTTTTTGTTTCCTATGAATTTATTTGAAAATAAATAATTGTAGGAAATATTTCATACAAATTTAAAATCCGCAAAAAATAATATCTGCGAATTTTTTCGTAGGAAAATCCCTAGAAAAATTCGCAGGAAAATTTTCATTAAATTAATAACTATTATAATTGAATAAAATAAAATATATTATAAAAATAAATTCATTAAATTGAATATATGATAAAATAATTATACTAGAAAGATACTATTTACTTGCAAAAAATAATTTGTAGAAACTCTATGTGAATTTTATTGTGGAATATAATTTGTAAGAAATTCCTACAGATTTTGCTACCAAAATATATTTGTAGGAACTTCTTGCAAATTTTGCTACCATTTCAACAATTGTAGGAATTTTATTTTATGGATAAAAATAGTAGAAAATTTCGTAGACTTTTTTTGTTTCCTACGAATTTATTTGAAAATAAATATTTGCAAAAAAAATTTCATACGAAATTTTCATTTATAACTTAACAACAGAACTTTGCTTATTTCTTTTTTTGAGGATTGGTGAATTAAATGATATTTTATTTTCCAATTTTGGTCTCTTCTTCTCTCTTTAAATCACACATTTCCTTGTTCATTTTCTATTAGTGATCAAAGTTGAGGAATGTTCTAACATCCAACAACACATCGATCGAAGTTGAGGAATGGGTATGAAGAGAAGCTAAGGAGCAAAAATCTCCACCATGATCTCACCCTCAACCTTGGCCTCGGTTCCACTTGATGTTGTCGCTGTCTCTCTCTCCTCAACCCTAATTCAGTGAGTTTTTTCTCTCTCTCTTGAAACGTATTTGTGTGTTACTGCGAACAAGGTGTTTGATAAATTGACTCACCAAATTTTCTTTGTTTTGTAATCAAGAAAGAGGCAAGTGGACCATCACTCCTGTCTTACACAACGCTACTATTGTCGTATGTTACTCTCTTCCTAATTGGCTTTACTTCAAGTTTTTCATCACAATAGTAGTATTAACATTCTAACGAAATTAAGATTAACAAAAATTCAAAATTTTAATTTAAAGTTTCAGATCAAAAATAGGATTTAAATTTTGTTGTGTTGGGGCTTCCTTCTTCCTTAATTTTCTATGTTATTATTTACCAAACATGATTTTTTTTTTATTTAGACAATTTGTAACATTAATTGTGGCTACTTCTTTGAAAAAAAGTTACCATTTCTAGCTTTCTTCACTAATTCTTTTTCATCTTTTTATCATTTTGTCTCTTGAACAACCTTTTGTTGTTGAAATTGGAGGATTTCTAATAAAATTAACAACACCTAACACCTAAGAGTATCAATAGATGGATTCTTCATTGAATATTGGAACAACTTCGAGATATTTATGAAATTCGTCATGACACCAACACTACTAAAAATACGTTATTTACCTGCGAATTTTTCTACGAAAAATAATTTACAGAAATTTTGTGTGAATTTTACTGTGGAATATAATTTGTAAGAAATTCCTATGGATTTTGTTACCAAAATATATTCGTAGAAACTTCTTGCAAATTTTGTTACCATTTCAATAATCATAGGAATTTTTTTTGCGGATAAAAAATGGTAGAAAATTTCATAGATTTTTTTTGTTTCCTATGAATTTATTTGAAGATAAATAATTGCAGGAAATATTTCATACAAATTTAAAATCTGTAGAAAATAATACCTGCAAATTTTTTTCACAGGAAAATCCCCAGAAAATTCGCAGGAAAATTTTTCATTAAATTAATAACTATTATAATTGAATAAAATAAAATATATTATAAAAATAAATTCATTAAATTAAATATATAATAAAATTAATTATACTAGAAAGATACTATTTACTTGCAAAAAATAATTTGTAGAAACTTTATGTGAATTTTATCGTGAAATATAATCTGTAAGAAATTCCTACAGATTTTGCTACCAAAATTTATTTGTAGGAACTTCTTGCATGTATGGTAGACCTTAATTGGCTTATGAGTTTTTTGTGCTAATTACAATTACTTAACTTTATGCTTTGTTGATGCTTTGAATAGAGGCTTATTGCATTATTTTACCATTTTTCAGTATCTTGAAATATTCTTTAATGGTAATCAGGACTCATGCTATGCCAGATGTTGAACTGTTTAGTTGCTTGAGATGTGGCTGTTAGTTTGTTACGTGTGGAAATAATAAGAATTGTGTTGTTAGTTTGTTACGTGTGGAAATAATAAGAATTGTGTGGTAACAGAGGTATAAATTATTGAAATTTAGATATATTTTAATTAGTTGCATTATTTGATTCTTTTAACTCCTCTTAGTGATAGAAATGTAATTGTTGTATCCAGCTTATTTATCTACAAAACAATTAAGTACTACTCTATTTTCCTTAGTTTTTCTCATTCTTTGTTTTGGGTTCTTGAGATCCTCTTTTTGTTTTGTCTTTTGAAACCCTGGTTATTTGTCCAATATTAAAATGAAAAATTACAATTCTTGCCTTGAAGAAAAGTACTACTCTCTATTTAGTCATATTTTCAATATTTACAATTTTTTGTTTTGTTTCAATGAATTGTTCAACTGAAACTGCTTTAGTTAATCTTTACCTTTACCATTTTGTGCGCATCCTTCTTTTTCTTTTTTCTCTACATAATGACATGCCTATGTTTCTCAACATGGAATGAATTTATTAATGATAATGTGTCATGTACTTATTTATTAGTGTGCATCTTATAAGAAGTTGGTCATACTTATTAGTGTGCATCTTATAAGAAGTTGGTCATACTGGATTATTCTTCATCACTACTTTGCCTTTGGTAGTGTTATTGTTTTGTAGTTAAGCTTGATATAGGCTTGGCATGTGTTATTAATTTTGAATATTTTCCTTTTGTTCTTTAGGTTTCTACATGCAAACATTTTTAAAGGATACATCAATTTGAATATAAAGAATTGAATTTTTTATTCTCATTTTAAATTTTTAAATCATAGCCACTGTGGTTTTTTCCTAGTGCAATTACATGTTTATTTGACCTTCTTTTCATGGCAATTTATTTAATGTCATTGCAGAATTATAATAGTTTCATTTTAGGGTTCAGTGACCAGTTTGGAGATCTCCATTGTTATTGTAGTTTCCATCATGGTTTAGGGGTCACCATGGTGACCAGAACTATTATTTTTTTTATTTTAGAGGTAATCAATTTTTGATTGAGTAAGTTTGTTGATTTTTTAATTAATTTTGTTTAATATAAAAAAAAGTACGTATGAAATTAAAAAGGAAAAAATGTACTATATGATGCATGTCACTTAATTGTTTTCATTATTTCACTTATTGTAAAGACTAGTCCGATGAGGGTTGTTCTCATCCTTGCTAGGGCTAGGCAACTCATCTAACAATCCACACAAAGTAGTGAGCATCATCCTTGCCTCTCATAGGCCTAGGTAACTCATTAGGGAAGTGTCACCAAAGCTCATTCCCACCCCTTTAAGACTACATAATTCGTCATGGACCCCACAAACCCTCTTTAATTGTTTTCATGTTCATTTCTTAATACTCATGTCAATGCAACTTATGCTCAGGTCTCAATCAACATAGTGTATACAATAATCTCAACCAAACAAGCAATCATCATTCTTTAAACACATATTAATCATAGAACGCATCTTACTACACTACCTAGAAAGCATAAATGTGCTTAACTAAGCATGATTGTGCTCATGTAGGAAATCTTGCATGAATGTGCTGAGCTTGAGCACAGGCATGCTCATCGCTTTGCGACTTGAAACTTTCAAATTTTCGTCCAAAACGCATATTTGAGGGAACCTAGCAGTTCTTCTACATTTCTTTGCTAAAATACACATGATTTCTCCATACAATTTCATTCACGTAAAGACATTGGTTATCCTATTTTTTCTAGAACATGCTTAGCTCTAAATTGCTAATAATAAATAAAAGCAAAATCAAGACTTTCTACTCTACTGAGTTCAACCTCCCCTAAAGCATACATTTATTAACTCCATAATTTTAACTTTCAAACATACAAACATCAGGGTTCTAGGGACGACCCCACTACCCACAATACAAAAAAGAAAACCCTTAAAACCAACGTGTTCCCACTCATCTTTACCTAGAAGGCGTGAAACAAGGGCTTTGAGACGTCCTTAGGGTGCTCCTTCTAGGACTTTCAACACTCTTCCTAGGTCTTTCGACATTCCTTCTAACGGGTCCTCCCTTTTTACCTTGACTATGATAGTAGAGAGGCAAAATGTACTTATTTAGAAACTCAAAAAATATCCTCATGCATTTTTTACATGCGTCAACTGCCTTTTTATAAGTGCTAACATCAACACGGTTGTGCTGCTTGGACCTTGTTCAACATGGGTGTGCTCCTTTAAAAATGGTCGTGCCTAACAACCTACATCATTATTTTTTGAAAAATTGGTCCTAAGGCTCTTTTCTTCTATTTTTTTTTCATAAAATTCCACATCTTAATCATATAATTTGTAAGTACTAATAAATAAAATACAATATTGACAATAATAATAAATAAGATAAAATATGAGGTATTATAATATGGTACTTAACTTCATACAAGCCTTTTATATTCTTATTTGCTTCTAGATTGAAATTAGAAATTATGTCATTCTTGTTCAAAATCATCAATATTATCAAACTTATATAGCCTATAAAAATCAGGACACTGTGAAAAATATTGAGTTTGAAGAAATAAACTAAACCAACCACTAAATTTAGTAGTAATGTGACATATTCAGAAGACATGTTTTGTGAATAAAATTTCAAGAGCAATTGCTTGAGCCATCCAAGGATCTTGGTTAATAATAGTTGTCTTTGGATGCCTCTTTACGAGAGAAACAAAGGTTTGTATGCAAAAAAAAAAATGTCAATAAAAATATACACAAGATTATTATTTAACAAAGTGAAAGTAAAAGTTTATCAAATTTAAGGGAAACAAGACGTATATTAACATAACTTTCATTAACCATTGAAATATAGTCATTGTTTCATTTTGAAGGAGTTTACAACAAAAAATAATCTTGTCATGTTTGTTGCACTTTGTAAGTAATATGCAATAACATCTCCATATTCTTTTACATTTTAAAGCAATGAGGTAACAACAACAAAAAAATGAGATAATCTCTTTTGTTCATCAATAATAAATGTATATTAGAAGCAAGGATTTTCATCTTGGACACATTTACAAAATTGTAAAAGATCATTAGCATCATTATCCATATTATCTTAATGAATCTTGTTGAAGTTGTATGTCTTTATGAAGAAATAAAAAAAAAATATCTCTTTTGTTCATCAATAATAAATGTATATTAGAAGCAAGGATTTTCATCTTGGACACATTTACAAAATTGTAAAAGATCATTAGCATCATTATCCATATTATCTTAATGAATCTTGTTGAAGTTGTATGTCTTTATGAAGAAATAAAAAAAAATCCATATGTTTTACATTTTCTCAAGGTTCGTAACATACATTATTTGTTTGACTAAAATACCAACTTCTTTTAATAACAAAATTTGCTTCTCATCTTTCTTAAAAATATTGCGATAAGATGATAAAAGAAGCACACTTGCTCTAAAGGTAATGATTCATTATTGTGGTTATATATTAATTCAGTAACCTATCATTCCAGTAGAAAAATATCAAACTATTTCTTCAATTTCAATTGTCATGATAGCCTTCCATTCACATCTTGAAGATTGTATATTTTGTTACTCTTTAGATGGACCATCTTTATTATATCAACTATTTCACATCCAAAATTTTCACATGGTTCATCATTTGGAAGATTGCTCAAATCAATTAAATTTTTGTCTTTTAACCTTCATGGATAAATTGATAATGTTATTGGATTTCTAAAAATTTGTTCAATAAAAATATATCTATACAAATTACTTTAACCACTACAAGAAATTTTAAGTTTTGCTACTAATTTTAGCTACCAATAAAGTTAATAGTTAAATCTAAGTTAATTAACTACTAATTAGCTACTATATATTTTTCTTAGCTAAAACTAAAATAATATTGATTTCATATATTTTCAATACTTTTGAAAAGAAAGGAAGAATAAAAAAAGAGTAAAGCACACATTCGAGTCATTTTTTTTTAATTCTCCTCACTCTGAAGTTACAATGTCTAAAGGTTGATGGAGACCCACAGTGAAGACCAAGCTCTCATCATTGATCTACCTTGAAAGGAGACACACTGGCTTTAGTGTTTATCGAAGGATAGATACATTAGGTTTAGTGTTTATTGAAGGAGAAACACATTAGTTCAATTTTTACCAAAGGAGATGCACACTATGTAAAGAACTTTCCTCCTCCATGTGAATTTGCTTTGGTAGGCTCAAATCAAATGTTAGAGTTCTTAAATTGTTAGTTCTCAAACCCTAAACAATTGTTGATTCTTTCAAAAATTTTATTTAAGGCTTGAATTTATATATTAAGGAAAAATAAAGTTATTCATCATAGACACTCAAAACAACAAGCAACAACAATGATTTATGGTAAATTCTACATCTCTATTTTGGTGACTTTGGTGTCTAGTAATAGTGTCGATTTTGATTATAGTTTAGAAATTTCTATAAGCTAGGATTTGTTCAAGTGCTTGGTCCAATTGCTTGAAGATTTTCACTCTAGAGTAACCATATTTTTCTGACCTTGTTTTTTTATTTAACATTTTCAATTATAATTTTGGTTGAAAATATTTGTTTTGGAACTATTTGTGAAAATACCTCTAAGAATCAGAATCACATGTAACCAAGCAGTAGCTCAAATCCTAAGTCAATATTAAGTTATGCTTAATAAGTAACAAATGATAGTTAGGCATGACAGGTTTAGATTTAACCATAGAAGTTGGCAAAATAAATTGTTCATTGTGAGCTTAAAACAATTAGCAAATAGTAGAGAAATTAACAATCCAACATCAAAATAACCAAAAGTTCGTTGTTTAGTAAAAGATTGGACAACATTGACTACTAAGAGAATTCAAAGAATTCCTTCTTTAGAATCCTTAACTTGGAGGTGCATCTCAATTTTAGAGAATTCCTTATTTTCTCATTTTCCTAGGTGTCATAAATGAACATGTTGATTGAAACAAGTACCTATATGTATTTGAAGTCTAACATCTTAATCTTGAGATGAGGGAAAACTAGGAGTCTTGTGATTATTAGAAATGTTAATATTGTTGAGTACTTTGGTGTAGAATATGAGAGAGAAATTAATGCAAGTTATTTGCATGATTAGAGTTAGAGTATAGCACCCGATAACAATAATTGATCAATGGAACTATGCATAGGCCTAAAGTTAGATATGCATCAAACTAATATGCTTCATGTACTAATGACAAAGACCACATAATAGGATTTTATGTTTAAATAAATGAAACAAAGATCTAATTTCTATTCAATAACAAGTTTACATTATTCTGATCATTTTATTTTCTAATTGATTGATATGTACCAAATGGTAAGAAGTTTTTTGGTAGGAAACCAACATGAGTAGAAGCCAAGAAAACATAAACATAAAGTGATATCAAGTGTGACGACAACTTAGTTGTTTCGATCTTTACTATTGATCCAATACCAATTCCTTTGTTTGTTTTGTCTATAAGCTTGTTGACTTTGTACTAGGACCAACACATTGATCCTCTTAGCATTACAGGGTAGCTTTCTATATTCTAAGCAGCCCTCTTACCCATGGTTACCTACCATCTTACTTAAGTTTGATTTGATACATATAAATCATTATGTCTTGAACAAATTAATGATTATCTCAAGTTATGTTTATATGAAAATGTATGAGCACCTTGTCTTTGTTGTTTAACAGGATAGGAAACTTGAATTCTTCATGCATTTCTAGTATTTACAATTTCTAGTTGCTTTATGACTAAGCATGAATATGCAAAGTTGTGCGTCAAAGAAGTTGTGACAGGTATTTTTGTTCCAAAACTTGAGGGGCAAGGTGCCACTAATCATGCAATTTCACTCCTTAGGATAATGGTTATGTCGTGGGTTCTTCATCTCTTCAACAATCATTTCTTTTTTCTATCCCTTAATAATATGATCTAACTATATGTTTCTTTATGCATTTGCTTCAGGCACAATCTCTTCCTCTACTTAGAGCTAGTGCTTTCCAGGAAAATACCACAATCAATTCATGGAATCTAAGTAAACATTTAATCTCTTCTATGCATGTATGCATTAAAATTCATTTCAAAATCTAGTTATAATATAAGTGATACTTAGAATATTGATATAAAATCAACATATATTTAATTTATGTCTTCCTGTTTACAATATGGATGGTATTGTTCAAGTAGCCATCTAACCTCAAAATTTTAGCTCTCAACCAGACAATGTTGCTCAACTCTATTCCCCTACTCACTAAAAATTGATACTACCTCCTTTTCACCTATTCATTCTACCATTAGATGACAAGATCTCTAACTATAAAAATGTTGTAGGTAGATGAATAAAAATTTTAAATGCATTCTTAGTTAATCATAGCTCATCATTAATTTCAGGTTGCCTAGTATCTATTTTTTCGCTTGTCCCTTCTGAATTGTTAGCAGATGGATCACTTGAAAAGGAACTCTTAAGTTAAGTTAGAATTGGAATTATCTGCCCACCACTCTTACTTTCATTTTTTATAAGCTTTTGAACTTTAGGCTTGAGAATTCTATTAATATTGGCAACCTTGTTTTGCATATCAAACACATTCAAATATACTTCTTCAAATGTAAATTTTGGCTTACTGAATCTAGAAATATTTTGCTCAGCTTCTTTTTCATTCAACAATTCTTTAAATTTCAGAATTTTTTATAACCTCATCTACTTGTTCTTATGGAAGCCAAGACTTGTTTTCATCCTACTCTTGTACAGTCTATTTCAACTCATCAATGTATTTCTAAATATACTCAATTACTGTCGATTGAACAATAAGCTCTTTTAACTTGAAAGAAAATTGGATCTCCAACAATGTGTAAATGATTTCGTAGTCCAGTTTCACAATTAGTCAATGCTTCTATATATAACCATATTATATTAATATGTATCTATCTATCTCAATCATAATTCATGTTCTAATTGATATTTCTCATTTGTTTTACATTCTATCAGAATGTTCACCATAGCATTTAACTATTATATATTGTGAAACAAATTTGTATGCTTCTTCGATGTTCAATTTATTATTTTGTTTACTTCCAATTTTAATCCACTCCAATGGCTCTAAAGTGTAATTTTGTTACTAACAAAATATCATTTTCCTTTGAAATGATTTTAATGGACACCAATTTTGTGATTCATATTGTTGCATTGTACTTTCATATTGTTTATAATAATATTATCTATTACTCATTTTTTTTGTTTAGAGTAACAAAATTCATGCTTTAGTGTAAAAATAAATTATTTACAAATTGAAAAAAAGAGTTAAATAAGAGTATTGTTTACCTTATGTTAAAGTTTGGTACAATTGTAATTGCAAATTTAGACGAATATCATTTAACAAATCACTTCTTTAAGTCAAATTTTCATATTGGTGCAAAAGTGACAAAATCTAATATTGGAGTAGTTCTTGTCAATATTTTTACCTTTAGACCCCTTGTTGATTGTTTTTGTTATAATTTTGAAAGTGGCTACTTGGTTGCTTAATAGCCTCAATCATTTTTTTCATGGTTTTAATCTTTTTACTATTCCAGGTTTGAATTTTTGGAGACTAATACAAATTAATGATTGCAAACATAAAACTTGATATTGATGGTGTCACAACCAAGATGGGTAAACATAAAGAACATGAATGTGAGAAAAATGGTGTCACAACCAAGATCGCAAACATAAAACTTGATATTGATGGGTAAGTACCATATACAATGATTTGTTACGCTAATTAATTTTAATATTTATTGATATTCATGATATTTTCTAATCTAATTATGAATTATTATAATTTTCGTTAGACAATCATCATTTTAAATTCACTTCATTTTGGTCCTTTGAATACTAGTGAAACTCATTCCTCTTATTTGATAGGGCAAGCAATGATATTGTGATTTTGTTTGCAAAAGGTAAATAAGGTAATGTATTTTCCTATGTTTATTTTGTAATATATGTGGTATTTTATTGAATAATGCAAGGTAGCAGGTTTTATGACGGAGATTTTTATGATGTTTAGGGAAAACAACCTTTAAAAACACAATGCATGTGGCACAATTATTTTTTAATCTCAATATGCTTGAGATTAATGCATTAAGGAAAATGTTTTTAGTTATTAACAATGTTTTTGACAATTTAGTCTAACATGATATATCTAAACCCATAGGTTTTTGTTATCATAATTGCCTATACATTTGAATCAAATTAAATCAATTATAGCACTAAAAAAAATAAACATTTTACTCTACTCGCTAAATTTGATACCAAAGATCACTGTTGGAACATTGAAGGATTATAAATAAGTATTAGCTTGAGTCTTTAAAGTTAAAAAAATTAGTAAAGTGGTTCTTGAAATTGTACATCATCAATTAATTTAATATCTTAAATTATAATGAATTGACAAATTAATTCTTTAAACAAATAAAATAGAAAATAGTTTCTAAAATTATAATTTTTTAATCAATTTGTCATTGAAATTGTAATGATCGGTTAGATATAACATAAACTTATATAATTTCATGAATTATGTTCTCTACTTTTAAATTTTGGGTATTTTTTTCCCTCGAGTACAATTAAGTCTATAGAAAATGGTAAAAAGAAATGTTAGAGATGAGGTTTAAATTTTTGATTGATTCATTCATTCTTCACAATTATCAAAGTCACTAAACCATTTGACTTAGTTATATGTAAAAATATATTATACATACGATTACTGAATTTATTAAATGTATTTTTACTTCTCCAATATATTTTATATTTATTATATGAAAATATTAAAAGTTAAGCTAACAAATTTTTTTAAAATTTTTATTTTAATTACATAAATTTATTTATTAAACTAAATAAAATTATTTATTAGTTAAAATATATAATATCTTATAAATTTATTTATTAAATATTTTTATTTATGAATAACTATCTTGCAAATAAAAGAGTGGAAGATGTGTAAATAATTTATAAATAATAAATATTTTTTTATAATTTATAAATTTATATAGTAAAATATTTAATAGATAAATTTATTGTCTTAATTTTTAATATTTTTTAATTAATAAATACAATAATGATATATATATATATATAATATATTTTATATATTTAAATTAGTTAAGCTAAATGAGTTATTGACAATTGTCATTGCAAAGAGGGAAGGAGAAAAGGATTCAATCCTCAATTTTAACAATTCTACCCTTTTCTAATTGTTTAATTGTACTTATGGAAAAAAACATGAAAAATTAAAAGTGGGAAAAAAATTATGATCAAAATGTGTAGAAATTTTTTTGGTAAAATTTGTGAAAATTTAAAAATTAGAAGATAAAAATTTAATTAAAAAAATTTAATTTTAGGAACTAATTTAATTAATTATTACAATTTTTAGATTAAATAAATAATATAAATTTCAAAAACTATTTTATTATTTTATCAATTTTAAAAATTCATCAACTATTACTATTTGAAGGACTAACTTGTTGATTCACCTTAATAATTTTTTAAAGAAAAATAATTATTTAATAATTATTTTTATATATAAATTAGAATAATTATCTTCAACAAGAATATTTTTAGTTGTGATTCTTCAACGATACTGTTTTAGTTTTGTTTTTTTTTTTGCATTTTTAAGAATTTTCAATATCTTAATTTAGTTTTAAATTATATTTTTATATTTAAAAATATCAATAATTAAAAATAATATAATATTATAATATAAATTATTTATATTAAATTTTAATTATAATATAATTTATATATCCATCACTATTTATTTATTATAAATTTTAATTATATAAAATAAATATTTATTTTTTTACATTACACACGTCAAATATTATTAAGTATAGTATGAATTGATTATCTGTTACCATGAAAATAGGAATCTAGGGTTACGTTTCAAACAGAAAATCACTATTATTAAAAAGAAAATTGAAATCCAATAATATGATGCAAAAAAAATATGCACACATTTCAATTAGATTAGAAATTGATTGGAATGGTATAGAAAATTTGAACTAATTTTGTTAAAATTGATTGATCCAATTATGTTGAATTTGAATGATATTCTCAGACTAATGTTTTCTTCAGAAAACTTATAGTTTCAATTATAAAAATGGCTTTTGTTCCGTCCTTAATGTAGAATAAGTTTCTAAATATAACAAGAGATTTTATTCTTTCGTTAATTGAAATAACAATTTACCACAAGAATCAGATGAAATTTAGTGAACAAAATCACGTTACCTTTGGTAGATAAAATGGATAAGCGAGTATTTTGTAGTCATGTTAAATTTTTTGTAAGAAAGAAATTGTTAAATTTGAAGTGTAGATAAATATGATAAAATCTATCAAAAAAAGATAATATCATATCTCCTGCAAAATATGTTATAATAATTATTTTAAAAATGTATGAATATTTAGAGGTAAATTACATTACATATATTGTACACAAAAGTACAATAATATTTACGTTACAAAAGTAAATATAAATAAAAATATTACAATCTAAGATTAAAAATAAGGATAGGATAAACTACATGAAGAAATATTATCAACACTTTACATAAAACTATATTAATATCTAAATTACTATGGTAGAAATTACAATTTATTTGAATATTTTTTGGTATAAATTTTTCTTAATTATAAATTATTTATTTATTTTTAAATATACCAATTTAGAAAAAATAATGATTTCTTTAAAATAAATTGTGATATTATTGACATTTTTCATTTTTTAAAATTAATTTCATTTCTTTTACATTCCAAATATATCACACTGCAATGCACGTATCATCAGACTAGTTTATATACACACTTAATGTTAAACTTTACACTGCATCCCTAATAAGATTAGATCATTTTACCACTTCATTCTTTTAATTGATGTGTTATATGGCGTGAAGATTATGTATAATTTGTAAAGAAAAAATATATAAAATTAATACTTGAAGTCTACGTAGATACTCTTGGACGGGAGCTCTCTACTTTTAATCCTGGAAAAAATAAAAAGGTGAATTAGTTAATTTTTTAACGAAGATTTTTGAAATGCTGATTTCAACATGATATCATGCTCACGTGAAAAAAAAATTATGAAAAGTAATATAGTTGAGATTCAATTCTTTGCCCATTATTCCAAAATATATATATAAGCCACTAGAATAAACAATATGAATGATAATTACATATCTTATATTATATATACTTTATATTTATAACTAGCTATTAAATGATATTTATACTTTATATTTATTTTTAAATATATAAAGTAGTATATATAATTTATATTTATTATTAATGTATTTAATATATAAACATAAATATATATTTTATATTTATATTTATATTTATATATTAATATAAATGTTATAATATATATATTTGTATTTATATTATAATATATATTTGTATCATTAGTATGGTTTTAATATAATTATTATAAAAGTTAACAAACATATCATATATAGTAAATATAGAATATATATATTGTTTAATAGTTATGAATATAAGGTATATATAATAAAAGTTTTATAACTATTATTGATAGTGTTTAGTATAGTAGTTTACTAATGACTTACAAATATATTTTGAATGATGGATAAAAAGATTAATTTTGTCACTTTAAAAAAATATTGGTTATGTTAACATGATCTCAGGTTAACATTAACATTTCAAAAGATTTTATTAAAAAAAATTGGATTAAAATGACTTGATGGTTAATTAAATAATACTTAAAAATTTTCAATTGGTATAATTAAAACTTAAAGAATTAAAACCAAATAATTACACTACTTGATAATGGAAGTGCATATATTTATCTCTAGCCCAAATTGTTCTTACCAATAGTCATTGTTACAATGTTTAATTTTACTGTTCAGATATTTAATTTTATTCTGTATTTATGGCTTGCAAAAGATAATATTTACTAGAAAAATTAATTTTATCAAGTAAATATTTTTTATTCAAATAAAATTATCTCCTATAAAAAAAATGTTATAGGAACAAAAATTACAAAGAGGGAAGGAGAAATACATTTCATAACTTGCACAATCATCGTAAGATATTTAATTTTAGATATTAAATAATCTATCACTAGAAACTTTATATATCGGATAATATAAAAAAAAATAATGATATATAAAATAATTTTTATATTACCGTCCAATAATAAATTATTATTGTTATTAGAAAAATAAATAAATTTATTATAAATTTTAATTGAATGATCGCGTAAGTTTTTTTTATATTTATAATTTATTTTTTCTAAAAAAAATGCAAGTGTGATTACAATAATTTTATTATATACAACAAAATTCTTCGTGCATATATGCACACTCAAACTTAAACTTAAAATACTTATATAGATTAAAATAATTAAGCTAGAATAACTTGGTATAAATTGACGATGGGAATAGTAGCATACCGAGAAATAGAGATATTAAAGAGTGAAAACACTTCGGTTTATGCTGCGAAAATTTTCTCTTTTATCATATATAGGTTGTTCAATTAACAATTCTGTTAAAATTTGTTAAGTTGTTAATAGTCAAGGGCTCAAAACAGGAGTGAAGTATATTTTTTTTAGTAACTCCACAGGGTCTTATATTGTTTAGAGAAACTTTAAAGTTTTTGTTGTAAGATTTTAATCTTTCAAAGTATTTTTTATTAATTATTAGAGATAATATATCAATTTTCATATTATATATAAATGTGATTTTTTTTACTATATTATTTTTTTTAAATATCTTTCTCATCATTTAATACTTTTTTACTTTTTAAAAAGTTTTTAAATTATTTATCATTTAAAAAATTCTTTTATGTTAAGAATTTTTACATTAAAATTTCTTAAAATCTAACATTTTTAACTAAATAAACTATCTAGCACATTGAATAGATTTTTAATAACTTAACGTGACTCAGAAGTCAAAACTACATGTAATGCAAGGTTTAACAAAGAAAAGTAAAAGAAAATGCAAGTCGAGTAATATATATTATTAATATAAATATAAGTTTTTGTAGTGCAAAAATCAAAACTACATGGCTTTTGTATTTATCTTTTATTTTTAGGATAAGATTATAAGAATTAACAGGGCTTAGAAATTGGGTTCATATTTTGGGCAGTGAAGTCAGGAGATGATGGAGGGAAACCATATGTTTCGACCATATAGACCAGAAGCAGGCCCAAATTATTTTTAAAATATTATACCTAAGCCCAAAAGATTCTAACTTAAATTTAAAAACGTAATGCTATAATAAAACAAATTTTTAATTTATTTAAACCCTTCATATTAAAATATGTAATATGCATGTTAAGGTGGGTTGATCCTCTTTATTTCATATGGCCACTTAATTACCAAAGATATTGATAAATAAATAAATAATAGAAGTCAAAGATTACCATTATGGGATTTGGTCTTTATCTTTAACTATGATGGATATTAGGTGTTGGGCAATTTCCCCCAAAGTGAAATTACCATAATCAACATTGTTATTTGTACATAATCATTTACTATATTTTATCTTTTAAGGCTATAAAACAAAAGAAACACACTTTATAATTCACATCATTTCTTTAACTTTTACCAAACAAGTTTACAAAAGATATAACAAACAATGGTGTGAAAGAATTATTTCCCTACTAGAATAGGTGCTATTGTGCCTAACCCAAAGTAATCATTGCCTACAACAAGCTCAACTCTTCATGCCATCGTTGTGCCCATCATTCAATATTGTATAGTCCGTAATTTGTTAAGAATTCTAAGTAAAACCATGGAAAAGATTCCAAACATCATATATTTTAGAATATGAACAAATTAGCTACACTGCAGATATTTACTAGAATATGATGAATGAGAATTGGGTATGGCACATGTTTGCAATTCTCACACATAAATTAATCTCTTATCCGTCACTGTAAGTTTTATACATACATATATATATATCAGTTGAATTTTAATTTATTGACAATTTCCATGTCAAACATCTATGTGTTGCATAGGGATTGCTTACATTGGAGTTTCATGATGTTGACAAAACTAGACTCAAGGCTTAAGAAGAGTTCAAACCTCTTAAGATGAAAGATAAAGAATCTTCACAGTTTTCCACTAATTATGTTCTGCATTGAATCAAATAGTAAGGATTGGAAAGGAGTTGAATGATCAAAGAGAAGTAGCAAAATAAAGATTGGTAATATATCAAATGACTTGTTGCTTCTAAAACTCCTTCAAGTATAAAATTTGTCTCTGATATGTTTTCACTTATACCTAACAGAAATCAAAGTTCTTAATGTGGAACAAATTATTAAAAGCATTATTCCTTGCATTTTGATAAAATGACACCCACCACACTGTTGATTCCATGGCTATCAAAAGTTTTCTATGTAACCATGTATTAAATACATTATTTTTATACTAAAAATATTTCTCAACTAATAGATAAATAATTCTTTTAAGACATAAAAATTTTAAAATAAATATTATTTCTCTCAATAAAGTTTTCTCTGTACATAAGATTGAACACCGACAACATATTTAAGAAACTCATTTATTTACAAATTGTACTAAACTTTCTTAATGCATAATGTGAAATACACTGTGCTAATAGGGTGGAATCAAACAATACATTATGTATGTTTTTTTTGTGTGTCTTAGATGATACTTCAAAGTATGATAAAAGGTTTGAAATCTCAATTATGTAAAAATCAGATTAGAAAATAATTCTCCATATGAAAAAATATTAAAGACAAAGAAGAAATTTATGAAAAATATAATGTAGATGTACTGACAGAACATTATGCAAGCTTTTGATCCAATCGAATTATTTGGCTAAAGAAAAAAAAAAAAGAAAAACAGACTTCAGACCAAACCAAAGTAAAACTACCGTATATCATGTTGTTGCGTTATCCAAAATCTCCCTTAATTTGTTTGACTTAAAAAGTCTTTACCCATCCAAGCTTGTAAGCTCACTTCCTCCTCAGCTCTAATATTTATGTTTTGAAATTTGGAATGAATCGAATGGATGGATCGGAAAATTGATGGATGAATTGGGTAAGAGATCGATTCAAATAAATCACAGAATCAGTTAAAAGAAAAAACAGTCAAAAAAAATTAAAAAATCGAAAAAAAATAATAAAAAAATTATTTCCAGCAGTTTAATGAAAAATATTTAATACAATGTTATTTTGATTTTTTTAAAAATAAAAATAAACCTAAAGTTTTTGATATTTTTTATTCTAAATGTAAATTTATTATTAATAATAAATATTTATGTGTATTATTGAAACTTAAAAAGTTATTTTATCGTTATACTAAAACAAAATAATATTATTCTTAAAACTACGAGTTATTGGACTTATGCAGAGGAATTCAACTCGTCATATACTATTATAAATACAGTTAACAACACTGTATAGTAAATAAACATTTATTACTTATGTTCACTTTGATAAAATTATTATTGACTTTAGTGTTAAAAGTAGCTTTTGCAATTACTCACCTCATGTTTACAACATTTCTGTTCTGCTAGAGAATAAAATCAACATCATGACTCCTTTGACCTCAATCCACTTGGAGTACACCTCGATCAAAGCAATCTAGAGTTTAGTCAAAATCAACAATCCTATCTTGAACTCATCATTAGTGTTGAATGTGAGAATCTTGTAAATTCAATTCTCACCTAATATGGTGAACACCAAACATTAGACTACTCAAACTCTCACCTATGTCATCACTTAAGAGGACTTCACATTTAACGTTGGATAGTTGGAGTATCATTTTCCTATAATCAAGTACTTCATCAATAAAGTCAACCTCATTGTGAGAAACTTTAGTATAATGTTGTGATTCTTGGTCAACACATTTTGAGGCCTCTACCTACGTATACCAAATTAAAGGAGGTGCTTTATGCTAGATTTGTGTGGCTAGATTAGTATTTGTTCTTTCCAACCCATTTTTTCAAAGCACATTGCTTTTGTTGAGATGGTGGTTCAGTGTCAAGCTCTTGTATCTATTGAGTTTTACATTAGAATAAGCATATGAATGTTTTATCAAATGAGATATTTTTCATTAGAGCTTTAGATGTAATAATGTGTAGAATTTTCTCCAAGACTCTAAGGAGAGAGACTCATAATTGATTCTAATATCTCCCTCAAAGGTTAGTCATAATTATGACAACCTTGCAACAACTTTTTTCTCGGCATTTTATCACTAAGAGAAAATTGAATAAAGATTCTCACACACTAACTAAAGTTGTCCAATAACCTAAAGAAACTTTGTGAGTTTTTTTAAAATATTTTATAAAGAGGCAAAGTTGGTGTGAATTTGTCTAAACACATCACACTCCATATTGTGATGAACTTAACTAGGAAAGGAATATCGTTTTCTCTATCTTTGATAAAGGGAAGCAATATGAATTTGGAGTCTTAGTTGCAAAGTTTGTTGGTTGGGAGCAACATCTACAATAAGTAGTGTGTGATTCTATCACGTTAGTTCCTCAAATAGTGAAAAATAACAAAACGAAGTATTTTATGGCTAGGCCAAAGGCTAAGTTCAATATTGATATCAACATTTGAAAATAATGATATGCATGGCCTAGAAAAGAATTAAAGGGAAAGTTTCACAACTACACTCCATTGGTAATGAACCAAGTTCGAATCTATGACAAAGTCTATTTAACTAAATTCTTTGAGGAGGAAACACAAGGATATGAAAAGACATTAGTGCAAGGATGGTCAATATCACGACACATGGATGCATAAAGGTAGTTAATTGTGGAGTCTCAGCTCGTACATTATCAAGGTTGTCAACCTAAATTGTGACGTAGCATATCAGATTCGAGGTGGATCGAAATATTCTCGATCTCGGAGTGGCTGAGGTAGTCTCCGTCGTCAAGAGTCACCACCAACGTTTTTCTAGGAACGTCAGGAAACCTAGGGGAAAAGGCTGGTCTGAGAATCAGAGTTGCAGATTCGGGAGTTAGTTACACATTGGGAACACAAGGTGCCCCCAACATGTCTATCACTTGATAGTTACATTAGGTTAGTTGCAAAGGGATAGGGGTGGTGCTTGTGTTTGGGTCAGGTAAGGTGTTTTGGGGCTTTGGTTTCTACGAGATGGAGGAGGTTTAGGTGAGGTGTCCTAGGGTTTAGGGTTCAAGGCTTGAGGAGGGTCAGGCAGGGTGCCTTAGAGTTTTAGGGTTTTAAGATTTATGACTTGATAGAAGTGTGCCTCATGTGCCTACGTACCTCGACTTTAGAGAAATCAAAGTCCACGTAGTTCTGGAGTATTGGTGAGCTAGATGGGAGTCGGATTGGCTATGCGCTAATCTCAGTCTCTCTACGGTCGAGATCGACTCGGCCTCGCGGGGGGGGAAGGTTTGTGTCAAGGCTTTTACCTAGCAGCGCCGAGACCGTGTCGGCAAGGTGGAGCCGGCATGGTTTGCAGATTGGGGTATTGCTAATCTGGGTTTCAAGAACACCGTATACTAAGCATGCGGTATGTTAACCTTAGAGTAAAGGAATCAACCTGGAATTTGGAACAGGGGAGCTTTCCTCTCTCGTGAACCAGTACCTCTGCTTGCCTTTTAGTCTAGACTTTGAGTCTCTGCTTCTTTTGTTCCTTGCAATCGTCAGCTTTCCGTTTTTCTGTTCTCCTGATTCTTTCCCCCAATCTTTCGTGTTGATATAGGGCTTTCCAACTGCCAGGGAGTAACCGCCTTTGGCCCTGCATAGTGGTGGCGGTTGGACTAGAGATCGAGTCCACCTATCCTCAATCCCGACTTCCGCGCGGGAGTTAAGATTCGCCTTGATATTCGGGCGACTCGGTCTCCGCTCTTCGTAACAGTTGGAGTGGACTCGGTTTCGAGACTCTTCTTCTGGTCTCGGTCTCGGATTTGACTGGGTCTCAGGACGACTCCTTGGTGGTCTCAACCCAGTCTTGTGGTTTGGGTTGACCTAGTCTTGGGGCCATTCTTTTAGTGGTTTCGGCCCAATCTAGAGGATTGGGCCTGACAGGTTTGACCTGGACAGTTTTAGGGTGCAACAAAGGTCTTATCCAAGTGCCTTCCACTGGCTTTCCCACATCCACCAAAATCAACATGGTGAAATGCTCATAATCTAACAATTGTGACATGTACACGATGCATGACAATAATTTATCTATATTCTCAATACCCTTTCCTAAGCCTCTATCAAAAGTTGAAGAAATTGAGGTTTTTAATGGGAGAAGTGGGTCGGCCGCTCCGCACTAAAGAGAGCAGAGAGAAAAAATGTGCTAAAAATTTAGAGAGAGGAAGAAGAAACTTGCAAAATGTTTTAAGGCTTCAAGGTTTAAGCATTATTAAATAGGCTATTTTTTTTTATTTTTTAATTGATTTGATTAACTTTTAAATTGAATAAAAATGTTTCCCTCCTAAATTGGAGCTAGGCTAGAAGTGCAAGGCAACTCAAAATACTCCCATATGCTTTTGATATTTTCACCTCAAAATGATATGATAGAAAGCTTTGATCAAGGTGTAAGTAAAAGGCTTTGCCAAAATGGAGCATGTTCACTTTCCAACCATGTTTAATGTGTTTAATTGTCTTATTAGCTACTTAAGACAAATCAAGAGCAAAATGGTAATTTTATTAGTGTTGAAAGTGGTATAGTACTAAATATTCTTCGATTCTAGAGTTAGTTGCTCTTCATAAAGGTGTATGTTATTCTAAACAAAATGATATTATTTTATTCTAAAGTGTCAAAAATCACTTTAAAATCTTTTACATGACTAATCATAATTAATTATTATTAACCATAATAATTTTCATGAGAAAATTATTTGTTTACACACCTACGTCAATGTAATTTCTTGTTGTTTCTTTTGTAATATAATTTAAGTTTCAATTGAATTTATAATTGAAACTTATCCTAATAATCACATAAATTCTAATTAATTGAATTTTACAATTCAATTAACATTTCTATTATTTAATGATGTAATCAAGTTATTTGATATAGCAATAAAATATCTAAGGGTTACGCGGAAGCTTCATAAGATTCTCAAAATATTCAAATGAAGAGAGAAACTACCCTCAATTAATTTCTTTTTCAAATGTTTATTATGAGAATATCATCCCAAAGTACGATGATGAATGGTAATTAGAGTTGTGATAGGAAATGTCGATGTGAGGAAAGTGTTTGTAGGTTTTGGAAGTTCAACTGATATGTTGTACCATCATGCTTTCAATCAAATAATGCTATATTGGATTGATCTTTGCTTAATGCATTAAAGGCAACAATCTTCACCAAACCCCTCGCCATAAAATTCATTGGGGTGGGATCTCAAGTGTTAACTGTGAAAGGAAACCAATATGCAATTCGAGAATACTATAGCCTCATATTGAATATAGGAAAGGCAGATGGATATATGAATAATCAATTCGTAAAAATTACATAATATTATGGATAACAATCAATTACAATGGATGAATGCACAATTGTTAACATATCTCCATGGAGAATATTCTAGAATCAGAATAGTAAAATCAATAGTTCATTCTTCATCAACTTAAGTGCGCAAATCAATATTTACCAATAGTTAAGTATCACAAGCTAATTATGGAGATATCATAGTGATTCATCGAAGAACATTAGTACATAAATTACCTTAACCATGATTTAGAATTACGATTCTCTAACTACATGTGAGATGACATGCACTAAACATTCTAAAGATCTCTTTGATCTCCATATATTCACACTTTGTTACAATGTGTAACTACTCTAAGATCCTAGGTCTAACAATAATGATATTGGATGTGTGGTCACATTTAATAAAATTGACTAGTAAATTGCACACCTATCATCTTGTCCCTCCTTAATTATTTTCATTCATCACTTAAAAATTTAAATTTCACAATTTGTATATTCCCTTTTATTGAGTCTTCTTATATGGCTTCACCATAATTAAATGATTTTAGTCTTATACCGTTTTAAATCTCGTGGAAAAGCTCATTTTATACTTTTTTTATATATTTTGTCTTTTTAGAATAATTAATAATAATAATAATAATAATAATAATAATAATAATAATAATAATAATAATAATAATAATAATAATATTATTATTATTATTATTATTATTATTATTATTATTATTATTATTATTATTATTATTATTATTATTATTATTATTATTATTATTATTATTATTATTATTATTATTATTATTATTATTATTATTATTATTATTATTATTATTATTATTATTATTATTATTATTATTATTATTAATTGTTAAGATTATTAGTATTGTTATTCTTAGGTTATTATTAGTATTGTTATTATTATTTTACTAAGTATGGTTATTATTATTATAGTTTTAGTAAATATGTTATCATCTAATTATATCATCTAATTAAGTTTCAAGATAGTTTAGTTAGGAGTCCATTTCTTATGAATTTCCCTTTTGCATCTCTTATTTCTCCATTATAATTAATCTTTTCTTAATATATATCTCATTTATGTAAGCGTTCCTTTTTGCTTTCCTACTACGACTTGGAGTATTTTTTTTTTAAAACATATTTTATTTATTAAGGCCAATTTTGCAATCCAATAGGATCCTTTCTTTTTGCACCTTTTTTTCGTTTTAGTCCGCACACAATTTTTTTATTTTGACTAAATTCATTATATTTTCCAAAAGATTAAATAGTTATAATTTAATTATTTTAGCTTTGTTAAAATATACTCGCGAACACAATTACAAAAAAAAAATATTAACTTAAATAATAACAAGAAAAATAAATACTACTTTATGTTTGCAAATAAAAGAATTTAGAAAAAAGAAAATGTCACACTTTGTCTAATATTGTCTTGTCACTAAACCACTCATCTAACTACTAATATTTTCATGAATGCACACTCGAATTATAACCAAATTCCAATGTACAACGAGGTCGTGATTCTAACTTTAATTGAACTAAACTCCAAGCTAAAATGCTTGTTGTCACATATGACAGGAAAGGTTATTCTTTGATTATTTTACTTATTAAAACATTATGTGGTATATATAACTTAATTAATGGAGGCTGAAACGAGGAATTCTTATTTTGAGACTTAAGATCATAAGCAAATATTTTGTCTTTTTTTTTATTACTATCAGTTAAAAATGAGATGATCAACGGAAACAAAAACTAGAAGTAAGCGGTTTGAGATTTCTTACTTTTAGTGCAAATTTTGTAGTTTTCATTGGATACACTACAATATATATAACTTTTTACAATACTTAAAAAATGTTATGAAAATATAAAAAAATATTAATTATTAATTTTTGTAATATTTTAATAAATATTATATTTAAATTATAATGTAAAATGTCATTAATAACATTTAAATATTATTAAAAATATAAAAAAATGTTACTAATAAAAGTATTGGTGTAAAATGTTATTAAAAGTTATATATATATATATATATATATATATAGAGCTGTGGTAATATGATAACAAGTTCATAACCATATGAAATTAAAGTGTGCTTGACTAAAGATTAATTTCTCAAAAAGGAGACTCATTATCATAAACACAGACATGGATGATCCATATACAAGCAAGTATCTTGATTTACAATTCTGGTGCACTACCTTTTGAATACCTTAGCATTCCAATTGGCATAAATGGAAGGAGAATGAAATGTTGGAAATTGTTGCTCGATAAAATGAAGAGCAGATGTTAGTTTAGAGCAATAAATGTATTTTTTTTTTTTTTGTGGTCTAATCAATTTGCTTTAATTATGTCAATGTACCTCCCTCATTCTACAAAGTTCCAAAAAAGATAATTACTTTACTCAAACATTCTAAAAAAATTTCTGTGGAGTAAAGATGAGAGCGTGAAAAATTGTTTGGGGTGTTTACAAACAATATGTAAACAAAAGAAAAAGGAGGACAGGGTGTAAAAGGTAAAAAAAAGTTGTTTAATTTAGTACTCTTTGGGAAGTGAAAATGACATACGTTAGTGGAGGGAGAATTACTTTGAACAGAATTTTAGTTGCAAAATATGGAAAATTGAATCCACATGGAGAGAATAAAAGAGAGAAAATTTTCTTTTAAAAAAAAATCAATTTGGTATAGGAATTTAGGAAAAATAGAAAAGGCAAGTCCGTATAAAGAAAGTTGATTAGGAAAATCAATTGTTAGAAAGGTTGAAAATGGGGGAGAAATACTTTCTTTTGGTTGAATACTTGGGTTAAGTTGGAGGGAAACATGAAAAATGATTTTAGTATATAGTATTAGAGAACAAATCTCACATTAGACAAATAAAGATAAATAAAAAAGTATATAAGAATGAAGATAATAACATTAATGAATTTAAATCTTTTGGTCAACACTTTTTCTTTAAATCATACCCTTTTATTGAGTTTGTTTTACAAATTTCTATATGGCATTCTAAGATACTATTTGAGCCAACTAATTATCTATCATATTATCAACATACTGATTTTATGACATTGGTTCAAATCTTTGCTATACGTACTTTTACATAAAGAATCTTAGATAAAAGACATGATCGAGTTCTTGGAGAGATAGAAGGTGGAAGTGGAATGTGAGATGGAGAAGAGTGTTATTTGAATAGGAAAGGATATTTTCTAACAACTTGCTTATTCTCGTCAATGTTGCAACATTAGTTGAAGATCAAAATGATCTATGGACATGGAAAGTGGAACCCACATGTAGGTATTAGCGAAATTAGCTTACAATCTAGTTCATAGTCATGACCAGCACCCAGAGTATACTATCTTTGGCTTTTGCATGAAAGGTAATAATCGATAGAATTCTCTCAAAATCCAAGCTACCAAGAAGAGGTATTATATATAAACAGAAGGGATCAACTTTTGTGTGTCTTTTGTAAATGTAACATGGAATCAACATAATAGCTGTTTTTCTCCTACGATGTTTCATATAGTATTTGGCAAAGGTATTAGGTGTATGTATATACACCACCCTATCAAGCTCATATAAAGATCATTTTTCTCACATTTAGAGATGACAGTCAAGAGTGATGAGATCGAGTTTTAAAAAGTTATTTAAATGTGTGTAATTTAATCAATTTAGATACATAAAACCAAATATGTATTAATTCTTTTCAACTGAACATCGATTAAGTGGTAAAAGTTATAAAGGAGAAAAGCTAGTTATATATTAAAGTTAAGATAAAAATATATATATATATATATATATATATTTCTATATCATTTTATAAGTGGTGCAGTCTAACCCAGTCCTAAACTTGTTTAGGACTATGACATTTCTTTGAAGACACCTTGTTGTAATGGGGTAAGGGCCCACCATCTTTATATTTTGTCTCACCAAAAAATAAATACGTTGAAAGGATTATATGGATACAAGAAGCTTTTTTGGATAACGTGAGCCTCCACACCAATTATGTGGTCCAAGTACGAAAGGCACCCTACACCATTCAAGGCAAGATTGTTTTACTCGAAGGAAGCTGACAATAGCTTTCAATATTTAGTGTCTGGGCAACGTAAGGTTTTGGTGTCAGGGTTATGAATTCAGGGGCTTATTTGAAGTAGTTTATACGGATCTACACATAAATTTCCACGATTCCATTTTGATTTGCATTATTGCACACATCCTTATCAGTGGTTTGTCATCAATTTCTAGCTAGCGCAATATTTGTGGCTAATTAAGAAGCTTAAGATGCTTTATTTATTTTTTAGGACCCCAAGATCATTATGATTAGTCCTTTAACGGTGGATATCACAACATGGGTTGGGTAGTTGAGTAGCAAATAACTTCATCTTTCTGTATCTTTCCAAAACACCATCATACTTAAGTCCCCATCAACTCTAACTACACCTTAATCAACTTCCTCTCTTTTGATTCAATGCCTTTTATTCTCTCTCCATGCTAAAAACTTTTTTGTGCCAGCTTGTATTGCAATTTTCTTTCAATCATTAGATATTATAGGAACACAATGATATTATATGGGATAACTTGATTCAACGTAATCATTGGTAAGGTTTAAACTTATATCTTATAAAAATTAAATGTGAGTCACGTTGCTGATATAAGAATTTTGTTAGTAAGTAATTTTTAAATATTTTTATAAGTTTCCGTTGGATCTAAATACCTGTTTTCTCAATTCACCTAATTTTTTTATTAAAAAAATAACCTGATTCAACATAGTATTTCAAATCGAATCTCTTATCTTCACAAGCTAATTAAGAGAGGATTCACATCAATATTATTTTTGCTTAACAAAGAAAAACAAATTAAGAGGAAGGAGAGATATTGTTTACAACTTTTTTGTGTAATTAATAAATGAAAAAGAAAGCACCAATTAGGTATAAATATCTCTTTGTCGATTACGAATACAGATCCTTGTACATATTTGATCCAAACCCATAGAAAATAAATTAACTACTTTTGGAGGAATATAAGACACTTCCTTCACTGTATCTTAAGCATCAAATCTATCTAAGTATGAAGACATTTTGAATAACCAGTAGTTGAAAAGACCAAAATATTTATTATATAAACAAATATGTTTCCCAAGATAATATTATGATAAGATGAAAACATAATTAATTGCAATATAACATATAAAGATTTTTTTATTGTGTTGATAGGTACATCATGGTAAGAAATTAAAAACATAAAATATTAAGAAAAATATTTATTATATAAAAAACAAAAACAAAAAATCATTACTCGAACCCATATAACTAATATTAAGTGTGGACATTCTAATCTTACGTTTGATGTTAGTCACATGAAGACCTTTTGAACAAAGGCCCGTTGAATGAGAATCAGGGAAAAATATTTATAAGCAAAGAGGTCATACATGGGGTATCAAGCAAGAGATGGAAGCATTTAAATATAATTATTAGATTAAATAGAAAATAAATTTAAAATACAAATTAAAGTGGTTATAAAAAAACAAAAATAAAAATTACTTTTTTTAAAGCAAAGTCCTAGACTCATAGAACTATTGTTTATCTTTATATTAAACTAACCATGTCATTTCTATTTTTCCTGCATAGATTGATTATACTGGGTTTTCCCTAATAACATATTTGATTATTATCTAGTTTAGTTCACTTCTGAGAATGAAAAAACTGCATTCTATTTGTTATCTATTTTTGGCATATCATGATATGATCTATTTAGATTATATATATGTAATAAAATTCTATTTCAGGCATTCCTTTTGACTTTAACAGTAGGTTGGAGTTGATAAAAATTAGATTTTGAACTTGAAAGATCAAGAAAGTTAGTGTTCAATGTTCTTTTTTGACTGATATATTGATCCTGTAAAGTTGTTTTCATTCTATTCCTTTAATATGACTTTGTGAGATTCTTGTATTCATGTTAAAGTATCCATTATACTATGTATATTAATAAAATTTTGCTTATAAAAAAAACATGTCATTTTTCACGAAATCGAAGTTATTAAAACATATAGTGAGTAATTACGATGTACTTTATACTCATTAAATTGGAACATATATACTCATATATACAATTTTGGATCTTTGTATAGATTACACATTAGGCCAGGGATAAATTTTATATACACTTTTTTTTTTCTAGCCACACCTTCACTAAAAGGAATTTTACGCAATATAGTAACATTATATTTCCGATACCAAATAAAGTTCAGTATTGTTTGACAGGTAACTAACACTAATTATTCAGTATTAAATTCCTACAGTGCATACAAAAAAGCTTAATTAGCATAAACAAATCAGCCCACAAAAAGATACATTTCCAGTTCGAGTTTACACTTGACACTTTTTAAGCTGTGTGAATCAAGATTACAATCAAAACATAAACAACATAATTAACACATATATCACAACGTTGGAAAGAATAACGTAATTGACAAATATCACAACTTTATTTTTTAAGTATTTATATGGTGAAGAATTTGATATCTAATTAATTTGTGTATATAAAAAATTTATTGAGAGATGTCTTTGTTTAAATAAATCAATACTTCAAAAGATTATTTTTAACTTTCGGTTAAGAGATATCTTAGGATTAAAAATTAAAAAATAAATAACTCAAATGAAAGTTAAAGGCATAATTATCGATCATTATACCTTTGTAATAGATAGGAAGACTGAAATTGGAGCATACATGTGGGACTTGATGTACCTGTTATACTCTTAATAGTGAGACTTTTGTCTTACAAAAAAGATGTAATAAATGGTTCCTAAATAAACATCATATAATTACTGATTGATGGTACTGGTCTCACTGGTGGTTGTACCACTTTCTTTTTGTAATCTTTGACTATGCTGCTCCTAAACTTTGGTACTCCTGCTGAGTTTGGTGGCAAGTTATAAATATAATTTTTTTGCCTATAAAAAAATCATATAATTAAAATTTTATAAATTTGTACTCAATAAATTAATAATGGCTCAAAATAATATTTTCCGTCAATATCATAAACTAATAGTTTTCTAAAATTACAAACATAACTAGGATAATTTAATAAAATATAATTTTATTTGCTTCTTTTCTAAAAAAAATTAATCTAGGTGAATTTTATCTTAACTTTTCTTCTTGCATTTAAATTAATAATATCATAAACTCGAGTGTCGTGTTCTACTCAACCTTTAGAAAAATTGTAAAGTTGTTGCTTCTAAAAATGTTTCTTTTCATGTGATTTGTTCCAATGGTATTTCCTTTTAAGTTATTAGGCCATCTAAAAAGTAATTGAAATTCATTTTGTTGTGGTAATTAATTGAGATCTATAATCATTTTCTCAACTTGGTGAATGCATTCTTAGAAATTGTCTCATTTAAGTTCCTCGAGACTGTTTCATAGGCCAAACGAATTTTACACGTGTTATAGATAATTTATTATTGTCTCTTGTTGAACATTTATGGTCAAACTAAAACTGCAAAATTGATAGCATATAAAACAATTTTACACATTCACCTATTAACAAATTATCGATTATTGAGTAACGTAAGTTTATTGATTTTTATGGTAATTATAAATTATATCAAAAATAATTTATAAATAAATATATAATAGTATAAAACTATTTTATATTATAAGTATATTCTCATTAAACTCAATCAAATAATAAAATCAGTTATAAGTATAATAAAAGGATAAAGATATTTAAAAAAATGAAAATGAAAATGAAGAAAGTATATGTTCATTAATTATGTATTGTTATAGATTATAATTATTTAAAGTTGAAATATATATGACCTAACAGTTTAACGACCAAACTACCTTTTGCATCCTTTGTGTCCTCAAGAAAAAGAGATGGAGTAATGGCGATGTCGGGCACTTTTGTTCAATTGAGGCATAAAAGAGCATCTACGAGGCAGTTGAAGAACAATGTTCTCTCATGGTGACCTAAAATGGATAAGTGGAAAAAGGAACTCCTTTTACTTTAGTCTTCCATCCATATCACATACCAGCATTACCTAACCAAATATCAGAGGCAGTTAAAACATTTGGAATTTTTGTCTTACTATATTTCATTATTCCTTAGTTTTCAAGAAGCTATATAGCTAGCGTATGCCTAAGAGAACATAATCTCTTTTTGTTCGATGTGCTACTGCGAATATGTTATGTTATGTATATATAAAGGAGCAAAGTATTCTATATAATCAATCAAACATATTTGAAACATTTTGAATGGTTTATACATACACCTTAACACGATCCACTTGTACACAACTAATTTTTTTGGATTCGTGATCATCAAATGTATAGTTTTCATGTTAATGCACATTTAAGTTCCACAGCTGTAAAAGTAATGTAATTATATATCTCCACTGGCAGCTACAAATTGAATTTGGATGTCTACATGTTTTGTGTTTAGATATGTTTCTTGTAAAGTTTTCAAGAGAAAAAGAAGGTAAATTTAACATGAATGTTTGACTATTTGCTCAGGGGGAAAATTGAGCAAGTTTAGCTGATATTGCTGTCATACATCAGATAAAATGATATCTTTTAGTCTAATTACTTTAATCTCCAATTCATCTATTAAAAGTGGCATTGGTCCTACATCCATCAATTAGTGTGTTCGGTTTTCTGTTTGCATACATTCTTCTTCTTCCTTTTTATAAGTCAAACTTTTATTGAAGAGAATACAAGAGTATATATTCTGATTCACAGACATAGCTGCAATGTCTTTGATTGACAACTATGAAAAATACAATTAACAAGATTTATACACCACTTGAAAAATTGACAGCAATATCCTCGATCTCTTTCTTACACAAACCATCATGATCTAACTTAAATAATATTCAATAAGCTGAGCATATCAAAAGGTAACTCCTCAAACAAAATGTTGAATGTTGTTTGCAAGATAGCTACTTCACCGTGAATGAATGCACTTACTCAAGTGAAGGTCGAAATTGGTGGGTGATGTACAAGTCTTCACAAGTATGATACCCCAATTTGTCATTATAGATTATAATGTAATATATTGTTTCTATGATATATATATATATACATGTTTTTTTTTTAATCAGGAAAATAGCAATACTTCTATAATAGGAAAAATTACAACAAGAGTCAGAAGATGAGAACAGCCAATTATAATCTTTCGTTAAACTCCAAAAATATCTTGGACTCATATTCCCATTTAAAGGCAAGAAAAATGCCACTTGTATATATAAGTTCACAAGCATTACTTATAGGTGAAAGTAGATATATTTTTTTTAATATATAATAGAAATTTAAACTTAAAACTCCGTACAAACTACTCAATCTCTTCATAATTAAATCGATCTTAGTGTATTAGCTAGTGAAAACAGATATAATATAACGATTAAGTAGAATATTATAGTATGTTATAATCCTATTATTTGTATATATATATACCTTCATATACATGATAAAAAGTCATTAATTTCTATACCTAATAGCATAAAGTAAACTGCGAGAAAAGTGATTACCGAACAAGCATAAAGCTGAATAAATTCCGGAAACCAACCCTTTCTATATATAAATAATACAGCAGTCACAGGGTATTACGGAAAAAATATGACTGTATAATTTCTCCCAAAAGACACAAAAAAACAATAGCCACTGAAAATGAAATATTTGCTAAGCATATATCTTTTATATGGATTGGTTTTGGTGCAAGATTTGCATAATGCGTTACGTGTTCCTATCTAACTTTTGTCTAAGAAAACAAAGTTAGGTGGCTGAATGGTTGGTCAATATTTGGTACAAATAAAAAATTGAAGTTACTTAACTAGTTAAAAGGTTTAGGGCAACCATAAACGGAAGGTTTTAATTTGTTCCCAAAATGCTTGTGGCACGGTAATATAGAGAGAGTAATTAAAGAAAAAGAAGACAATAATTTGGCACAAGATTTTGATATAATGAATGATCAAAAGTGAGAGTTGATGTATGTATAGGTACATGAAGATGCAAACAAAGGAATGCATTGTGAATTTGTCGTACAGGTTTGGCAAAGCTTACCTATCATACTCACGTTTTTAGGTCAAGCGCTATAGACAAATGTTATTGGTATCGTATCAGTGCACCCCACAAAATTGCCTTTTACAATCAAGTTAGGGGCCATGGTACGTGTGAGGCTTAAATCTGGCTTAGCTGGTCATTCCAAATGAAACCCATTTTTATCGTTTTGCTAAGTAAACCCATCACTATTTAGGTGAAAAGGAAAAAGTTTTCCAAATTAAACCCATCACTATTCAGGGCTTTCCTCATATATGCGGGAATCATTTTGCATTGCTTTGATTTTCAATCTTACCTGATAAACACAGAATTAGGTCCCTCAATACAGAGAAAAAGTAATTAAATTAATTAAATCAAAGTTATCGAAACAACAATCAATTTACCATTGAACACGCAAATTAACTTGCATAAGTGTAATTCAACTTAATCAATTGTCTCAAATTTAAGTATTGTATAATAGTTATAAATACTTATATAGATAATTTTATTGTATATAATAATTCTATCCAATTCGAATATCACTGTCTTCCTTAAATGATACATGTTGTATATATAAAAAAAATAATTATCAATTTTAAATTTGATAATAAATTGCACTCTCTTTTATTTTTTACCAACTTTTTATTTTGATATTATCAAGTAATTAACGAAAGGAGAAAATTATTTTTTATTAATCGAAAAATCAATTTATTGATACTCAAAAGATAAAAATTCAAACTTATGTAAAGTGGTATCAAGTTTAAGGTTACTAAAAATAAGAGAAATCTTTATTTTTACAAGTCAACAAAATATTGTTAATAAGAATATAAGAAAGTACTCAAATCTATCTATCTTCAAAGAGTCAAACTATTTTCTAACTAACAATGTTTTTTTTTTCTCTTTTTTATAATAGAACTAACAATATTTTTTTATATAATAGAACTAACAATATTCTTTAATAATGAATTGACACACACCAATCTAAAAATAACATACTAGAACTATTAATTTTAGCAAAAAAAATCAAGGTCAAAACCTAATTTTAATTAAATCCAATAGCCTAACTAGATCATATGACTCCTCCCTAAAAATTATTTCATTACGTAGCAAATTTGTCAAACCTATTTGACTAATTTTCCGTTGAGTCCTTCTTTAGTAAAAAAAAAAGCAAGATGGTTTACCTGCTATACTTGAAATTGTGATAAACTTTATGAGTCATCGTAATCATTTTCTGCTTCTATTATATTTCTAGTATTACAATTTATGCAATTTATTAATCTAAAAAGTATAAATATATTAAATTTAATTAAATTACACTGAAAGTATAACAAATTATATTATTATCTAATCATATATTAAGTTTGTTAATTTTTATAATAATTATTTTAAATATAATTTTTTAATAATTGATAGTGTAAAAAAAATTACTAATAGGAAAGTCGAATATATTTTCGTACTCTAATTAATGGTATTTTCTATATCAACCTAAACATCCATTAATTCATTATTACATGATTGCATAGTAGATACACTATAGAGAGAGAGGGGTGATTATGACTTATGAGCAGGTCCCATTTAGTTGTTAAAATTTATTGATTGAGGGAATCAAGTTTATCTTTTATAAATACATACTCTAGGGTTAGGGCTGCACATCCATCGCAAGTAAGTTGTACCCTCTCTCCCTTCCTCTCTCTCGATCTGATTTCTTTCTATCCAGTTTCTGATGTCAATTAACCAAAAAGAAATTCACTAAAAAATCTTTGCAGGATTTGAAGCAGGCAAGGGAAGAGAAGAATTTGAATAATACTACTATTATTACCGCTGCTACTATTACTACTGTAAGATGAGAAAGCGCCAAGTAGTTGTGAGAAGAGAGGAGCCTCAGAGAAGCGTTAGGAGTGTGAAATATGGCGAGTGCCAGAAGAATCACGCGGCGAATGTTGGAGGGTATGCTGTTGATGGTTGCAGGGAGTTCATGGCCAGTGGTGGAGAAGGAACAAGTGCTGCTCTCACTTGTGCTGCATGTGGCTGCCACATGAACTTCCACAAGAGACAGGTTGAAACTGAAGTAGTGTGTGAGTGCTCCTCACCTCCCTCCAATGGAACTTGAGAGATGTGTTTATACCTCAACAATTAATTATGCTACTCTCCTTGTAATATATTTTGTGGACTTTGCTTTTGCTTGTTAAGAATTGGGGTTTTAATTAACATACTGCTGCTGAACTAGTATGATGGCATGGATATTATTCTAGAATTATATTATTCTAGAGTAACGTATATGTATGTATGTGATTTTGAGGTTGATGTGTCTAAAGAGAAAAGGAAGGCAATTAATCACAATTCACAAGCTGGTTTGGTGATGAGCGAAAGTTTTGATCATCTTCTCTTCTTACATGTTTGGTTTAACTTGTTTTAAAGAAATGATTACTTATTTTTGTCAAGCTTTTGACAAAGAAAGTAACTATTTCTCGGAAATAATGTTTCCAAACATGTAAGTTAATCGATTAAACTAGTCTTTTTGTGTTGTGCTTTTTCTTTATGAGCTTGTGTAATTAAGTTGTGTTGTGGAATTTGCTTGGTGGCTACTCGATGAAGCAGTTGTCAGTGTGAAATTTGATCAGGAAAATTGGTTTTGGTTTTGGTTTTGGTTTTGCTTCTTTAATCTCTTTGTCTTTTCGTCCGATGCTGATTTTGATTCCATATTCTTGATCGTATCATTTGAGGCTTCCACACTATACCAAACCCCACTTTGCTTTGCCCTCAATGTTTCCATTTTTTCCTTTTCCAATTTTGGTATTGTTTTCACTGAATTAAATTCCCTTCCATGATCAAGACAGTGTTCACCAATTCAAATCACTTTTACTATATAATGATGCATGCCAGTTTCCCAAGTATGCTATATTATGTGTCAACACAGTAGCAACTATAGCCTTTGTATAAAAAAGGTTGCTAAGTTAAACTTTATTATGATGCTAACAACAATTCCCTTACATATTACACTCTCCCTTTATATACTTTAAAGGCACTAACTGGTTTTGGTTAGTTCTACAGCAATGATCACAAATAAATCTCCAATCCACTAGCCAGTGTCGTTTGAGATCACTTCGGATAGTTTCACGGTCCACATGTCTAATCATGTTGGTTGTTGAAATAAAGAAGATTCATTAACTACTTATTAAATGTTGATTTAAGCTGGATCAAACCAAATATAGGGCTAAAAAAAAATATAAGATTATTCATTTCATTCTTTTCTTTTTTTCTTTATTGTTGATCACAATTCTCTCTCTTATATTGTTACTTCTAAAAATATTTAAAGATATTATAAGAACACATTAAATATTAATATACTAAATATGAACACATTAAATATGATTCAATATTAAATTTTATGTACTCAATAAATACGATGATTAATTAGTATGACATTATTTCAATTTAATCAATATAGAATAAATATCAAACTCCGAATATACAATTACATAAATACTTAAAAGAATAGTTTTAATACTCATTAGTATTCTTATCTGACTCAAAAAAGATTGTCTCTACCAAAAAATTATTTATAATCTTTACCTAAAATAAAATAGAGTGTTATCTCTATTCTTAGACATGCAATTGATTACTAGAATAAATGAAAATAAAAGTAACAAAAACGCTGAGATATAACTACCTAGCAGTTCGGCCATATGTTCGGTTAAACCCTGAATGCAGTTAAAGCAGTATATATGATGCAAGCGTATAGAAGTAAACCAATGATGATGGTGAGAAGAGAATCGTGCATACCTTTTGCATATGGTGATGATAGACAATTTCATGTAACACTGGAATTGAAAGTCACAAACACTAATCGTTTTTGCCATTGAACAAGTGGCTGCTAACTAAAATTAACATGTAGAATGTGCAAAGGAGAGGATATTGGGAAGACACTTGTTGTGCCCTATAGCTAGCTTTCATAAAAGGAGATAGCAAAGTACCACATTTGTATGTATAGATATTTTCCATGTGAGATGCTGCAAGCAAAAGTGGTCAAGTTAGGCCTTTGAGCATGGAAGGAAACATAGTTTCAGGTATACGTTAACACAGAATCAGGTAGATGTCTATTCCCAAAACATTCCATCACAAGTAGTCCCAACCTAGCTAGCATGCACATACATATGAAATAATAATATAGATAAAGGAGACTTCCTCCATTTTGCTATTTTTTTCCCAAATCAAAAAGAAACAAGTTTCCAAGCTGTATATATACTAAGATGGAATGTTTTACTTGTTCAGCAGAAGGTAGAAATTAATGCTATGTGCATTTGCTTCCTATGTGCATCTTTGATTGCGCCAAGATTCTAACTTCCATATAACAATTTATATATGCATCCATTACTACATTTTTTTCCTTTTTTGACAAGAAAAGATAATATTAATAAAAAAGAGTGTAACGGGTACTTCAACTCTTCTACAAAGTTAAGTCATCAAAACTTTACGTATTGAACTAGTTATACAAGAAAATAGGATCAATACATCAATACAAAAAAAAAACATTACAAATTTCTTATTTTTCTCCACAAACTATTGGTAACAACAAACCTTAATTTAATCTAAGGTAAAAACTAGGTTGCATTTACCTTGACTAGATACTATATCATGTCTTAACAACCAAATAAACCACACAACTGCATGCCAAATAAAAAAAAAAGTTTCCTAATTTTTTTTCAATTGTCAACCGGGCATATTGAACAAACATATCCATGAATGAATCACAAAAGAAAGGTCTAACCATGCAAAAATGTTAAGCCATAATGTTGTGACAATTTTTTATATATCAACCGCTCACTACATCTAGAAGTTACTTTGAATTCTTTATAAGTGAGTTTAATTTGATCAACTTCTCAGCATTTACTCGTAGTTAAGATAAAAAAAATATATAATAAATCAATGAAGTAAAACAATACAAAATTTTACACAAATTAAAATCAATTCATGCAACTTAAATTTAATTAAAAATTGTATAAAATACCTATATTTCTAATCTTTTTCATAAGCACCTATAAACTTAATAGAATTTAGCATTCTTACTTTAGAAAATGTTAGAATATAAGTGTGAGTAGAAAGTATAATATTAGATAAGGGTAACTGACTCAAACAAGTATTAAATAGAATTGACAATAAATTTATATATAGGTATCCATAACTAAAGGAGATCTCTTATATCGAAAGTTTTCCTAATATGTAAAAGGTCAGGTGGTGTGTTCCTAATGCTAGTGCAAATATCTAGAGCATATTGGCAATAATGATTAAGTTATAAAGACTATAATTGAAAACTCAAATGAAAAAAACTTCTACTCGATAGGAGAAATTGTTGAAGTATAAGTATGAATATAAAATCTCACATTAGATAAAAATTGGTGTGTTGAGTGACATATTTACAAGTAATAAATATCTATAAACTTAATATCTTAAAGTTTTTGTTAGATCTGAGGTCAAGTTTTAATTATAATTTTTAATTAAAAAACTTGTATAAATTAGAAGCTAATGATCTAATTAATAAACTATGCCTATTTCAGAGTTAAGTCGAGGAAACTACTTTGGAAAAATCTATCAAAATTTTTTTTTCTTCATTTATAAGAATCAAACTAATAACCTAAGATTTTGTTAAAGAAACTAAATTTACTTTTCTATTGGTCACCTTGTGACAATGTTTCAGCTTATATTTATTGGAGGTGACATTCCGTGGTTTAAAACTACTTGCGTTCATTATAATAAAATAATAATAATAAATTATTATTATTATTATTATTATTATTATTATTGCGTTCATGACAATTCTCGTTATTCACTCAAGTTCTTTCCCTCCATCGCCCAATTTTATTTTATTATCTTTAGTGTTACTTAATTATGGTATAGATCCCTCTATAAGTTGTTGCATCAATATTTTTTCCTTAATAGTTTATTGTTACCTGATAGCAATTTTATTCTCCAAATATTATTTGACTTATTCACCAAGAAATCTCATTTCCTTTTCCGCAAATTTATTTTACTACAACCTTGCAGCATTTGCCATAAACACCTTTACCCTCTCAGATTTTTTTGTAAAGTTTAGGTTTTGAATTTTGATCATGACAATCTTAAGTAGCATTAGCTCAACTTTTTTTTTGCAGCTTTTCTTTTTCTTAAATGGAGAAGCTAAATCAAACAATTTGTAAAAAAAAATCTTAAAATATTACACAACTTGATTTGCATAGAAGAAAAGGAAATTGAATAAAGCTTCTAAAAAGAGTTAGATAAACAAGTTTCAGAAGAAAAAACAAATTTGAAAACCAACTTCAAACCGGATCACATAAAATCCAAAACAATTTTAAAAAAATATGATTTAATTTTAAATTTCAAACCAGTTATTAATAGTTTTGATTTAGATTTTTCATTTTGGTCAGAGGAATCATTCATTGAAAATGTCTAGCAACACTTACAAAATGTTAAAGGAAGTACAGCAGTGATCGACAAATAAACGGTACAAAAATAATAAAATATAGTTTGAATTTTTTTAAAACGAAAGCATATAGGCCCATCCTTACGTTACATAGTGATAGGACCAAATTTTGGCTTTTTGTTATTTACATCTTGCATATTGTTGGTTATAACTCATTTTTCCTTTTGGTATATAATTTTATCTAAATATTATTCTTTTTTATTAATTTTATTTTAAATAATTGTGTGTTTCTTTTATTTATTTTTTTATTTATTTTCTAGAAATTTTCTTCATTGAAATTCTAAACATTTTTCTCATCAACAGTTTTGGTTCTCTTCATTTTTCAGTTCTTCCTACGTACTTTTTTCCTTGTTGAACATTCCTTCTCCAGCTATAACAAATTCATGACTTGAAAATGGTGAAGAAAAATAACATTTCCTTATTTATACATGTTAGATTAAATATTAATTTATCAGTATGAAAAAAAAATTATAATAAAATATAAAAAAATACCAAAATCGTCTTTTCAAAAATTTATACATGTTTTAGAACTAAAAGCATAGTTCTAAAACTTACTTTCAAGAATAAATATAAATTTTTTAGAGAGATAGTATCGATAGACTACAAATAAGTCACATGTCTAATAAAAATAAAAACACAAGGCAATGATATATCTTGGATAAAATAATTATCGCAACTATGAAAAAAATGCAACATTCAGTATCTTTTCGCACAAATTATTACATATAGGTTTGATGCAATAAACAAAGTATATTGTTAGAAAATGCAGTGTTAAAATAATAAAAAATAAAATATAAAATCAGTATTTAAAAAATAATAAAAATAATCTAAAATTAAGGTTTAAAGAATAATGGAGGTGGGGTGAAAAAATAAAATTTAAAGAATAACGAAGATGGAGGAAAAAATAGGTTTTTATTACTTTATACAAAAGAATAATTTTTATAAACAAATAAAAAAAGGTGTACTTAGAAAATTGGAGATGTAAATAGAAAAGGGCCCAAAATTTTTATAGGTGCGTGACCATTTTATAAAGAAGCTTTCGGCCCATGTTGCGTGGCAGGCAGCAAGGCTAAGCCACCGCCTTGTGAAATTGGACCACACTCCAATAAATAACTGCTCATGATATTCACACTTATTTTTTCACCCTCCACTTTTTCTTATATTGTTTTTCATAAAAATATTCTCGATAGAAACTAATTCTTTCTGTTTATTACTGCACAATGAAAAATATTTTTTGTTTTGCATGAAGACCAGATACATAACAGAATTACATAACGGAAATTAGTTTTCATTGTATATTTATTTATTTATTTTTGTGAATTGGTTATTTTTTATTAAATAATTTAATAACTTTTTAATGAATTAAATAACTCATAAATAAAATAATAATTTAGTTAATTTGGACACTTAAATTTTATTTGTTTAAATAATTCTAATAGTTGAATAACAGTTGTTGTGCTTGCTCAACTTTCGAAAATTTTAGTATAAATAAATAAAAAATTTTAATGCACAACCAAAAAAAATTTTTGTTATATATTGATGTGCAACGGAAACAAGTTTTTGTTGTGTCAATAAGAACAAAACAAGAAGAATAAACAGACAACGAAAAAGACATTAAGATAGTAAAGAACTCAATTATAAGAACGGAAAGAAAGATAAAAGATAGTAAAGAAAAATTGCAAGACTAATTTAATAGTGAGTGAGGTCTAAAGTAAATTTTGAGAAAAAAATATATTTTATTATAAATAAATAAAAATTATATGTCGAATCTTTTATAAATATATATGACTTTTTATTTTGTAAAAATTAATAATAAATATATTTTGGTTGATAGTTCTGAAGCTTAAGCTTTAGTTATCAGAGAAAAGAAATAAAAAATAAAAAATAAAAAAGAAAGAGAGGAGGTAGGAGGGTGTGAACAGAGAGGAAAGAAGGAGTGGTAGAAGGGAAGAGGAAATTAAGAGAGAGGGGAGGGTTGGGTAGGAAATTCAATAAAATAAAATGTGAAAGTGTGAAAATAAAAAAAAATGGTTTGAATATGAAGCCAGTAAATAATAATGGCCCTTTGATACACATTCAATCCAAAATCCTTTGCTTGGCCCAATGTCCAATATGCTTTATGCTAAGGTGTCATCCAGTCTCCATTGTGTATTTTATATCTCATTCTATTCCTATCTAGCAAGTATAGTACATACATAATCCATTATTATATCGCCACCAAAGCCATGCAATGCTGGAAAAAAAAAATGTAAATTATATCATTTTGATTTAAATTACTTGCTTTCCTATGGTCATGTTTACTTAGAAAATTTTATATCCGACACCTAGTCAAATATAATTAACTCCCGTTTTCTTTTTTTAACTTTTCTATATATAAATGATTGATTGATGTTTGAGATGCGTGTTATTCATGTAATAATTCATATAATAATTTACATAATATTTTATCTTTCTATCATATCATTTATTATTTATTATATATTTTATATTTTATATTTTTCTCATTTTTTCTCTTAATTATAAAATTTGTTGTTCAAATTATTTATAATCAAGTAATTTTAATATTTTACTTCCAATAAATAATGTGGTTAATTCATTCATTTTATCTTATAATATAATTGATTTCAAATAAGATATAAGTAATCTTAATTTTAAAAAAATTTCTCAATAATGAGAATAATTATAGAGATCGTAAACATTCATCACCAATTAAAAGAATGAAAAATATTCGAATAGAATCTCCTTTAGTCTACACAAGTCAAACTTCAATGTTGTATGTGTAGAGACTATGATGCTCAACTCAATATTTGTAGGAGGAGGTTAAGAGTATTGAAGTTACAAATTATATACTTGAGAACTCTATGACCTATTATATAGTTTTCCTGTAGGCTATAATAGTCATTCTTACATGATGAGGCAAGAGAAATGCCTTTATGGATAAACTCATGATTTTTTTTGTCAATAGCTAATGAATTGAGTCTCAAATCCTATGTTTCATAGTTGTATAAGAGTTGGTGTAGGATCAAAAGATTTACAATCTCTTAGGTATAGTGGGTCTTAAGGACTAAGTATTGAGCTTAATGATATTGGACTAGCGTATTAAATTTTCTCTTTAATGCATGCTTAAGTCATTTGAATAGAGTCCAAAATAGTTGTCCTCCTAGTTAATGGGCTTGTTCAACATCATTATTTATTTTTAATTTAAACAATCCTAGAGAAAAACAAGTAATTTATTGTTACATTTAGGCTTTAACATACTCAATGTTTCATGACATATTTGTATGGGTTATCTACTTTAATGATTACTTTTTTAGAGATTCAAATTAAGCTAACATCTTGTATTTTTTTTCTCTATTTTTTTCTTTATTCAAAGAATTGGATTTCATTGTTTAGCTTACAAGTTGTTTCCTTTATATCCTTTACTTTGAACAAGTTAAGATTTGTCATTTGTGTGGGTGATTTCTTTGGCTTATTAATGGGGTTTTTGTTGTTCTTTAGAGCAAGGTGATTCTAAAAGTTTTAATTATTTTAGTAGAGAAAATCCTTCAAGTGATTTATGGATAAGTGTGTTATGCCTTTTACTTTCTCTCCCAAGTCAAGATAATTTGATTGGGTTTACTCTAACATTATATCTACTACTTATAGGTTTCTGAAATGGATATAGTTCATATCTATACTATATTAAGGGGGAAAATACTCCTACAGAAAGTGTCAATTGGAACTTGAAGTTGATTTCCTCTTCTTTTGTGCATGATTCTAAAAGTGTTGATTATTTGGGTAGGAAAAATCCTAGCATTCACCGATAAATTCATCTTCCATATCTCATTGCATAAGAATCAGCGACACAACCTATAGGAATATAATGTAAATAGGTTATGGAGATCTTGGGTACACTCTTTAACTTCAAAACTCTTAGCCTCCTCCTACAAACATTGACTTGAGCATCAAAGTATCTTTAGGTACACCATTGTAATTTGGCTTGTGCGAACCAAAGGAGATTTTATTTAAATATTCATTACCCTTTGAATTGGTATTGAACAATAAATATTAAGAAGGGACATAGGTCTAAATTGACCTGATCAACCCAAACCAAATCAAAGTGAAAAATATGAATTAATTCATATCATTAGTTCAATTCAAATTTTAAAATAAAAACCTGATACTATCGATTCAAATATCATATTTGAGAATGTAAAATTCAAACCTATAATATTGTAGATTTTTTTAATTTTCTATGTTATATAATTTTATAATTTTTATGTTTCATAATTTTAACTTTTAATATATTCATTAGTTTTCTTTCATTTTATTATAATTTTTACTTTTTTAATTTTTTTTCTAATTTTATTAGGTGACCTGACCCTAACCAACCCAAATATGATCGGGTTGGTTCCGTTGCAGTTGCCAATTTTTTTTTTTTTAATTTTATTCGACTCAAACCAATTTACATTAGATCTAAATATTCCATAAAATCGAATCAACTTTACTTGTGACCACTCATAGTGTAAACAAATCATACATTTGAAAATAATATAATCTTTTTATATAGATTGGTGCTTGTAATAGTTTATTTTATTAGCATTTTTTTTATTATCTTTACTTTTGAAAACAAATCAAGAACATGAGTATTAGAATGTTCAACAAAATTTAAAATTTTTTCAAGGTTAATATAGTATTTTTAATTAATCCTCATCTAAATATTTAAATTTTTGGGAATCAAATAAAAGCTTAAACATAGCTGCATGTTTTGAAAAAATTATTCATTCAAATAAGCTCTCAATAAAAGAAATAATCAATCTGATATATAATAATAATAATAATAATAATAATAATAATAAAATAATAATAATAATAATTATTATTATTATTATTATTATTATTATTATTATTATTATTATTATTATTATTTATTTTTTTTTTTTTTTATTATTATTATTATAAATCCATAAAAAAAATCAACATATATAATTTGATTACGTACATTTTCATAAAAATGTCTTAATATATAGATCATATATTTTCAATGAAATATATATTCTATATTCATTTTAGTACCTTATTTTTTATGACAAAAGCAAATGCAGAACCATCTTCCTTAACTTTAAAGTAACAAGACAATAGTAGTAATATATGCATATATTTAGATTGCATAATCTTATTAATGAAATTAGAGACAAATAATATATTATATCAATAAAATTTATCATCTAATAATTTAAGTTAATAATAATAAATATTTCTTTTTAAGGATATAAAAGTGGTTTTGAGACCTTAAGTGATTAAAGGCTTTCAGCGACCACACTATTCTGTTCCAGAATAATGGCTAGAACTGTAGAAATGGCCATTTCAGCCCAAATCATCAAATGTCAAATGTGATATCCTAGTTCATTTGGGTTAGTTTTTTTTTTTTCTGGGTTTAGAAATTTGCATTGGTTTTTACTCGAATCATATGTGGCTTTTGTCTTACCAAAAGTTAATGCTGAGCCCTAACCTTCCATATGGGTCACACATTGTATCAAACCCGTTTACCCACGTAAAAGCTTAAATACAATTTATTCACTATAGTTTTAAATTTGACACAGAAAAAAAAAACACTCTAGTTTTAAATTGTTTTTATTCACAATCAACATAAAAAATCAGGTTTTAATATATTTTATTTAAAATTAATTCATTTTAATTTTGTCTCCTATAAAAATCATTTAATCTCTAATTTCATAAAAATATATGTTTCTATTTTCATCATTAGTTTTGCTCCACTAAGTAATGACATGATAAAGAAATCGTGAATAAATAGTACATGCACTTACAGGTAAAAATAATTGTGTACTATTTCAATAAAAAATTTGTTATATATGACAATTCTTTTTTGTAATAATTGTTTTAAAAATTATCTTTGTTGTGATTTTTAATTAATTGAAAGTGTAAAAAGTTTCTAAATGCATAGAAATTAAATTCATAAATCATTGCACATGATATATAATCTGATTATGTTATGTCTTCACTTAACAAAACAAGAAAACTAACAGTATGTATTTTCATTAAATCATGGATCAAATAAAAAATTAAAAAATGAATATTTTGAAGATAAAAAATATATTAATTTAACCCTAAATAATTGTGATTTTGTTTTCTGTTGTGGCAAGGGTTTTGAGTCCTAACAGAGTCATATAATACTCCTTACTGAAAAAACAAACCTTGTATACAATATAGTAACACACCTCAAATACACACTTATAATAGTTATGAATACATGAACATTTACCAGTGATGTATAAAATGCAAACTGAAAACTTAGTAAATGGCACATGATATATAGTCCCCACCAAAAATATGCAAAGTGAAACGTGTTTTGAAAACAAATAGACAATCGATGAGGTAGGTGTCCCAGCAATATATTATTCTTTCTACCAACTTGCTTCCAGGTGAATTCTGTGTTTGGCTCGTGGGGGGTACTCCATGTTATATAGCAATTACTACACCACCAACGAAATCAATTCATTTTTTTTTATTATTTTTATTTTGGTGAAAAAAAAATTAGTTTATTAGGAAATGAGTTTCTCTTGTAATATTATTTCCATGCCACAAACACCGTAATAGTATTAATAAATGTGTTGTCAATACAAGAATATGAACAGAAAATTAAGTTAAATTTTGGTTCTATAATTTTCAAATAAGTCCATGTACAAAGTTCATCACAGTTCGTAATAATTAAAATATTTAAATATGTTAATAAGGATTCAATTCTTAACTCTATATATATATATATAATAAATCTTTTCTAGAAGAAGTAAAATACGCTTTAGTAATCTCTAACTTTAAAATAATTAGTTTTTGATTAATAATGGAGGAATATTTTTAATACACATAAAAACATATTAAAAGCTTTTAACCAAATCTATTTTTTAAAAGAAAATGAGTTGGCCTTATTCATTTATAGTCGTTATCATTCTGTTAATTTTTTTTTGTTAAATTATAGAAACTTATTGAAAATATAGATAAATTATAGTATTCATTTGATATAAATAACACAATTAAATAGGTACTGTACTTTTAAAAAAAGTCCTTGTAATTTAACAAATAATAATGAGATCTAGTTAGTAGTTTAAATACAAGAATTTTGATAAAAAAAACTTTTAAAAACTACAAGAACTTATTTAAAAGTTAGTAAAACTATAAGAAATTACAAATGAATTAAATGTTAATATTTTTGTAATCAGTTGAGGCAATCTTGATTGGCAAAAGTTTCACTTCATTGTCATTATTCAAAGCAATGTTACGTAATTGAAAAGGATAAAGAAAAGAAGCAAGTTGGCCTTACAAGGTTCTCTCTAAGAGTTGGAAAGTGGAAGGGTGAAGGTTCTCTTAACTCTCAAGAGTGAAAAAGTGCTTTAGACCCCAAATTAATGGCACCTTATGGGCCTGCTATACACTGTCACATGGTCCCTAATGAATCTATCAAAGTAAGGAGCATGTGAACAGCAACAGGAGGCATAATGGTTTACCCTATTCAGTTAGACAAATGGGCTCTTCCTTCCTTCTTTCACATGCCATCAAATCTGCCACTATTTTTGATTACACAATTTACATCAACACCCCTTTCCCTCTTATCTTATCTCAATTCAAAATTTATGCTCCATTAATTTTCCTTCTTGGTATATGCATGAAATATACTTACCACATTTTGACAAATTCACAAACGGAAATTTAAGAATCGGATTCATATCACACAAAGATGGGAGTTCAATTTCTATTACCCATGTACGAATTTTATTGCTATGATAACATATATATCTTCTACCTCATGTAACTATGTTCAAATTGAATAAAACTAGTATAAGTAACAAAATTCACCCTTCAAATATTTAATATAATTACATGTCAGAAACTTAAAACTATTATATAATTTATATAGTTATTATTCAGACATGTAACCATGTGCCTATCCACACATTACATCCTTTTGTATAGGTTACTAAGATTCATAATTCTGTCACGGGGTACATGTTTAGTTTTCAAAATATGTGAAGCTAGATATGTTAGAGCAACATAAGGAGATTTTTATTTTTATTTTTTGTCGTAAATACTCCCTCTAAATTATTTACACAAATGCTTTCCAACATTATTCGTGTTAAGAAGTCTGGTTTGGAGGATATGATTTCTTGATGTAATATTTTTTATTTTATTTTATTTTATTTTTACCTAGTTAGGAAGTTAAATCTCCTAAACTTGACATTTCAACTGTTTATTTTTTATTTTTTGTTTTCTATTTTAATTTTTAAAATAAATAAAATTTTAATTATGTATACTAATTAACTATTTAGATTAATGAATTATTAACCTTATTAATTAATTTTTATATTTTCAATCCTAACATATTTAGACAATTAAATTAATTAAGTTATTATAATATATTTGTTAATCTTTATTTTATTTATCTAGTTATGTTATTTATAAATCTACGTATTAATTATCTCTTAAAATGTTGAAATAAATAAATAAAAATTATAATGCAGTAAATAATTTAAATTTTGTATACTTAAAAAAAATGAGTAACAAAAATAATTGATTAAACTTGATTGTTGGATGGATTATTACAATATAACAAACAAGATTATTCGGTTTGTTTTTTATTTCTTGGCTCATAAACACATTTTATTTTTAGAATGACCTTCTTGTCAATACAAATCACATCTTTTTTATTGTCTTTTTTTTTCTTTAAGGTTCATTTTAGTATAGATTTGTGTCAATCAAGAATGACCACAAGGATCTCTTTGCATCAATGAATTGTAGTACAACTTGTATCCATTAAATTGTGTGTAATTTTTTTCATGGTGTACTATGTTAAATGATTCTTTGTACATGTTGAACATGTTATCAAATATGTACATCTAATTTACATATGCATGGTAATCAACATGGATATGACCACAAGTAGTAATGAAAGTGAATAAGGTAGTGCTTGGAATTTTTCACAATCACAATTTTGTTCATGCAAGTTGATGTTGAATCTCCTCATAGGTTGCTCTTCTTGTGAATTTGTGACTTCCTCCACCATGAATTTAGTACTATTGTGGTATAAATCACAAATAGAGTCAAACACTATCCTTGTCCATTCTTCCTCCATAGCTTTGGCTAGAATTTGTGAATAACCATGACTAGATGAAAGCTAAGCGTTAAATTGTTGCCCCTAGTCACAAACAATTTAACCAACTTAAAGTAGGTTGCTTTAACCAACAAAATTATTTGGCAGATTCTTTGTACCTTTAGTACTCAATTTGGCCAACTCCACAAGATTAGTGGTCATGTGTTTTCAATGTCGTCTTGCATCCCACACTTTAGTCCATTCTTCTATTGTAATTGCCAATCCAATTTGCAAACTCTAGACTTTGTTGGCATAAGCAGTGGTAGTAATAAAAAAAAAGTTGCTTGTGTCAATGTATAACCTAAAGTGTATTTGGAAAAAAAAAATAGCACTATTATTTATACATATTAAAAGAATTAACAAATAATTTATATGAATGTGCTAATGATACTTACTCATATTTACAATTAGTTTTCTTTGCTTAACATTCTTAAATATCTTCATAAAATTTTGTGCAATGTGTCAAATGCAAAACACATGCACTGATCTTGCTTACCCTAGTCATTGCCCTCTCGTATGTAAACACTATTGATTTGTTTATCAAATATCAAGCAAATTCTTGTTTGTGGTGTGATGTGTCTTCTTAAGTTTTTTAGAATGAAGAACCAAACATCTACTACCTTACCTTCAACAATTGTAATGACAATTACAAAAATGTTATTGTTCTCATTTTGTGCCACTATTAGTAAGAGAGTCCCCTTGTATTTATTGTACAATCAAATTCCATCAACTTGGACATTGAGTTTACAATATGAAAACTCATCTATAAATGGTTTAAAACTCCAAAACAATCATTTGAATATTTTGTTTAGATACGAGGACATGATGTAATTTTTCGTCTTGTCCCTACCCTTTTGTATATATATAATTTTTAATTATATAATTATGTATTGTATATATAATTCTATAATTATATATATAATTATTAGTTATATATTTATTTTCATACTTTTTATAATTATTAAAATATAAATTAATTTTTAATAGTTAATAATTAAAGTAATAATAGTAGTAATGATTAAATAACAAAGTTAAAATTATAATTTAAATGAAAACTTAATTTAATTCTTAAATACTTTTTAAGTTCTTTATTATTTATAAATTTATATATTATTTGAATTAAAATATAATTAATAACTTAATAGATAATTTTTATTTAAAAATATATAAATAAACTAAATTATAACAGAAAAGTGTAAAAATGAGTGTTTTTTCAAATCCAAAAGAACTTGAAGTTGGATTTTATTTTATTTTTCGCGTATTTTATAAATCCAACTTCGAACTCATCATATTCTTTTGCAGGGATGAGAAAAAAAAAAGTCAAACTTGCTTTTGTTCCATCCTATTTGTTGTCCTACTAACCATACCTTCCAACGTAATTGAGAGATTTAAACTTATTATAACTTTTCTTTAGAGCCAATTATTGTGCCTAATAACATTTTCCGATGTCACAGAGAGATTCAAACTCATTACCTTTCTTTATATAGTACCAATTATTGGATCACAGCAAAGACACAATTTTATTTCTTTAATAATTTCTAGATTCATACATATTTTAGTTGGGGGGAGGGATAAGGTTGTCGAATATGTTAAGCCAACAAATACAAATAATTTTTTAAAAAATTTAATTTTTCCAAATTTTAAATCTATTTTATTAAAACATATAATAAATGAACCCTAATAAGATTTTTGTATTTATTAAAAATGACGACATCACTTCGTTACCTCCAACTCTGGTGCAAGAAATTTGGAACTGTAGACTGGTTTGATGTGCAAGAATTAAGGTTACTTTCGTTTGAGAAAACATTTTTTAAAAACAAGTAAAGAAAAATATATGATATTTTTGTAACTATTGATAAAAAAAAGTGAAAACACAAAAAGTTTAATCAAGAGGTCCTTAATAATCCAAAAATGTCAAAAGCTTCAGTGCTGTGAGTTTTACAAGTTGTCAAGAAATTGGTGCTGTTAATTGTTTTGATGAAAACTTGGATGTGTGAACATGTAATTGACATCCATTTTACTACGACTGAGGTAATTTCGGGTAACGGAATATGGTGGAGGAAGACAGCAAGACGACCACAAAGTGGACTCCAATCATAGTTATTTAGTTCAAGTAAGTGATGAGAATATAAGTAAAGTATAAAAATGAGGACATAATGAGTCATACCTAGACTAGATTCCTACTAATTAAGGCATAAACCTAGGAAGGTTGGTCCTAACACAAATTGGCCACAGGAGCTGTTCCAAAGTCCAAGGCTGGACAAGTTCCTCTTGATAAGGCACCTTACCAGGCCAGTTTGTAGAATTATTAAGGATAAATTTGTGAAGCTTGTGACACAGAACAGATAATAAAATAAATAGTTTATTTAAAATAATAATCAACCTTGGAAATTATTATATAAATTATTTTATATTTATTATTTTATGTGTAATACATAAATATTCATTTGTGTTTTTCTATTTTAATATATTTTTTATTATTATTTTTATATTTGGTAATGGTTTTCTAATTATTTTATTAATATAACAATTCATAAATTTAATAAATATATATTATATTTGATAAGCTTAATAAATATAATATATTTAATAAATTAGAATTATATATATATATATATAATTCTAAGTATATGACAGATTTAGTCAAATTTATTTTTATTTTTTATTTGGTCTGAAATTTTGTTCAGATCATTTATTCAAAGGTCAATCAATTTAGTTTCTTAATATAATTATCAATTTTAACATCATGTATAGTTAAATTATAAAATAAAAAATATAAAACTTAAACTGAATATATTTTATAAGCATTTTAAAATAAATATATTATTATAAGTATAATATATTATATTATACAAAAGAATTTTTATTAAATAAAAATTATGAAAAAAATATTATTATTACATAATTAATTAAAAAATTAATTTTTAAGAGAATATAGGATACCAAACTAAGTTGGAATCACCCAAAGCATAACCCTAACTCATTCTTAAAAGACATTGAGTTTAATTTCAAAATCTGAACTATAATCATAACCCTAACCCATTCTCAAAATATAATGGATCATAGGGACGAAGTCACAAGTAAATGGATACATGAAGAGGGAAAATTAAAAATTCGGTTAATAAATATATAAATATAAAAAATTTATATAAAATATTTATAATTATATATTATTTAAAATATCCAAAAATTATAATAGAAATATATTTACATACAACGCAAACTAAACATCTTTTTAAAGATTTCACATGCTATCAAGAACTTTTATATATATATATAATTATATTTTTACGAGAAAAATAGTATTAATTATATTCTAAAAATCTATTTAATTGATAAAAATTTGTTACTCACCAAATTATATTTTACATCAATAATAGCTAATAATTATCGAAGAATAGTTTGGTTTTTGATTGTTAGAAGAAAAAAAAATTATGTCATGGAAATATTACGATTCTGAAAGTAAATTCTAGCAAAATCTCGGATGTAATCCCATATTCAAATTGTTTTTCTAATTAAGGTTGATTCTTGACCAGTGCACTGGATATCGAAAATAGGTGAAAATCTCATAACCAATAATAAAAAGAATAAATTAAGACTAGAGAAGAGAAACAAAGATAATGCAGGAAAAATGATAATAGGAAGATAATTCTTTTGTTTATATGTTTCAAAATTTAAATTGTCAATATTTTACATAGTACATGTGTGTCCAGGCCTTTAGAAAAAATTAATAAATATCACTTAATTTTTAAATCAATAAAAAAGGAAGACTGAGAACATTTTTAATGAGAGTTACTTAAATACATATAAGCAATATATTTTATCTATTTTAGTGGTTCAAATATTACACTTCAATTTTAAGCAATCAAATTAATTTTTTAGTCACAAATATTTTTTATCTCTCTTCATATTCACTCTCCTACATATACAAATAAATGCTAAGCAATTCACAATCAACAATTACTTATACAAGTAACTCTCTCCAATTTAAACAATCCAAAATATACATGATACATTAAAATATTATTTTATTATTAAACAACTTATGTAATATAACTAAAAAACTCTAATTAGAGATGCTCTAATAAAGTTATTTGATTGAAAATGTAATTATTTATAATTTTTAAAATGATAATATCATATTATAAAAATAAAAAATCATTAGAAAAAGAAAAATAAATAACTATGATATTGAAATATTTTATCTAAAAAGAGTAAAAAAGTATAATTATTTCTACAATAAAATCTACGAAATAATAATATTTTGTAAAAAAAACACTTAAAACATTATTTGCACATTCTAACCTCTACACAAAAATAATTATCATAATATATATATGTATTTAAATTTAAAAAAAGAAAAGTCAGGGCAAGGCACTCTGTCCCAACACACAACTCTGTTATTAGTGTACCGAATTGTGCTATACTTATCCCTATATATATTATTAAAAGCCGTTAAAACCCTACAAAAAGAAGTTCATATACCAATCAAAGTATTAAATAATAACTTTATGATTAACAATGGTGGTGTGGCCATATGGTAACTGATGACTAAGCATCAATATCCAAAGCATTGTACTATCCTTTGGTTCTTTTTTCTTTTTATCTTCCATGGATACAAATTCCAATAAAATAAAACCCTTATTAGGGTCCCCCACATGGTCTAAGTAAATGAAGAAAAACAAATTCTGTGATGTATAATTAGTAGGGAAATTATGCCAATCTCTATCGCAAACCATGCAAAAGGTTGAGCAACGTTTTAGTAATGAACCAAACCAAGCGTGTTTGTAAGGAGAAAAGACGAGGTGATGCTCACAAGAATGTTGAAGATTGAGATTGTTGGAGATAAGACATAGAAAATATAATGGACCACCGCAATAGCAGTCCCTAATCTTTATGCTGTTATATAATTGTGTGGTCCATTTTTGACTCGCAATAACTGGTCCTTTCCCTATTTTGTTGCTTTGCTTAACTATTCTTTCTTTCTAATGATTTTTTTCTTCTATTATTATCCGTTATTTTCTCCAACATAGTAAATTTAAGAATGAAGGAAAAGGAATCGTCAGTTTAACATATTTTTAGATGGAAAAATGAGTTTTAAATGTACCTTTGTTTCGAACTAAAAATTAGATTTGTACTCAAGATTAGTCTCACATCATCTAAGGTCTAAATTTTGTAGAAATATTTGGTCACTCTATCAAAGAGAGAAAAATTAAGAAAAAAAAAATGCTTTCAAAGTTGTGGGTGGAATGCCCTCTAGATAAAGTAAATAGATAAAGGGAATGAGATTAAGTTTCATATTAAATATTAATCTCATAGATAAGCCAAAAAGACCAAATCTTGCAAGGATAATTAGGAAATTTACTGAAAATTTAAAAATCCTAATTAATTACTGTGGTTAAAAAAAAAAAGTTAAGAATGAAAAAAGTACTTTAGAAGCATGGGTGAATTGCACTTTAGATAAAGTAAATCCAAAGGCAATTAACCAAAACTATTTTTTCAGTGGGTCTAGGTAATAACATGTTAGTTTCAACATCTGGTATGTGATTTACTGCTACTAATGATGGAAAATTTGATAAATTAATAAGCAATCTCGTCAATCAAAATGGAATGTTAGGTATAATGTTGGTGGGGTATTTGTAACGGCTACAACATCCGTTCCAGATGCAGGGGACACTTTACTATAAACTAAATGCTTTGCTTCATAAATCGGATTTTAAAGTTGGTACCTTTTTTAATGAGTTAAATGTTATAATTACGTGATTCATTTTCTAATGAATAATTTAAACAGATTTGGTTTAATACTCGGAGAGTATTTGGTTTCATTACACACTTGTATTAAATATTTGAAAAAAAAAAAAAAAAGACCACCTATAATAATTTTATCAGATTCGAATAGTATTGTTTTTTAAAAAAGATATTTGTGATTTTTACACACAAAAATTTAAATAGTTTTGGTAATCAACAAATTTGTGCCAAGCTAAAAACATCAACAAAAAAAGTTTGACTACATTTTTTTGTTGTTTTTTAAGTTGCACTGTTTTTATTATTTTAGTTTAAATTGTATGTAATTTTTGGATTTCAAGTTATTTTGAGCTAATTAAATTATTTTATTTTTAAAATCAAGCAAATTTGATTTTGTGTTAAAAATCTACCTAAAATCTTCAAAATTTTATTTTCTACTCGATCAAAAGATTCATAAATTAAATAGATTAATTGTGTTAAACCTTCTTATAATAAAAACTTATAAAAAGTCTCAATTTAACCCTTTTCAAATGCTAATCTCACATTCTGCAGATCCAGTTAAATTTTATAAAAAATTTACTAAATTTCTAACTTCTAAAAAAAATTGAAAGTTATTTTAACCCAAATTCATGTAAAAACTCTCAAATATTTGAATAAAAAACAATTTTAAATAGAAAAAAGAACAAATTAGGGAACCAAATTACTTAATTTTAAAAATTAACTAAACAAGTTAAAAACCTAAAAGCACACACAATTGAAATTATAGAAGTAAAAATACAATTAAAAAAGATGGGTAGGGTTTGTTTAGTTTCCACAGTTGAAAGTGAGTGGATGGCATATGGTAGATATAAAATTTACCTGACCTGGCATGCAGGTGAGATTAAAAGGGAATCGAAATTGGAAGGCACTAGATATAGTGCATTCCCTTGTAAAGGACACACAACACAGTGACACAAAGCAGAGTACTAATTAAAGAGGGACACTGAGAATCCAATGAAAATGGCTAGCCATATTGTGACCTAGGCCACACAGTACTGTTATGCCCTAAAGGTTGAGAAAATTACTATTAGCATACCAATTGTGCTAATCTTTTCCTTTTACCAAAGGTTCCCTTAGAGAACTGTAATGGTTTATTTTGGGAAAGTTGCCAACTCCTCTTAAATAGTGGCACATGGGATCATGTTCTAATGCAAACCCCACTTCTGGTTCACCCTAGTACGCTCTCCTAGTCTTCGCCAAATGGGACTTCACTTTCGGAAAATTAGGTTTCTCAGCCAAATGCCACACAACACCCAATCAAATGTTTCTACTTTTCTGCCCTGCATGCTACATTTTTAAACAACAAACTGACAAATTGTAAATCAAATATGCATCAACTTTCAAATTTAATTATTAACTCACTCTTCAAAAAAATTTAAATTAGCCGCGGGAGAATTTAAATATGTTTTTTTTTAAATATTTGTTGTTCAAATTTAACTATGAAAACATAATTTCCTGTCACTAAATTTAGTTACTGAAAGCAGTTTTGTTTGAACTAAATATAATAATTACCCGTGACAAAAAAATTTAATATTTAACATAATTACATGTTCAAGTAAAGTCATCTGTTAAATTGAAATAATTATGTTAATTAATTTGCATATTCAATAATATTATATATATAAAAAATCACATTTTAAACACTACATTGTTTTTCTCCCTTTTTCATTAGGATTAGGACGAGAGAAAATTAGTACTTGGGGAAAGATTTAGGTAGTAGGCTGTTTCTTTCAGATGAATTAGCTGCACACTTACACCCCCAAAAGAATTGATGCACAGGTTCTCTTTTTTTAATTGCAATATCAATAATCTGTTGCCAATTAATTGCAAAGTGGGAGAAATTACATATCAAAAAATATGATGATTATGGTGTCACAAGCCCATTACTTTCATCAAAGTTAAAATGATCAATTGGTTATATATGTGGTGCATTCTTACACTATTTCCGTTTATTTATTTATTATTTTTAAAGAGAAAATATTTTTATTTATCTGTTATTTTAAAATTTCAAGATAACCTTAATTACTATTTCTTAATTATATATACCATTATTGAACAGGAGAAAAATAATATAGAAAATGTCAAAGTAATGAATGAGAAAGATAAAAGATATACTAAAAATTGTAAATAATTAATTATAATATAAATAAGAATATTAAATATCATTCTTAATTTAAGAGGAAAATTAGTATATAAAATGTCAAAGTAATAAATGAGAAAGATATAAAAAATTATAAAAATAATTATATTATAAATAATAATATTAAATATCATTCTAAATTTATATTATAATCTTGAACCATATAACAAAAATCAATACAAAATAATCTCATATTTGCTAGGGTACCCTCGTAAATAAAAAGGTTTTGGAACAATTGATTTTTAGATAAATAAAAATATAAGTAATTGATACATCATTTATTTTGTTATTTAGAGAAAAATCTATATTTATTTAAACTTATTCCTTAACTAATTAAAATATTTTTATTTAAAATTTAAAATTTAAAATTATAATTATTTCTATTAAAAAATTTAATTACTGTTTTAAAAATATTTTAATACTTTTCATTACAAGCAATAATCAATTTTTTAAGTTAAAATAATTATAATTTTCAAAATTTAAAAAGAACTGATATTTTAATTAAATAAAGACTAAAGTAAAATATATATTAGTTTTATTACTAGATGATAAAATGAATATATAATAAAAACTTAAATGTTATTAATCCAAAAACCAACTGTTACATATCTCCTTAAATTTACCGGTGTACCATATAATTTCTCTTATAATTATCAATATTTTGAGGGTTGAACTTGCCACTTTTCAAATGCATTCATGTATAACTATACTTTATATACTTTTAAAAGTTCATGTATATTCAATTAAATTTGAGTTATTTTTTCATGCATGTTAATTTTTGTTATATCATGAAAGGAAATATTATAAAAGAAATTATAATAAGATTTAGAATTTAATTTTTCATCCACTACTTAAACATTTTTACAGCATCAACCTATTAAAATTATTTTAGATATAACTTTTAAAATAATATATATATACATATATTGGGACATGAATATAAAATTTATTGTGATTTATGATGAGTTTAATTTGTGCGCGGTGTAAAAACAATTATATAATCCACAAGCTAAAAATTATTTTAAGGATGATTAATTAATAAAACAATTATTACAAAAATTAATAATATCCTATCTTACATAACAGTACTTTGATTGAATGATTATCATTGTATTTAAATTAGATTAATTTATAATAAATCTAAACAAGTATTGTAGAGAGACGTTATAATTTAGTTAATGAAATAAAATTTAAAATATTTATTACGTCAAAAATATTTTTTTAATACATATATACACATTTGAATAACTGAAAGCATTTAATTATTAAATTTTTTTATAAATTACATGTATTTCTTCTAAATATTTAAAATTAAATTGATTAAATTAAAACAATCTCATAGTAGTTTATCTTCTCGCTTTGTTAGTGAAAGAATCATTTCATAAGATGTACCATTTTCCACCGATAGACAAACAATTTATATATAAAATCTATTAATTTTGTTTTTATTTTATTTTATTTTTATTTTTATTTTTATAATATAACATTATTATATTGATTATGATAAATTATACTTTATTCTCTTATAATTTTATACTTTTTTAAACTTATCCCATATATTATTTTTTTGCATATAATTAAACTTTGTAAAATTTGAGCTAAAGTAAAAATAAAAAATAGCATAAGGTTTCCTTTTATATATATATACTCAATATAGTTACAATTTTAGATTTATTAATCACAATTTTAATTGTGATCATAATACTTGTACTTTAATCTAGATATCAAGAAAAATTATTAGTGATAAACAATCATCAAGAAATAAAAAAAAATTACGACTATAGCATAATAAAATATAAGTAATTTATATTATTACGAAGAAAAATCTACTTCTTGTTGAATCAAGATATATAGCAGTAGTCTAAGAGACTTTATTGGGTCGAAATTCAATTCCTTGCTATGTGTGCTGAGACTTTTCCCTTAATTAAGAGTTGACCTTTGCAACTTAGCTTCCCCCCATACCACACTCGAATACTCATTAAATTTTTCCCAGTGGTGGGATCCAAATAACAATAGAATGCCACATTTATTGTATCCTTTGTTATGCAATAACTATAACCATGGTCCCTGAACACCCAATAGATCCAGCACCAACACGTATTTTCTTTGGTTTAATTTCAACTACCAATAGATCATGTTTTGCACTTACACACAACCCTCATCATTGATGAAATTGAAATTATTTATCTTCCATGTGACCAGTTCTAGCTATTTCCTTCGAAATACTTACCCTAAAATATTATCATTATTAATTACATGACAAGATTGTTTATCAACTCAATGAATTATTGACATGGTAAAAATGCATGCTAGCTAGGTAGAGTAATTCTGAATGAAATTTGTACTGAAATTACTTTATCAACTTACATACATGTGCATCGAATAAAGATACTGACACTATACTTCAATTACCTGTACAGGTGAGCTTTGTGCCAATAACTTCTACGTATAATTTTGTGACTTTTTCATTGTTGTTTGTCAGTGCATATATCAATCACTATTTGTATGACAATGTCACCTCTCATATTTGACATGTTAAAATATAAACAAAAAAAAATCATTAGTTTTTTTTTCCAATTAAATTAGTACAAACAAACTGCAGAAGAAAAGATTGGGACAGAGCTGAGTCATTAGAAAGGAGAAATTCTTCTGCCAGGCTCGAGGATTCGCGCCACAGCTGAAGTTTATATAAATATTTGAATTAATTTTTGGATTTTACTTGAATATTTTATGACTAATTTTGTTTAGAGTATTGATAAGTAAAAGCCTTTAAATTACTTAATTTAAATTTATTTATTATTTTTTGAAAAATTCTTGATTTAAATAGTTTTATATGATAAATATGATGTGAATATATATAATAAAAGTTTGCTTATTTGTCTTTAGTTATGACTTTGGCTTAGATTTTCAATTTTTCTCTGTTGGTAGGTAATATTTCATTACAAATCTTTACTGAAATCAGTGATCTTTCTTAACTTTATAAAAGCTCATATTTTATTTTGAATCTAAACTTATATTTAAAAAAATATACGTATATAATTTTTTCACAATATTTAAATCATGTTATAAATATCATTAATATTAAAAATATAAAAAATTATTGCTAATTAATAAAAGTATAGATAATATTTTTAATAAATATTACTAAAACTTATTTAAGAAAAATTTGCATTTATAATGTGCCACAATGTTTTATTTTGGAAAACTTCCAAATATTTAACTTAACTATATACTTAAAATTAAAATAAATAATTCAATTAAAAGACATTGATCTCGACCTTGAATGATATAATTTGGTAAATTGTGAAAATAAGTTACTAATATGACCACATGTTTTGAATTTAAAATATGTGAAAAACATTACTCGAATCGTATATTGATTTGATTCCTGATTTGGGATCTCTAATTCTGCCTAACGAGGTGAATTTGCCTAGCAAATGTAGGTGTTTGGAGCTATAAAACAACACTGTCGGGGCACGTGTTGGAAATATGTAACGTGCACGCACGTTAGAATACAACAAGACTGAAAGAGAGGGGTCTATCATCTACAGAGGAACCATTAGAATCAGCAATTATAACCATTTATAAAATAATATGGTTTTAAAAGTTAGAAGTTACAAAAAAAAAAAAAAAGTTAATCTACCTAATAAAGTTATTTAGAGGGTCACATCATTTTGCCATGGGTAATTTTTTTAGGTAGGGACAGAAAGTTGCCTATCAACACCATGACATGTAGGGCGTTAAACTCAGTTTTGTTCACACCCCAAATAAAGTTAACTCCCATATTAAGCAAAATTGCATTATCAAGATAAGTGTACTGCACCATATATGCATTCTTTTCTTAATCAATCATAAAGCAATCTATACTTTGCTAAAGTGAGAATGATCTTGTGATAAATCATGTTTTTATATGCAACATTTGTAGATCACTCTCATCTAATGTACAAATTTTGTTAGCATAAATATTTTTATAAATGTTGGTTGAGTATGGAGATCTAATATAATTTTAATGGACATGTGTAAATCAATTTTTACAATTATTATGTTTTTTTGAGTCAATTTGTTTTAATTTTTTAATTTTTTGAAAAAATATTTGTGAGTATAATATTATTACCTGATACGCAATTATATAATTAGATACTCCCTTATGGGGTTGAAATGACAGGCTTTGTGCATTTAAGTATGAGAGAATGTTAATTGTTTTATTGAGACACATGAAAATGCTAAGGTTACTATTGATAAAGACAGGAGAATAGGCAAAGAATCTTTCTGTACCACCAACTTTATCATTAGTGTTACGGAAGAATTTTGGGTAAAAACCATATTTACATATAATAATTATACATCTATAATATATACTAGTTTATCGTATACATATTAAATAGTCCAATTGTAAGAAAAAATTTATAACATTAAAACTAATAACGTCGGTGTCGTAATTCATAAACAAATAACTAAAGTATTAATTATATGCATTTGGATTAATTTATGTTTTTATAATTTTGTAAATACTTTTAGAAAATAAACTTTTTTTTTTAAATGAGATCACACGCACAATAAAATTTAGTATTGATATCATAATAATTAGTTACAAATTTATTATGATTCCCTCATAAATATAATACATTAGATAAGTTATTAAATCTTTATTGAACCCTATTTTTTAGTTTATGATTAGGATTATAAACAAAAAAATCATCAATAGTCCATGAAAAGGTTTTATGTAATATATCATGTCTAGAAAAACAAATACCAAATTGAGTCATTAATGCATTAAAATATGTTAGAATTTTCTAACCTTAAAATGAGATAAATTATGTGATTTTGAATTAAAAAAAAAAGTCCGGGTTTCTAGTTTCTTCCCTCATTGATTCTCCCTAAGATTATAGGTCCACATGAAAGCATATCTGGTTATGCAGAATTTTTTTTTTTAATATAATCCGGTTATGCAGATCTCTCTGTTCCCCAGTAAAAAGACAAAATTCAACTCCCTTAACGCATGTGATTTATGATTTAATTTCGAAATTTATGTGTAACGAAAAATATCCTGTAGTCTTTTCTTTTTGACAAGTCATTAATCACATATATACAAATATTAAAGTTTTCATTAATAATCTTCCCTTTTCTAAACCTTTTCTTTTTTTCTGAAAATATGAAAAGAAATAACATGTACATTAGGATAAAAACCAATATGGTTAGTCCCTATGTTCCAACAAAGAAACCCACTTAGCTAGGCACATGCGAATGCACCTTAATTATGAAGAAAAACGAAGCCAAAATTTCCAAATGTCTATTGTCAACAGTACAGCACAAATGCACTTCTAATAAAACTTTTTTTTTTTTTTAAAACACGAATATTTTTTTTAAATAATCATATTCGAGTCAAACTCAATTATTACAAGACATAAACTTCTCGATAAGTATTTAACATAATTATATAGTTAAAATTAAAATTTAAAATTATTTATTAAACTAAAATAACGTTGTAGCAAATTGATTCATGTTATTGATGGTCCCTAATAAAACTTTATTATAAAGTAAACAGAAATGCAGATATGATTCGAATTTCCAAGGCGTCCTGTACAATGCATTTGGAATAAGATGTGGTAAAGATGACCCAAATTCACACAGTGAATTACTGTTTCATTTAGTGGGGAATTGATACAATTCCTAGTCAAGTGCACAAAATATCCCTGTTTTTAAGGGGCAATTAAGGACCTAGGACCAGCTCCATGCCTCGGTAGTTAGGAGCACCATGGGCATCATCCCCTATGGGCCCAACACCCTCTACACCAAAACAAGATTAGTGACTTCATCAATAACCAAAATCCAAAACAACCAATTGGTGGACCCAAAACCAAGTAATAAATTAAATAAGGGGTTACCAAAAACAAAATGCACCCATAATGTGAGTGAGGGGTGGTAGACACAACACAACACCCTGTGACCTGTCTCTCTCTCCCCCTCTCTCTCTAATCTTTATCTTTCTCTTTATTATTTAAATGTTCTAGTGAATATCATTATTAATTAAAAATTAATAATAATGTGATCTACATCTGCTTGCCTTAAAAGGAAAGAGCCTACAAACATTTCCAAGATCACATGGACTTGGATAATTGCATAAAATATATGGCTACTTAGATTACAAACTATTAAATAACATTATCTTTAAAAAGTAGGATTAAGATTCTCCCAAACCATAACTCTAACAAGGAAACTAGCCTCTCGTTTTTTTCGCATAAAGGATAAAAAAGCATATTTGTAGATTGACTGAACACTTGATTAAAGAGAATAATTAAAAGAATAACAAGGTTTCTCTTATAATCATTGGCCACATCATCATCCCTCAAGTACACTTTCTTCTTTTAACATACTTAGATTATCAAAACCTTACATATAATATAATCTGTTTATGCTTCTTTGATTAACGTACTTTCTTCACAGAAGAATAAAGAATAACATTACCAATTAACAAACCAGCCTTAACACTTTCTGCCTCGATCCCTCGGACACTAGATGTGAAGAAAATAATAATTACTTAAATTCCATGTCTGACCGGAGAAAGAGAAAAAGTGCACAATGCTTAACCATCATCATCTTCTCAACCAAAAAGAACACTAAAATAAAATAAAAAAATAATACATAGAGTTCTTCATAGAGCAAATCCAATCCCAAAGACCAAAAGTGAGAGTAAGAAGAAGAAAAGCCAGGCCAGCTAGCCATGCTAAAAGAGAGAAAAAGAGCAAAGAAACAAACAAAGAATAAAACATCATACACACAAAATTTGAGATTGGAGTAATAGAAACACTAATTAACACTAACCATTTTCTTACTAACGAACATTACATTATAATTATTAAGAAATAGAATAAAAAAGGGAACATTTATGAACCCAGAAAATTAAATTCCCTGCGGATATCATATCAATATCATCAAAAACAAATGTCTCCCATGTTAAGAAGGTGATAATCTCATTAATTAACAAAAACTAAACAATTAAATCAAAAAAAAAAAAAAGAAAACGACTAGTTAAGTAATTAACCGGTAGCACCTCTTAATTACTCTATCTAAACATATTATTCTCTCTTATTATTTTTTTCAAGAAGAAGAAGAAGACCCATTAGTACCGCCGCCGTTAGTCCCACTATCATTCTCGTACTGGTTTGCATCCTGGGAACCGAGGTTGTCGTTTCCATTTCCATTGGCGTTAACGTTACCGTTAATTCCGTCGCCTTGATGTTCGTGAACAAAAACGGTCATAGTGGCGACGCCGTTAGCGTCGGCGCTACCATTAACGTTGTTGTTGTCTCTCTTCCCGAAAGTGTTCTTGTTGTTGTGCATCCAAACCTTGAGAACGCTTCTGTCAACGCCAACTTCGTTGCAAAACTCCGTAACGGCTTCTTCGTCGCGCTTCTGCATCTTCCACCCCACTTTCTCTGCGAACTCGTGCATCTTCTCCTTCTGCTCCGGAGTGAACTTCGTCCGGAACCGTTTCCGGGAGTGGTGCAGCGGCGCCGGCGCGGCTGTGTTTTCCGGCGCGACTGAGAGGCCGCCGGAGAGGGCGAGAAGCATGTGGGGGGCGGACGGGTAGGAGGAGATCGGCGGCGGGGAGGCGGAGTTGGGGCTCCGGTGCGGCGGAGCCGGTGGTGGAGGGTGATGGCGGTGGTGGGGCTGGTACTCCAGAACGTGGTGCGTCGCCGGAGAAATGGGGGGCTCGTCGGGCTCCCGGCGGTGGAAGTTCCGGTGGCAGCCGCAGGCGGCGCACTTGATGGAGCTGGGGTCGTCGGCGGTGGCGGTCGGCGACGGCATGAACTCGCCGCAGCCGTCCAAGGCGTGGCCGCCGAGGCTGGCCACGTGGTTCTTCAGGCATTCCTTGTAAACCACCGTGACGGGATGGTTTGCATGGTGGTGCTGCGGCTGAGGAAGGTGGCGCTTTAGGACCCCGTTGGAAAAAGACACCGGCTTTGGGTTTGGGTTTGGGTTTGCGGCGGGTTGGTGAATCCGGGTCGGAGTCTCGGATTCGGGTTCCGGCGATTTCGCGATTGCGTTTGTGGCTGTTGTTGTCGCTGTTATAATCTCCATGCTCCTAATAATTAATGACCAAAAACCTTTGCTTTTTGCGACGGCTTCATCAAAGTTCTGTTGCTGAAATTGAGAAATGGATGAATGGTTAGGTGTTTTTGTTATATGTGTTTTGTGTAGAGCTATGAAGAAGAGAAAAATTAAGAGAAGAAAAAAAGTGTTATATTACTTTCTTCTACTTGAGGAGGAGAAGATGGAGAAGAGAAGAGAGCTAAGAGAAAAAGAGAAGAAGATGTTGATGATGTTTTTCAGTGAGGACTGTTGATAATGAAAAATCGGGGTTATGTGGTTGTCCCTTCTTAACCACTTGTTTTTTTAACCCTAGTTCTAATCTATGGTTAAGTTATTGACCCTACTTGGGGGTTAGATGTGAGTAATAAATATACCCCTCTCCTCTCATACGCTACTATTTATTACTTCTACTTATTATTATTTTTTGGTCTTGGTAATAATAATAATATATTTACTCTATATATTATTAAAATTAATAATAAAATATTTTAATTATTTTAAAACATTTTATTTTTATAATAATTTTATCTAGTTTAAACATTGTTTTTTAAAAGATATTTATGATGTGATAAAATTCATTAATTAACATTTATTATTGGTTATTTATTATAATAATATATGGTACTACATTTAAATGAATTATTTATTTATTTATTATTATTATTATTATTATTATTATTATTATTATTATTATTATTATTATTATTATTATAGAAGAGTGGATTAGTAAGAGGGAGGTTTGTTTGGGGAAGGGGGGAAATGAAATAATGAATGATGAGAGAAACAATGGTGAGTTGACCCGGTGCTAAATTTTGTCAAGCTGGCAAGGAAGGACATTTCCGCAGTTAAATCATTATTGCAAATATTGTAAATGTAAATGTACATTTAATATTTAATATTTAATATTTACATAGTACTGTATTTATTTACTTTTTCTTAATCCTCGTAATAACTGAACTTCACTTTGGTTAATGGATATGCATTAATTAAAACGTAATCCACAACTTGCACTTCTTTTCTCGCCCTTCAATGAATACATAATAAAAAGGGGAGTGGCATGTTACGTAATTTCAAGCAAAAAGAGGTGGAAGCACCATATCACATACCTTTCCTCTAAAAATTTGAAAGGTGTCTCTGTCGGCACCGGAGATATTCCGGACACCGTGCACTTTAAAACGGCTGCGTCCACCACCGTAACAAGATTATACTAGAAAACACTGAAACCATAAATAGAACAAATTAAATAATCATATTTTTACTTGCTTATTTACTAATGTCAAATTGTCTCCACTTAAAAGTTGAATCGTTAATAACATATATTTATGAAACCAAATAAAATATATTTAAATTAATTACACTTTATTTTTTATTATTAAAAATTTTCTATTATTATTTATTTATTTAATAAATTCAAAAACATTTTATTTCAAAGTTTGTATCATTAATAATATATATTAATGAGATCAAATAAAATATATTTAAATTAATTATACTTTTATTATATTATTATTATCTTCTTAACATGATTGTTTTCGATGAAAATTTAAATTTTTTGGTACTTGTAATTCTTCTATTATTATTATTTCATAAATTTAGTTTTTTTAATTTAATTCTACTACAATTTAATTGTATAATTTTAATTAATTTATTAATTTAATAATAATATTTATTAGATTTTAATATTCAACATTTAACTGAAATATTAGACTTGAAAGTGCAATGGAATATTGCCTCACTATAGACATATTGACTTGACTTTGCAATAAAATATTATAACAATAATTTTAATAAATATTAATTACAAAATGACTAAAATAATATAAATCAAATTTATGAAAAATAAAAAGACTAAATTTGTGAATAAAAATAGTAAAAGAAAAAGTGTAACTAAATGAATATATACTTTTAGTAACATCATTAAAAACAATAGTACGAGCAAAAAGATTTAGATAATATATATGAGATTTTAAGTTGAAATTTTGTTACAATGTAATTTTTAATTTTACAAAAAAGAAAATTATAAAGAAATAATTAATGGCATGGTATATTTATTAGTTCTATTTATTTGTAGTGATGCAGGCATAGTATTGTTTTGTGTACCCGGAGAGGTGGAGGCCCTCTTTGTATTATTTTGGGACAGAAATGCCCTCGAGTGTTGGGGATTATTACTTTTCTGGGACATGTTGCATGAACCGGCATTCCTCCTCAACCATAGTTGTTATAATCACAAATTAAGGAGGCAAGAAGGGTCCCAAATCATCCAACACGTGTCAAACGAGAGCAGCATCGTGACACGTGTGAGTCAGCCATGCAAGGATGAAAGTCAAAATTACTGACTAGAGGTGTAAATAAAGAATAGATGAGTTATTAATGAAGTAATTAATTGAGACATAAAAAGTTATAAATAAATGAATAAGAAAAAGCCAAGAGGAAAAGAGGGTCCGTTATGGAGGGCACTGAGTTTAGAGCATGGGCAGGTAGTGTACGTACTGTTAGATGGCAAATCAATCACACAACAAAAAGTGTAAACACAAAGAGTATAGATTAAAGACTTCAATTTTTTTTTAATCATTGTGTACAGTTATTTCTATTTTTTAATTAATATTAATAAATTCACAGATTCATTTTTTATGATAATATTTTGTATTAATTTTATAAATAAAAATTTAAATTTTTTAATGTATTTCTTTTCACATATTTTTAATATATTTTTTATTCTAAAATTTGAATTTTTATTTTTCATCTTATTATATAATACTTATTATTTAAAAGATTAAGTGATTATAATAAATTATATACATTAGGATATTTGTCATGTTAGTATATAATATTTTCAAAAAATTAAATTTTTAAAATAAATATTATTTATTTTTCTTAAAATAAAAATTAAAAACTAAAAGTAATAATGTCAAATTTTATAAAAATAAAAATATTTTATAAAAATCAAAACTAAATTTTATATATTTTATAAAAATTAAAATCAGTTATTATAAAATTTTAAAATTTTAAATGATAAAAATAATAAAAAAAATTTGAAAGAACTAAAATAAAAAATTTATTTTATAAAAACTAAAAACATATCTAAACTTTAAATAAATTACTTTATGTGTCTTCATATTAAATATTTTTAATTATTTAAAAATAATCACAGCAAAAATTGAAATTAGTTATAAAATTATTTATGTGTAATTTTAATTAAATTTTTATATATTACTAGTGTAGAAAGGTTTATTATGAATATAATTTTTTTTTAAGATAATTATCCTAAAAAAATATAAAAATTTCTTACAGTCAATTTATATATTATTTAATCATACTTTTTGATTTTTAGTTTCTTCGGATTTAAGTTTAAATACAAAATAGAAAAATAGTTGAATCTTCTAATTTAAACTTAAAAATTAAAGAAAAATTATGTATTTTAGGTGACGTCAGCGGACCAATAATAATCAGGTTTAACCATGGGATAGCGTGTAAATCAGAGGATGCATTGAATCTCACGATCGACAATTCTAACCCAACACAATACAACCGTGAACATACGGAGTTTTTTATTAACCAAAATTGATCAATTTTATTATTATAATACAAAAACAGAAAAACTATGTAAAGATGTATTTTTTTTATTTTATTATATAAAAATATAGAAAAATAAATCTATGTATACCGTTATTCGTTCATATTTTTTATAATACAATAGTTTTTGGAAAATTATATTTGTACAATAATTTTATATTTTTGAATTATAATTTTTTAAATTAATGAGAAAAAAAGAAGAAAAAGGAAATATAAGATTAAAAATAAAAAGAATTATATAAATAGTAATCTTTTACATTTTTTATTTGGAATTTTATTAGTAATAAGAACGTAGATGTGTAAAAAAATGTTAACATTAATTTTTAGCTTTGAATCCTAAGTTTTATTACAAAAACATTTATTGCACTTTTTGTATTTTTTTATGTAATAAATATTTTTCTTATAAAAATTTACCACTTTTAAACGCTTGAGATCTACCTTAAACATTGATGTTAATAATACGATTAGACTATAAGTAAATGGTAAAAATAAAACTCCAGAAAAATATAATAATTTGTATGCAAGAAATATTTTTAGCACTATTCGGCCCAATTTACAACTAAAATATGCTTTTTTCACGCATTTATGAAAATTGCTTTGGAGTTATGACTGAACCGTTTATAGTATGGCCAAATGGGCTTTTTTCAAGTGGCTTGATTTGTATTATTTATGAGTGAAAATATTAATATAATTATAACATTTAATTAATTAGAATTTATAAGAAAAATTTAGTTGTTATCCATATTAGAAAGTAAAAGATTTTACGAGTTTTTGTTAATAGATAGTCAAATTTCTTGTAGAAATTAATATTATTAGTAATTATTAATCATAATTAATTTTGATGTGATTATAATATTTTAAAATAAAATAATATTATTTAGTAAAATTTCATATGCACATTCAACAATGAATCATTATGAAGTGGATATCATCAATATCACTTACTATATTCAATAAATTACCATTTTTTTTCATTTGTCTTATTTAATCTAATATTACAATTATACTCATTAAATTTAATTAGTATAACTTACAAGTTTTTGGTTAAAGATTAAAACTTACTCCAACTTGTGTCAAAATTTCAATTGCACGTGAGATTGATATTTTTGATTTGTCCATTTTAGAAGAAAAAAAAATTTAATTCACTTTTACTAATTTATTTCATTAAATCAAATTCAAGAAAATGTCGGAGTACTTTAAATTGTAGAACCAATAAATCTAAGTCATTTTTCAATTTCATTTTCCCTCTTTTAGCTATCAAATTCTCTTTCTCTCTCTCTTTTCTCCTAATTTATTAGTTAACCACCACTTTCTAATAATATAGGGCTAAAATAAAAGAATAACAAGGAAGGAGGATTTGAAGACATTCTACAAGGGATAAAAGGACCAACGACAAGAGTTAGAAGTAAAAGGTTACAAAATGCTCTAGAAGAGAAGATAAAAAAGATCATGCACTTAAAAGCCTTGAAGAATGAGACACCAAGGCTCCTCAATTGGATCCCAGTTGAAGATGTTGCTAAAGAAAGTGGTTTAAGTGTAGTGATATTAGTGTTAAGTGTCAATGGTCCCAAGAGCACCCTGATCAGATTTATGAATGACATTAAGTGCCTTATAGGTAACTAAGTGCACTAAATTGGTGTTAAGCACCCCTTTTCAAGATTTTGTTAAGTGCTAAATGCAGACTAGATACACCAAGTAACTTTGGGAGAAGACTTTGATTTTGAATTTTGCATATGTTTTTTATGTAATTAGGCTTACCATGGGCTTTATTGTGTGATTAACCTCTATTTAATATTGTAAGTGATATGTTGATGATATAAATAATTTTACAAACATATATTGTAATTAGTTTTGATGATGTATGAGATTAAGCCTTCATAAAATTAGAAAGTTTATATATTAAGCAATTAATATAACAAAACTTAATTAATCAAGTTCTAAATGTTAAAATAACAAAACTTACATGCAACCACAAAATCATGATCAATTAAGCAATTTCTCAAAAATCTTAAAAACTCAACAATGTCTACGAAGTTCGCAACAATGGCTACCAATCATACAGCAAATCACTATCATGTATTCCTAGTAAATTGAACAACATAATAATAGTATAACAGCAATATACAATCCAAGAAAATCACACAACGGTAGCTTCCCTTACTTGTTGTAAACTTAAGGAATGAACACTTTCGAGGAAGGAGGTGAGAAAGCTTGATCAATACTTGGTTCTACACTTGGTTGAGGAAGATGAGAAAAATTCAGAGGAAGAGGAAAAGTTGTTCTAGTTTTCTAAAAAAACTCCAAGGGTTATCAAGGTTCGCATATATGTAGGGCTCAAGGGGTTGGTCTTGTGTCTAATGCATAATGGGATTTAGGGGACTAATGGTGGATGGAGTTTGGGAAACCATTTAGTTTTTAGGGATTTGGTTGTCCTTTAGGTAAAAGGATATTGTCAACTCACTCAAGATGATGAGTCAACTCAAGAAATCACTTTTAGGAAAGACTTACTTTGATAAAAGTGCTTTCAACCACTTTGACCTTTCCTGGGCATTTTCTCGAGAAATGCACAACACAACATTTTCATAATTATTTTCAATAGAATTTAAATTTAATTATACTTTTTAATTATTCAATCACTTCGATGAAACAACATATATAACAAGCAGTGTTACATGAGATGTTAACCTCAATTTGTTGCACGACCAATCTTCAAGAAGCACAATTGTGCTTTCGCACTATATGACTATGCTTAATTGAGAGCAATTGTGTTCCAAAATTTGAAGCACTAACTTGAAAACCCAACATAGGCATGTTTTGCAAATCATGATTGTGCTCTTCTCAAGCACAACCTAACGAACTAAAAGTGGAGTTTCAAAAACTAATTACAACTATGCACCATTTGTGTATGGTCATGTTCAACCGAGCATAGTTGTGTTCAACCTATGCATGACTATGCTTAACTATTTGTCATTTGTCACATGCGAAGTGCAATAAATGCACCTCAAATTCCTTAATTTATGGGTTCTATCATATTCCTATTACTAGATTTATTGTTCAATTACTGTAATAGTATATTCCAAAATGGGGAATCCTTATCAATCTAAGTCTTTCTAATTATTAATTATCTAATTTCTTACCCAATTCTAGAAAAACCCATAATTTAACCTAAGTCATTACAATAACATCAACCCAGTCTCATGCACCACAAACTAAATCAATTACAAGGGTTCCCATTAATTCATCACAAGGAAGAAGTCAATTATAATAATGCAAGACATAATTCAATTGACAACCAAATTACAATTTTATACATACATATCATGCAATTCACATCACAATTAGCCCTAGAGAATTTAGTTTGTTTGTTAAGCTTTAAAGAATTTACATTCCCTTTCATAATAATTATCAAATAGGTAAGAAGAAATCAAACTAATTGACATTTAAAGTCAACCTCTCTACCTATGACATTTGTTATACCCATGAATATGGTAGTTCCACTCTCTCTTACCTCAATAGTAAGAATCCACGACAACGAGGAATGAGAATATTCAATAATGACTCCCTCAACAGACGAATGTAGTAACAACTAGTGGTAGAATTCTTGTATCAACTCTAGAGAAGGCATTCAGAAAAATAGGCAAAACAAGACTTTTTAAAAGGAAGAAAGGAATATATCGGTAGAGTTTCGTTAGGGTATATGAACCAAGGTGCAACAAAAATAAGAACATAGGCAATGTGAAGCCCAAAACACTATTTTATAAAATTTAAAACATTTTCGTCATAAAAGTCTATTTTTAATATTCTCTTTACATCTAATATAATTTTCCAAAATACTAATACTTTAAAATAGAAAAACATAAGATTTAATAATGTACTAAAATCAATACAATGATAAATTACTATTAAGATACCAATATATATACATATACATACACTTACTATAATAATTATATACATATACACAATTAATAATGAATAAAAATATCAAGATGTTACAAATGCAATTTTGAGCACTACTTGACTTTGATGTTTTGAACCTTGTATTTTATATTTGTATGCTTTTGGGTATTGTCCTTTGTATTAATTTATCAAGTTATGCTTCTAAACAAAGTAGACTTCACATTTTGTGCTTATTGACTCTCACATACAAATGTTTCTTGAGTTTGATTAACAATCTATATGGTATGGTCTTCTAAATCTGACTAGTCTTGCCCTGTTTACATATTCTTAAAGTAAAACATCACTACCAATGATTTCAAAATACTTATAACTTAATTATAGTAGTTTGTTAATTGTTATTAAAAATTTCATTTTAAGAAGAGTTTAAACTTACCATATAGTGTAGGTTGTTGTATGTGACAGGCCACAATATATTGACAAGTGTGACACCCTTTTACCCCCAAATACTTAAATTAAATTAATAAAATAAATAAAATAAAGACAGGATAATAGTTAAAAGCAAAAAGCACAATTTGTATTAAGGATAAAAGGTTTCCATGGTAATTAAAAGGTAGGCACAAAGTTTTCAAGGAGGTTTTAGATCTAAACATTATAATTGAGAAAATTAAAGTCATCATCATCTTTAAAATAAGTCATTCAAACATCAAGGCATAGAGCAACTATTCTAACTTCTAGAACCCCGATGTCACACTAATTAGAGCAGATCCCGCCTTTTCAAAACTTGGCACCATGAGTGCCCTCAACATTACCTAAAAGAAAACAACAAGAGAAAGTACGGTGAGAAATCGCATTCAATCATATATAAAGGCAGATAATGCCCCAAATCTCACCCATTACCGTACTCAATTACTAACAGTTAACATATGCTCATATACCAATCACATTTCATTCATTCAAAATCAATCACAGTTCATTCATGTTACAAAATGCACATGCTCGCACAATGCATATGCTCATCACCACACCTAAGAGTCTCGAGTCGGAACTCCACACCATGGGTGAACCTCCTCAATCCCCTTAATTATCACTAATGATGGCCACACCGTTAAACACCCCGTATGGGCCGATGTGTCGCACAGTTAAACACCACCTATGACCCGTGTGAAGACATTCCACACAACCGTTAAACACCACCTATGGCCGGCGTGCAACATGGTTAAACACCACCTATGGCCTATGCATATAAATGTCCCCATCATTTGTCCACCTGTTAAACACCACTTTTGGCCAAGGTCCCCTGTTAAACACCACATATGGTCAGGGTATTATAGTCACGTCTGGCTTCTCATGCATCTCATGTCTCTCATGTCCATGCTCAATGCAGTCTTATCCACACTCTTTTTCTCATGATTTATTTATACATCATTCGCACAATCCACAATCATACCCAACCATATTAATTTAACCATCATTATTATAAATCATTTATCAGGAAGCACGGAAACGCACATAAAACACCATTGAACTTCACCCAATTTTATCATTGCCTCAAATCATGAACAACCATAAACAACACAAGAATCAAGTAATTAGGACAATTAATCATACAGTTTCCCAATAAAATCACATTAGGACAAGACGTTAATCAGACTACAGAGCATATTGACAAATCTTTTCTACCGATTAAAATATTTTTAAAACTTAGTAATCAAACAAAATTAAGAATTTAGATCCTAGAGGGACTTAGGGATTGCCCTCACTACCCGTACACTTCCGCATTCATATATGATCAAACACATCTCCCCCGTACCTTAGATGCAAAGAATAGTGATGATCTGATGCGGCTCTAGGACGGTCTGAACACCCTATCTCCTCTTCCTTGCAGGTCAGCGTTCTCTCTCCTCTAGGTCTGACTGTCTTACGCATAAAACACCAATTAGGTTAAACTGATTACCCCTGTCTAATATTCTAGTTGGGTCGGGTCAATCCCGACCCGTCCGTCAGCCTCCCCATTAATTCAATTAATTAAATTAATAAATGAAAATAATTTAGATAAAACCTCATCAGTTTATAAAATCATTAACCCCTCTATTAAAATAAAATTGATAATAATAATAATAATGTAATTAATTTCTAAAAATAATTAAATAAATTTTAGGATGTTACAACAAGGTTGTAAATGAGCCAAATGTTGTTATGATGAACATTTGTTTATATTTATGAATATGTTATGACGTGTGTAATGGATTATTTATAGGTAACAATGTGATGAGATGATGATTATATTTATGAAAATGTTATGACTTGTTTGATGAATTATTTATGGGTAACAATGTGAAGAGATGATAATCGGTTCAATATCTGATGAATATATATGTAACATTTGTTTATATTTATGAATATGTCATAATATGTGTGATGGATTATTTATGGATAACAATGTGATGAGATGATGATTATATTTATGAATATGTTATATTTGTTTGATGGATTATTTATGAGTAACTATGTGATGAGATGATGATCAATTCAATGTTTATTATATATATATATATATATATATATATATATATATATATATATATATATATATATATATATATATGAGAGAGATTGTGAACAATATATAATACATAGACAAGTTTGGACCTGCATATAATTTTCAAACTTTAATTATCGAATATAATAAATATATTACATGACTATAGATAAATTGGATACTATACTACCCATTTTACAAAATTTTAATTAACCATAAACGAGATACTAATTACAAGTTATTTTTATGAATATTTTATTAGGTTTGGATTCGATTACTGTCACTACCCTGTTGCAATTTTTAATTTTTTCTCGTTAACTGATGCCATTTGTACATGTAAATTAATACTAATTGTTGTATATTGATGAGTTATATTCTGCATGCCATGCTGACTATAATCACATGATTAATTGGTTTAATTTGGTTAATTAGTTAATTATTTTTGTATGGTTAATAGATAATTAGTTTTCTACCAATATAATCATAAATGTTGCTCCATTTTAAATAATATTCTCATCAACCACAGTACTTGCTTTCTTGTCATTTTAAATAGTTCTGTCATATTTTGCATCACAAATACCAACTTGAGCCACTTACATTCCTAGTTGACGAGTGATGCCAGATCTTTGATTGTACAAGAAAAGTGTCAATTGATAGTATAGCCATGATATACCCTAATCTTTGTATTTCATAGATGGAATAAAACATTTTGAGCTATGGGTCCCAAATTGCAGCTTATAAATTAGTATGTAGCTAGCACAAGATCAGTACCTTATAAAATATATATACCTGTGCTCTTACAGGGACATTGCACCTTCCACTAATTTCCCATTTTTAGAAATAAGGTAGAGGTGAGAGATGTGGGAAAGTTACACTTTCGGTGCATTCTTTGGGACCTATATATTCTTCGCTTACAAAATTATTTTGAAGAATAATTATTAGAAAATTTAAAATTTGTTATAAAATAATTTTGTGGTTAATTTTAAAATTAATAGTTATTTTGTAGTTAATTCTAATAAAAATAATTAGTTACAAAATTATTATAATATTGAATGGTAGCACGAAATAAGTAGTAAATTAGTTAAGAAAATAATCCTAGTTAATTTGTAGTAAATTTTTTAAAATTTGAAGTTATTTTCTAACTAATTTGTAGTAATAAGAAGTATAAATGAATATAACTTCAATTTAACTAGAAAAAATAATATTCTAGTTAATTAATAGTTAATTAGTTAAGATTTAGCTATTAATTTAAATGAGAGTTAAAATTAGTAAAAAAATCAAAAAATTCTTATAAAAAATCCTATATATATAATTGTTGATGGACATTTAACTTGTTTATAACTATTTTAATAATTCAATCCTATTGATTTGTTATTTCTTCGTGACTCAAAAGTTTAACATGATTCAACATGTAATTTCCCTACGAATAAATTGAATAAAAAAGGAAAATAATAATAGACAAAAAGTAACATTTTTGTTGTGAGACTCTCTTTATTATTAATTAAATTTTATTAAAAATAATAAATTTTGATGACAATTACAAATAAATCACGAAAAAATCTCATTAAATGTAAATAATTTTATAAAAAAATTTATTTTTAATAAATTTCAATAAATAATAAAAAATCTCACAAAAGAGAATGTTAAAAGAAAGTATCGCTAAAATTCCATCTTTAGTTATTTACATTCCTAAGAAAGTATCTACTAGAGCACGTATAAAATGAAAAAAATAAAATAAATTTATTCATAAGTTAAAATAAATTTTTAAATAAATTAATATGAGAGATCTTTTACAAATTAATTTTAGTTTTTATATAAGTTAATATAAAATAATTTTTATAAATTATCTTAAATATAAATTAATTTTTAACTTATAAAAAAATTTATTTCATTTTTTTTATTTTTCTTTTCTATAAGTATTCATGGAAAAGTTTACCTAAATAAATTTTAAAATAAATTAAAATACCTGGTTAAGGGTTCATAAAACAGTAATTTCTAAAAACAATAAAAAAAAACATAAACATTTGTATTTTCATTTACAAACACGGACCTAAGACAGAAATTAAAGTTAATAGGGATAATAGCATTTGACAGCCTAAATTATTTCTTTCATTTTTTATCATTATTTTTATCTTATATTAAACTCCATAATCATTCAATCTACTACTAAAGACTAGGTTGCAAACCTAGAGCCTAATGCTTATCTTTCAATCCACAAATATAATTATATATTGGCTATAACCTTAGTTCTCTTTTGTGGAAAGAATAGGGCGTGTTCTGATAATAATTACTCTAATCATAATATGTTTGCTTGTTTTCCCATCAACTAAGTTGATTAAGGTGAAGAAGATGTTAAACTCTCTCGCACAAGCGCCAATGATTTTAAAAAAATACAATTAGCAAATATACAAATATATATTTCATATTTTGAAAAGGAAACAGAAACTTCGAAAGAGATGGCACAACAAAAAAAATAAAATAAAGACAGAGAGAATGAACCCCACCTTCTTTTTCACTTCTCACATCAATTAATAATAATAATAATAATATCAACAATTCAATCAACCAAATTATTTTCAAATTGTCTCTCTTTTTCTCATTTTTATATAAAAATGATGGTGAACTTTTTTTTGGTTATTTGAAAATAATAACTAATATGGCCTTAGCCTCAATATTTTATAGACATCTCATTTTTTCTATGAACTGAGAGTGTTTCAATCAAAAGACAATGACTAATATTTTAATATATTTATATTTATTTAATAAGTTAGAAATATTTATTTCATCATATACCTTTTCATATGTAAAGATTTGATATCGTCCCTAATTATATATTTAAAGGACAAAGTTATATTAATAGTGATCTCATTTTCCTCTCGAGTAATGTACTATACCCAGCAATATATATGAACTCAATCTGTCCAATAATTGCACGTTTGTTATTAGGATTTTTTTTCTAGTTTTCTGGTAATATATAACAATAATTGAAACCCATGGTAGAAAAGCTGAAACCCATGCTTGTAGCTTAGAAATCATGGGATGGAAACTGATTGCATTGTTTTTGGCCTGACTTGAAGTTGAAGATGAAGGGTTAGAAGAAAAGTGTACCTATAGCTATAGGGTACGTAGGAAAGAGACATAAGGAAAGGTGGAAAGGAACCAAATATGAGGAAAAATAACCAGGCGTTCAAGCACACTATCATGACTCACTGCTCTATGATTTGCCATCACAACTAAACAAGTGAAACAAACCAATGAACCAAACATACCTTCTTTAGGGAAAAAAAGAAGAAGGAATGTTATGTCACTTCTCCTTCAATTCAATCCATAGAACATATTTATTTGAATAAGATATGGGAAGTTAGTGCCCTAGCGTGTGTCAGGAGAACCTTAAAATCTTGGAGATGTTTATTAATAGGCTATTGAGTTTACTAATTAAATATTATGAATTAATATATATTCACTAATTAATATTAGTTACATCTTGACTCTAATGAGTTTATGGGGCTTTTTTCAACATGTTTTTATAATTTTACTTAACCAAAAACTTCTTTTTAGTCAATTTTTATGAATAGACACTAAACTCATTTATTATCATGTAGGACTTTATCATAAATAGTTGAGTTCCCAACCTTTATTAGGACTTGTTAGGTATGGGAGCCCGAAAATAATGAAAATTTATATTAATGAGTCAAATAGAAAACTACAATAAATAGTAGATTTCACATCTAATATTATTTCAAAATTTTAGTGAATGAGTGAATTGCTTCACTTGTATAATTCTCATTAAACCCATTTCTTATCAATACATATTAAACTTTTAGCACACCACTATTACTTTTACATGTTAATTAATCGATCCAAATTACTATAGTATGCACGATCGTTCTCTCTATATACATGTCTTAGCAATTTCTAAAAATCTATATTGTGCATGTGAAGCATCAAATTGTCAAGAGTTGAAAATTTGAAATGGATCGCTATATTTGTTTCACTTTCTTTATGACGTAATTATTGACTAATATTTTAATTTGGGTAGTGACATACGATGTTTATTTTCCCAAAAAGTCCAAAGTGGATGATAAGTTTAACAAACAAACTAATTAATCAATCATGTTATCAAGAATAGACTTCCGTGATTTATTTTCTATCTTGTCGGAGCGTCGGCAATACACTGCCAAATCAAGTTGGTCTTTAAGAATTTCACCCTCTTTTTTTCTTTATGATCGAAGGGTGTAGAAGCCCAAAAACAAACTACAAGATAATCAAATTTAATTAAGATTTGTTTAGATAAATTTTTTTATGATTATTCATAGAAAAAGAAAATAATAAATAAAAATAAACTAAACTTGTTTATAAGTTAAAATTAATTTTTATATAAATTAAAAATTAATTTTAAAAAATTAATGAATTTAATGGTCATACACTTTATATTATTAATATATAGTCATTTTTTCAAAGTTAACATAAAATAATTTCTATAAATTAATTTATCTATTTTTAGATAAATTTTTCTATAAACACTTATAAGAAAAAAATAAAATTAATTTTTCATAAGTTAAAATTAATTTATGCATAAATTAAAAATAAATTTAGAGAGAAACTAATATGAGAGAGTTTCAATAAATTAGTTTATATATAAACTAAAATTTTAAATTATGAAGAAACTTATTTTATTTTTTCTTCTTATTTTATTCTCTAATATGTATTTATGAAAATATTTATGAAAATATTTATCCAAACAATTCTTATATATAAAATTTAATTATATAAAAACTTATTTTTTAATTTTATAAATATTTATGGAAAAATTTATTTAACCTGCTATAAAGAGAAGGAGGAATCTGACAACAAAGAAATGGAAGCAAAAGTAGGGAGAAATGATATAGTTCCAACAGTTCATGTGGTAGTGTAGGTTTTGTCTTAATTTGAATCTATTAATTGTTCATGCAAATGACTACACTATGGGTGTGAAAAAAGCCTTTTGAATCTCCAAAACATGATGCTACCAAATGAAGAGTATCAAATGTTGAGCTACTTTGGTTTTCAAAGAGCCATTATGTCAATAACGTAATGCATGTGTGATGTGACTACAAAAATGAGATTCCCATCATCTTTGCCACATATATATATATATATATATATATATATACCTGCCCAATATCTATGAAGACAGGTTATGCTCCACCCACCGGAACCAATATGTGCTAATTATAAAGACAGTTTAAAACAAATGATTTAATACTTGTGATGATTTTTTTTTCGGGTATTCCTCTTCAATAACAATCTTATATGATTTACTGTAAAACACAAGATGTGAAGATCTTTTCTGTTAGAATTCAACCTTAATTTGTCATGTTATGAGAAACTAGTATCTCTTGTTATATTTAATCTCTTTATGATTAATTTGTAATGATTTAATACTTATAAAATTTACAACACTTTAAGCAAATATATAAACTCGAGTGTTCTCAGTGTGGTTTGGATCAATTTTTGCAACAGAAGACATCTCAAACAAACATAAAATTAACATGCTGTTTGATTTGGTTCAATTTGAATGTAACATGAAATATGAACCAAATCAAATTGATCTTTTACGTTTTTTTTTTTAAATATTAACACAATGTAAGAATTAAGTTTACATAATTATTACGCTATATTATTCTAAAAAATAATAATTTTCTTTTTACTAAATTCTGTTTAAAATATTTATTTACAATATATTTATTTTATTATATAATATATATTATTTTATGTTAGTTATTTATAAAAACTAGTTAATAAAAATTATTTTAAATATTTTATTTAATTGTAAATATTTTATTATATATATATAACAATTCATCTCTTAATTTATTCCTTTAATTATTATTTTAAAAAATCATTATGAATTATGTTAAATTTAATTATTTATTTAAAATTTTTATTTTTCATTATTATTATTACTTTCAGAAAACATGTTTTAAAATAATAAATTAAAAATAACGTACAGATATAATTGAAATAAAATTAAATACAAGTATTAAGATAGTATTTAACTGATGTTATTAATATAGTATTTTTTAAATATATAAATAAATGGTATTTTTCTTATATTGTATTAGTTATTATATTTATTAAATTTAATATATAGTTAATTTCAAGAATATTATTAAATATAATAAATTTACTCTATTTAATAAATATAATGTTAATATATGCATATTAAATGTACTAATTTTTGAAGGAATATATTTGTATTAAAAACATATCATTAAATAAAATGCAATTATTAAAAGATATAATACTTATATATATATATATATATATATATATATATATATATATATATATATATATATATATATATATATATATATATATATATATATATATATATATATATATATATATATATATATATATATAAAACTAATTTTTAAACAATAATAAAATAGTAAAAATTTAATTATAATTTAATATATATATATATATAATAAAATTATATAGATACTACTATATGAAATACACTTTTATAGTACTTCCAATAAAAGTTTTTTATAAAAAAAAATTATTTTCTATTTATAGAGTTTTTGTTAGAATTAAAATTTAAAGAGAGGAGGTAATACTAAGAAAATAAGTCTTTTATACAAGTAAATATAAGAAAGTGCAAAAAAAAAAAAATCTATGAATAAAAAATATTAGTAAAAATTAATATCAACAATGTAAGTTAAGCCTAAACTTTAAGTTCTCAACTTGTCTCATTTATACTCTACTAGTAATGCATACAAAACATATAAAAGTTCATAAAACATCTAACACAAACAATTACAACTAATGTCAAATTGACTCACACTCACACTACTTATATACATGGATTAGGTTGTTATCCATAATACAAAAGTTAAGTGTTTTGTCTTCTAGATCTCAGTGCTCATTCACAACCTTAGTTTTCATTCTTATCTTGAGTCTTTCCCATCCCTCCATTATAATAGATCATTTCCACGTGTCAAATTTATTTCCTTCAAAGACATAAGAGAATAAAGAGAAGGAAAATTAAAGATAAAATATTGTGTAAGGGAAAGAAACCTTCAATGAGAGATTTAAGAAAGGACACGAGAATACCTTGAAATTCAAACTAAAGGGATTTAATGCATATATTCTATAAGGTGTCATTGAATCAATAAGGCTTCTCTAATCTCTAGCCAACAAGAAACAAAAAGGACAATGCATCCTCCTTTGTGAACTTGGTGAAGCACAATGTTATGGCACTTTTAGAAGGAGAGTATAGAGGAAAATTTGAGGAAAATCTTAAATGCATTTCATTAATATTGAATAACAAATTAGAAAGTATAATTATATGTTCACTAGCGATAAGGGTTGTATATATATATTACAATTATTGCTTATAAAATAGGAAATAAGGAAATGTTCTGCTTTAGAGGGGAACAAATATTCCAACATTTAATAGACAAGATTGGACACCTAATTAGATTGTTATAATTAATTAGAGAATCATTCTAGTAATCAACAAGAGATATCTTAATAATTATATTATTATACAACTTATGTTGATATTTCCCCTCAAGTTGGAACATAAATCTCTATTATACTTAACTTGTCAATTGTACTATGAAAAATCTTTGCTGAAATAGTCTTTTTGAGCACATAAGTTAGTTGCCTTTTTGATTGGACAAATAGAAATTGTATAATCTTTTGGTCAAGGTTCTACTTGATGAAGTGATAATCAACTTCAACATGTTTGCTGCAATCATGTCATACTTGGTTTTGCACAATTTCAATGGTTGTTGTATTGTCACAAAGATTCATAAGTTTTGCATACTTGATACCTAAGTCCTTTATAACAAACACTCTTAATCCACAACAATTCACACACACCATAGGTCATACCTCATAATTCTGCTTTGGCACTTGTTCTTGTCATAATCTTTTGCTTTTTACTTTTCCAAGTGACAAGATTTCCTCCCACGACAATAAAATATCCAAATATTCTGATTGTTTGGTATGTTGGAATTTTATATTCTAATAACTAATATGGGCTAATATTATAAAATAATTATATTAGTTATTTATCATTAATGGGCTTTATTTTATGTGGTTAAATTAAGTGAACCTGTTAGGCAACTAAAAAAGATGATAGAAGCTTAAATGAGAAGATGTCATTGTTGGACAATTAAGGGATAGTGGAAATTGGAGACCCTTCTACGTTAACACATTATAAGAAGGTTGTGATTTACAATATATTGAACCATTGAAAACTTATACTCTCTTCTCCCTATTTAAAAAAAAAAACTAAGGTCCCATTGAAAACTTAAGAGATTTGGTTGAGGAAGAATCATAAAGTTACTATTTTCCTTTGTTCTTGCTTGTAGTTGATTACCGCAATATTTTCAAAACAGTTGTTGAAGAATGCTTAAATCAAGAACTGATAATTGGATTCAAGTATTTATCTTATCTCTAGTAATCTAACATGATGTTGATCCTATGTGTACAATAATGGGTTGTTCTTAAAATATGTATGCTTTGTGTTTATATTGTTGTTGTTTAAAGATCCTCTAGAATAAAGATTAAAAGCATGTCCTTAAATAATTATTCCAGGCATGGTAACCTACCTAATTAATATATATATATATATATATATGTATATGTATATCCTTTAATGATTGAGACGCCATTTTTCTATAATAATAGTCCTTTATCTTGAGCATTCTTTAAATACCATAAGATTTGATAAGCAACATTCTTATGCACTTTGCTTGACGAATGCATGAAATGACTCACAACATAAGCTATATTTGGTTGTATATGTGACAAATAGATTAGTCTCCCAACCAATCATTGATAACGATCCTTATTTGTAGGGATTTGGTTTAGGAAATTTTGAATATGATTCATTTCAATAGGTGTTTTAATTGGTTTGCAAGTAAGAATTTTATTTTCAGTCAAAATATCTAGCACATATTTTTACTTTGAGAGAACAATCCCTTATTTTGATCTTGCTACACCAATCTCTAAATAATATTTAAGTTGCCTCAAGTCCATTATTTCAAATTTAGTAGTCAAATACCCTTGTAATTCTCTCCTTTCACAAGAATCATCCTCAGTCACAATCATATCATGAACATATGCAACTAAAATAGTTACCTTCCTTTCTTTGTGTTTTACAAATAAAGTATTTTTAACATCAAAGTGCTCCATAGGCTAATATCAATTTGTTGCTATAGATATAAGAATGCAAATTGTATTGATCTTAGCAACTAGTGAAAAAGTCTTTTGGTACATCCAATCATATTTTTTCCTTTAGATAATGGAAGAAGCTCCCAAGTGGCTTTCTTTTGTTGAGCCTTCATTTTTCTGATCATTTCCTTTTTTCATTTTGGATTTAACAATGCATCATGCACACTACTAGGAATAGCAACATTGGATAATTGATTAACAATAAGTGCATACGAGTCAGATAATCTATAGGGATAAACCATGGTTACTATTATGATATTTAATCTTGGCCTTAAGATTAGGTTCACATTGTTTCTTTGGGATTCCTTTATTTGATCTTTGTAGATATTTGGAAGCTATATTTTATGTAAGAACATGTGTTTAATAGGACTAATAAAAAAAAAGGATTTGAGATTATGTACGGTGGACCATTTTGACTCATTTTCAAGAAGTAGCAATGAGTTGCACTATATTTTAGCAATACTATCACAATCTTTCTCAATATTTTTACTAAAGCACTCATTCAAATCTTCTAACTCTTCATGTACATCTAAAAATATATTATTATTTAAGAAAAAATCCTAAAAACACTATCATTTAAAATAATTATTCTAATTTATATAGAGATGTATAATAATAGAATTTGTGATGACTTGAATTCTATATCACCCCAACGCACTACTACATATATTACTTTTAACAACATTTAAAAAAATATTACAAAATATTACCTATTAGTTTTGCTAACATTTTAACAAATGTTATATTTGTACTATGTCGTAAAATATTATTAGTAATATTTAATATTTATTAAATGTTATTAAAGATATTAAAAAATATTACTAATAAAAATATTGATAATATTTTTATAATAAAATGTTACTAAAAATTATATATATAATAGTGATGAAAGAGAAGTTGTGTATAAACAAATTATCAATAACGATAAATCATCAATAACAAACTGCAAATTGTGTCAATAAAAATCATGAATTTTTTTAATGAACTCTAGGATTTCCAACACAATATCTAAACTATTAAAACTATTAACTTATATTATTTTTATAAACGAACACTTTTTTCTCTTTATATTTTTCCATCACATCAAGTATAATTTCTCATATATTTTTTTCCATTTTTATACATTTTTTGTCGAACTTTTCTCTTTTCTTACACTTCATCTGTAAAAACAGGAAGAGTCAACCAATAAAGAAAGAAAGAAAGCGTAGAAAGATAATAGAACAGAATAAAAAAAAAAAAAGTAACAATGGAGAGAGAAAGAGGTATTTGAAAGTGTAAACAGAAGAAAAGGAAAAATGTATTTAAGTAAAGTTATTTAAAAAAATAAAAAAAAAAGAAAAAAGAGTTCATTTAGCAATAAAAGAAATATATTAGTAATTATTTTATTTATATAAAATAATAGATACATTACTGAATTAGATTATATATACACCTAATAATAATTTAATTATCTTAATTTAAATATTTTTATTATTTTAATTAATATTTTTTATTTTATTAACATTGTCTCCACTAAATTAACTAGAATTAATAAAAAAATGTAAATATTTAAAATGTATAACTAACAAATTTTATTATAAGGACTAATTTTTTAGTTACAAGGACTTAAAATATATTTAATTTAAAATAAAAATATAAACATAAAAGTATCATAAATTTATAAATAAAAATGCACACATACATATTTTTTTATATATATATATATATATATATATATATATATATATATATATATATATATATATATATATATATATATATATATTCAATTTAGACTGGACTTATCAATTAAAATTAAATCTAAAATTTGAACTAATCAAATAATTTTTTCATTTATTTAATTTATTTAGTTTTTATTTTTAAAATTTATTAATTTTATTTATTGAGTTTAATAATTATGTATTAATTGTATAAAATAATTTTAAACTATCATTTAATTCTAAACTATTATTAATATTATTTTTAATATAATTATTTAAAAATCAACCTACATACCTCTATCTTCTTTTTTTCTTATTTTTATTAGGTTGAATCAGTCTATGAAAGTTGGTTCTCATGACCTCCATGAAAATCTTAAAAATGTCTGGATCCTCATCATGGGCTTGCATTTCTCCACATGACCACCATTGTACGTTAACGGTATCGGCAACTATCCAATGAAACATCGGTAATTTATATAATAATTTTATAATATTAATTTAACTTAAATGTATTTTTTAATTCCATTAAAAATAAATTTTTATTTTATTTTTATAATCTTTTATTTTCATCCCTCTAAAATTTAAAATTATTATTTTAATTTAGATTATTATGTAACTCGCTAATTAGTCTTTAATAAAAAGTCAAATAATTATTATAAATTGTATCTATTTATGTGTACCATATTTAGATATATTATCTTTAAAAAAATTTAGACACGTAATATAATGTTATTTATTTATCTTAAAATAAATATTATATATTAAAAATAATGATTTCAAATTTTGAATAGATAAAAATTAAAGAAAAATATTTTATAAGAATTAAAATAAAACTTTACTTATTTTATTGAGAACAAAATGAGTAATTTTAAATTTTAGAAAGATAAAAGTCTAACAAAAATTTTATTAAATTAAAAATTAATAATGATTAATTTTACTAAAATTAAAATAAATTTATTAATTTTTATTTTTATCATTATATCAATTATTTTATCTCATATTTTGAGAGAGGAATACAGGAATAGGTAGAATGCAATGCCACAATTTTGTTGAACAGCAATTCGGAGAACAATTTAACAAATTTAGAAATATTTTAAGAGATTATTTCTTTTAAATAAATGTTGATAGTAGGTATGGTGAAAGAGAAGGAGAGAAAGAGGCCAAGAACAAGAGAATGAAAAAGGAACAAAGTAAGTATTTACAAAATTAATTTTAGTTAAAATTAATTTTGAAATAAAACAATTTACATATAGATATTTTTATTCTAAAAAATTATTAATAAAATTTAATATAAAAATTTTATCTGCAAAAGTTAATTAAAATTTTTTAATATAAAATTAATTACTTAATATAAAATAAATATATAAATATTTACTAAAATAAATTAATTGATATTTTAATATAATTTTAGATGGTATACCGTAAAACCAAAATACATAATATATTATAAAAATCGAATATGTGTATATATATTTTGTATTTCATAATTCAATCAATAATAACATCAACGGCTAAATAACTTATTACGTTATGTTTAGTTAAAGATTATGGAAAAACTTATTATATGCTTTCATAAAAGAAGAAGAATTGGGATTGACCTAGAGGTGGGAGTGTTCAGAATGGACAGGATCTTATGTTGAGTTTTGTTGTTATTATTGTACTTCCTTATTTAATAAAAAAAATATTATCAAAAACAATTTTATTACATATTGATTAGTTAAAAAAAATGAAAGAAGAAGATATATCCGCATTTATTTTTATTTAATGTGTCCCTTGTAATTAGAGTTTACAATATGAGTTAGATTTGTTGGGCTAGGAAGGGTTTTAACTTTAAATTTTAAGCCTAAATAAAATGTGAGACTTTTTAGCACAATTTAAGGAAATATATGTAATAAGTAGATTATAGTTGAATTAACCTAGTTAGGTTTGAGTTTCCTATTTCTTTTTTAATTTTATTAAAATGTGAAAGAAAATTTTAAGAGACTAAAAAAAAGTCAATTCACAAGTAAGTTTCTTTCTTCAAACACACATACTATAAGAGCTTAAAGTTGGGAAAGTAATTTAAGAAAATATAGATATTTTTTATTCTACAAATGGTGTCGATGATGTATATTGTCAAATATTAGAAACTTCATTGACAAATATTCAAATTAATATTATTATTGTACAAGAGACAATAAAAACTTCTCAATTTGAAGACAAAAAGTATAAGACTTAAATATCTTATGTGTGAAATTATTTTGTTAAAACTATTGTTGGCATAAATAGAGAAAAAATGTAAATGCAAGAAATGTAAAAAGGAATTGGGTTGTGCACCTAAAATTAGAATGATTAATTTAACTCGTCATTGGGATAATTGTAAATTTTTTTTAATATTATAATACGAGAGATGCTTCTTGATATTGAAGGGAAATTGAAAAGGAGGAATTTTAACCCCAAGGTTAATTGTGAAATTTTGGCTGAAATGCTAATTTTATATTATTTACCATTTAATATGGTTGAGTGGATGGTCTAAAAGAAATACAAGAAATACCAAAACAAAAATTAACAATGATTGTACATTCATTATTAGAGATACCTTAAAGCTAATATATTGAAAACTTATCAAGTTGAGAAAGAAAGTTGAAATCACAATTGGTTCAAATTTCAAAGAGATTATTTGATTTATGATGTTTGGACTCCATGCATAGTCATTGTTTTATTTCTTTAATTGTTCATTATGTTGTTCCTTATGAGAACTTAAATAGTAAAATTTTATCATTTGCTTACATGAAACCTCTTCACATATTGAATAAGAATCAACATTAAAGATATTGGAATTTTTAAGGAATTAGGAGCATAGAAAAAAAAATCTTTTTGCTTACTTTGTTAGTCTTGATTCTTGGAAAAATAAAAACAAAAAAAATTAAATTGATATGAAAAATCTACAACTCGCATAAGATTGGATTTAGATTTTAATTTGAAAGTCCTTATTTAATATAGACTTTTTGGTCTAGCCTACTATAATTGGTAACTCCAATGGACTAGATAACTCATTTTACCAAGTCTACATGTAACAATTATTAATGGCAAGATGAAAATAAAAAAAATATATATTTAAAGGTGACAAGGGGTAACTCTTTAAAGGTGAACCTGTATTTGAATCTTAAGACTTAAATATACTTTTAACTGTTAGAAAAAAAAATTTGTTATAGTTTTTATAAAATTATATTTTTTAAATTACTCATTGTAAAAATTTTCTTTTTTATCATTCATGAGTTGTAGGGAGGGATTTATATCACCACAAACAGAGACAAAAGCAAGTGTTGAGTTCAAAGCTGATGTTAAAGATTATAAATTGACTTATTATACTCCTGACTATGAAACCAAAAATACTAATATCTTGGCAGCATTCCGAGTAACTCCTCAACCCGGAGTTCCACCTGAAAAAGCAGGTGTCACGGTAGCTATCGAATCTTCTATTGGTACATGGACAACTGTATGGACTAATGGGCTTACCAGTATTGATCGTTACAAAAGACGATACTACCACATCGTACCTGTTGTTGTAGAAGAAAATACTATAATCAATTTAGTTAGCACCTAAAATAGTTATGTGATGCATTTGAAGGAGTTGAATGTAGCAAATTAGAAGGTGAGGAAGGTCAATGGGGAAAGCAAAACTGTCAAAGCAAGAGGTAAGGTTTCTAAATGAACAATGGCACACAAATATCGTACCTTTCTTACTGGCCTTGATTCTATGAAATTTAAAGCAATGACTGTTGTTGCAGAAAATGTTTGATAGAGAAATCTAACTAGTTGTACTACTCTCTCGGGAATTTTCATCGTTGAGCTCTTATTCTTGCATAAATGGCTACACCTGTTTGTGTTCACCCTACAACAACTTTACTGAGGGTTCAATAGTGAAAAATGATACCCCTAATAGCAACCTTTCTACTTGCAATTGTTCCCTTATCCCTCCATCTAACCACAGAATAATAACCAACGAAATCACCCCAGAAAATGTTGTCACCCAACTTATTCATCTGTTAAAAAGAACCGTTGTTGCATGTCACCTTCTGTATCCACGGATGGGTTCTCTCCAGCGTCATCAATGGGTGAAAGCAATGGTTCCCATGAAGATAAGGAAATCATGGCCATAAATCCTTGTAGTGAGATAAAGGGAAGAAATTCTGTTTCTTTTGACACTTCAAGAACTTTAAGCCTTCTGGTCTCCAAATCTTAAGAATGAACACTACAGCCGCCAACTCAAGATCATGGGTAGGGTAATTCCTCTCGTGGATTAGAAGCATAAGCTACCACTCTACCCTCAAGGTCAAGACTCCACCTGTACACATCCTAGAAGTATCACAATATACTACAAAAGGTTCACTAAGGTTTGACAATACTAAAACTGGTGCACTAGTCAACTTCTCCTTAAGGGTCTGGAAGTTATACCCACACTAACTATTCTACCCAAAACAACTCCCTTCCTAACCAACTCCATCAAGGTCAAGCTAACTTAGATAAACCTTCTCTCATGACCAACTAGTCCAAGAAAACTTCTATGCTCACTCACCGATTAAAGGATCTCCCACTTAAGAACAACTTCTGCCTCAGAATGATCTACCCCTATACTTCTTTTAGAGATTACACGACCTAGAGAACTCACTTCTTTTAACCAAAGGTCACACTCAAATAATTTAGCATGTTAATCTCTAAGAGTCTGAAGCACTACCCTCAAGTATCCCTCTAACTCATTAATTACTTAAGGCCCTTACCATGAGCTGTGAAGCATGAATCTTCACACTCTCTTTACCGCCATCTTAATCTATTAAGATTAAGATAATAGTAAGCACCAAAAACACAATAAACAATAATAAATACAGCAATAAAACACATTACATCATCACTTTCCAATTTTATTAGAACAAGGATGAGAAACTCATTCCTCAAACTTCACAGACATCCAAAATAAATAGCTACTTAGGCTAGTCACAACAAATGTTCATTCTTCAAAAGAAAACATTTCAAATCAATTGATACACCGGCTCGCGAAGAGTCCTTTTTGCCTTTAACAACATATTGAGGTGATCAAGCTCAATAGATCGTAGTTAGCAATAGGGATGCTTGATACAACAACCAACAAAGGAACATCTATATTACCTCAACACTTCCTTAAAATACACTAGATTACTACACTTGTACATCACATTTAACATAAATAAACACTAACACATGGTAGACACATAACTCACTAGTTGAATGAATCACCCAGAATTCAACCCAATGCAAAACAGAACAAACGATTTATTGTCAACTTTCAAATCAGTCCAACCATACTAACAAACGCAATGCAAAACGTGTTAGACACATAACTCACGGTCGAATGATTTGACCTTGCTCTGATACCACTAAATGTGACACCCTTCTACCCTGAATACTTAAATTAAAATAATAAAGTAAATAAAATGAAGACAGGGTAATAGTTAAAACCAAAAAGTACAATTTGTATTAAGGATAAAAGGTTCACATGATAATTAAAAGGTAGGCAGGAAGTTTTCAAGGAGGTTTTAGATCTAAACATTATAATTGAGAAAACTAAAGTCATCATCCTCTTTAAAATAAGTCATTCAAACATCAAGACATAGAGCAACTATTCTAACTTCTAGAACCCCGATGTCACACTAATCAGAGCAAGACCCCGCCTTTTCAAAACTTGGCACCATGAGTGCCCTCAACGTTACCTAAAAGAAAACAACAAGAGAAAGTACGGTGAGAAATCGCATTCAATCATATATAAAGGCAGATAATGCCCCAAATCCCACCCATTACCGTACCCAATTACTAACAGTTAACAGATGCTCATATACCAATCACATTTCATTCATTCAAAATCAATCACAGTTCATTCATGTTTACAAAATGCACATGCTCGCACAATGCATATGCTCATCACCACACCTAAGAATCTCGAGTCGGAACTCCATACCATGGGCGAACCTTCTCAATCCCCTTAGTTATCACTAACAATGGCCAAACCGTTAAACACCCCGTATGGGCCGGTGTGTCGCACAGTTAAGCACCACCTATGGCCCGTGCGAAGATATTCCACACAACCGTTAAACACCACCTATGGCCGGCGTGTAGCATGGTTAAACACCACCTGTGGCCCATGCATATGATTGTCCCCCATCATTAGTCCACCCTGTTAAACACCACTTTTGGCCAGGGTCCCTTGTTAAACACTACATATGGCCAAGGTATTATAGCCACGTCTAACTTTTCATGCATCTCATGTCCATGCTCAATGCATTCTCATGATTTATACATCATTCGCATAATCCATAGCCATACCCAACCATATTAATTTAACCATCATCATTATAAATCATTTATCAAGAAGCACAGAAACGCACATAAAACACCATTGAAGTTCACCCCAATTTCATCATTGCACACAAGAGCACCAGATCATGAACAACCATAAACAACCATAAACAACCACAAGAATCAAGTAATTATGGCAATTAACCATACGATTTCCCAACAAAAATCACATTAGGACAAGACATTAATCAGACCATAGAACATATTGACAAATTGTTTTTTTTTTATCGATTAAAATATTTTTAGAACATAATAACCAAACAAAATTGAGAATTTAGATCCTAGAGGGACTTAGGGATTGCCCTCACTACTCGTACCCTCCCACATTCATATATGACCGAACTAATCTCCCCCGTACCTTAGATGGAAGAATAGTGATGATCCGATGCGCTTTCAGGACTGGCCCGAACACCCTAACTCCTCTTCCTTGCCCAGTCGACATTCTCTCTCCTAGGTCTGGAATTGTCCGACGCGTAAAACACCAATTAGGGTAAACTGATTACCCCTATCTAATATTCTAGCTGAGTCGGGTCAACCCCGACCCCGCCCGTCAGCCTCCCCGTTAATTCAATTAATTAAATTAATAAATGAAAATAATTTAGATAAAGCCTCATCAGTTTATAAAATCATTAACCCCTCTATTAAAATAAAATTGATAATAATAATAATAATAATAATGTAATTAATTTCTAAAAATAATTAAATAAATTTTAAAAATGCTCCAAAGGCTAATATCAATTTGTTGCTATAGATATAAGAATGCAGATTGTATTTATCTTAGCAACCAATGAAAAAATCTTTTGGTACATCCAATCATATTTTTTCCTTTGGATAATGGAAGAAGCTCTCAAGTAGCTTTCTTTTGTTGAGCCTTCATTTTTTTGTTCATTTCCTTTTTCCATTTTGGATTTAACAATGCATCATGCACACTATTAGGAATAGCAACATTGGATAATTGATTAACAATAAGTGCATATGAGTCAGATAATCTATAAGATGACCCATGGTTACTATTATGATATTTAATCTTGGCCTTAGGATTAGGTTCACATTGTTTCTTTGGGATTTCCTTATTTGATCTTTGTAGATATCTGGAAGCTATATTTTATGTAGGAACATGTGTTTAATAGGACTAATAAAAAAAAAAGGATTTGAAATTATTTACGGTGGATCATTTTGACTCATTTTCAAGAAGTAGCAATGAGTTGCACTATATTTCAGCAATACCATCACAACCTTTCTCAATATTTTTATTAAAGCACTCATCTAATTCTTCTAACTCTTCATGTACATCTAAAAATATGTTATTATTTAAGAAAAATAATCCTAAAAACATTATCATTTAAAATAATTATTTTAATTTATATAGAGATGTATAATAATAGAATTTGCGATGACTTAAATTCTATATCACCTCAACGCATTACTACATATATTATTTTTAATAACATTTAAAAAATATTACAAAATATTACCTATTAGTTTTACTAACATTTTAACAAATATTATATTTGTACTATGTCACAAAATATCATTAATAATATTTAATAAAATATTAAAAAATATTACTAATAGAAATATTGATAATATTTTTATAATAAAATATTATTAAAAATTATATATATAACAGTGATGAATGAGAAGTTCTCTATAAACAAATTATCAATAACAAACTGCAAATTGTGTCAATAAAAATCATGAATTTTTTTAATGAACTCTAGGATTTTCAACACAATACCTAAACTATTAAAACTATTAACTTATATTATCTTTATAAACTAATATTTTTTTTCTTTATATTTTTCCATCACATCAAGTATAATTTCTCATATATTCTTTTTCATTTTTATACATTTTTTTCTTGAACTTTTTTCTTTTCTTACACTTCATAACAGGAAGAGTCAACCAATAAAGAAAGAAAGCGTAGAAAGATAATAGAAAAGAAAAGAAAAAAAAAAAGTAACAATGGAGAGAGAAAGAGGTATTTGAAAGTGTAAAAAGAAGGAAAGAAAAAATGTATTTAAGTTATTTAAAAATCAACCTACATACCTCTAACTTCTTTTTTTCTTATTTTTATTAGGTTGAATCAGTCTATGAAAGTTGGTTCAAATGACCACCATGAAAATCTTTAAAATGTCTGGATATTCATCATGGGGTTGCAGTTCTCCACATGACCACCATTGTACCTTAACGGTATCGGCAATTATCCAATGAAACATCGGTAATTTATATAATAATTTTATAATATTAATTTAACTTAAATGTATTTTTTAATTCCATTAAAAATAAATAAATTTTTATTTTATTTTTATAATCTTTTATTTTCATCCTCTAAAATTTAAAATTATTATTTTAATTTATACTATTATGTAACTCGCTAATTAGTCTTTAATAAAAAGTCAAATTACTAGTAAAGATTGTACTTACTTATGTGTACCATATTTAGATATATTTTCTTTAAAAAAATTTAGACACTTAAAATAAATATTAATTATTTATTTTAAAATAAATGTTAATTATTTATTTTAAAATAAATATTATATATTAAAAATAATAATTTCAAAATTTGAATAGATAAAAATAAAAAAAAATATTTTATAAGAATCAAAATAAAACTTTGCTTATTTTATTGAAAGAAAAATGAATAATTTTAAATTTTAGAAGGATAAAAGTCTAATAAAAATTTTATTAGATTGAAAATTAATAATGATTAATTTTACTGGAACTAAAATAAATTTATTAATTTTTATTTTTATCATTATATCAATTATTTTATCTCATATTTTGAGAGAGAAATAGATAGAATGCAATGCCACAATTTTGTTGAACGGCAATTCGGAGAACAATTTAACAAAATTAGAAATATTTTAAGACTTATTTCTTTTAAATAAATGTTGATAGTAGGTATGGTGAAAGAGAAGGAGAGAAAGAGACCAAAAACAAGAGAATGAAAAAGGAACAAAATAAGTATTAGAAGAATATTTACAAAATTAATTTTAGTTAAAATTAATTTTGAAATAAAACAATTTACATGTAGATATTTTTATTCTAAAAAATTATTAATAAAATTTAATATAAAAAATTTATCTGCAAAAGTTCATTAAATTTTTTTAATACAAAATTAATTAGTTAATATAAAAATAAATATATAAATATTTACTAAAATAAATTAATTGATATTTTAATGTAATTTTAGATGGTATACCGTAAAACCAAAATACATAATATATTATAAAAATCGAATATGTGTATACATATTTTGTATTTCATAATTCAATCAATAATAACATCAACGGTTCATCTAAATAACTTATTACATTATGATTAGTTAAAGATTATGGAAAAACTTATTATATGCTTTCAAAAAAGAAGGAGAATTGGGATTGACCTAGAGGTGGGGAGAGTTCAGAATGGACAGGATCTTACGCTGAGTTTTGTTGTTATTATTGTACTTCCTTATTTAATAAAAGTAAATATTTTCAAAAACAATTTTATTACGTATTGATTAGTTAAAAAGAAATGAAAGAAGAAGATATAAATTTAATGTGACACTTGTAATTAGAGTTCACAATATGAGTTAGATTTGTTGGGCTAATGAGGGTTTTAATTTTAAATTTTAAGCCTAAATAAAATGTGAGATTTTTTTGCACAATTTAAGGAAATAAATGTAATAACTAGATTATAATTGGATTAATCTGGTTAGGTTTGAATTTCCTTTTTTTTTTTTAATTTTATTAAAATATGAAAGAAAAATTTAAGAGACTAAAAAAAAGTCAATTCACAAGTAAGTCTCTTTCTTCAAGCACACATGCTATTAGAGCTTAAAGTTGGGAAAGTAATTTAAGGAAATATAGATATTTCTTATTCTACAAATGATGTCGATGATGTATATTGTCAAATATTAGAAACTCCATTGACAAATATTCAAATTAATATTATTATTGTATAAGAGACAACAAAAACTTCTCAATTTGAAGACAAAAAGTATAAGACTTTAATATTTATGTGTGAAATTACTTTGTCAAAAACTATTGTTGGCATAAATAGAGAAAAAATGTAAATGCAAGAAATGTAAAAAGGAATTGGGTTTGCACCTAAAATTGGAACCATTAATTTAGCTCTTCATTGGGATAATTGTAATTTTTTTTTTGAATATTATAATACGAGAGAAATGCTTCTTGATATTGAAGGGAAATTGAAAAGGAGGAATTTTAACCCCAAGGTTAATTGTGAAATTTTGGCTGAAATGCTAATTTTACATTATTTACCATTTAATATGGTCGAGTGGATGGTCTAAAACAAATACAAGAAATACCAAAAAAAAATTTAACGATGATTGTACATTCATTATTAGAGATACCTTAAAGTCAATATATTGAAAACTTATCAAGTTGAGAAAGAAAGTTGAAATCACAATTGGTCCAAATTTTAAAGAGATTATTTGATTTATGATGTTTGGACTCCATGTACAGTCATTGTTTTATTTCTTTAATTGTTCATTATGTTGTTCCTTATAAGAACTTAAATAGTACAATTTTATCATTTGCTTACATGAAACCTCTTCACATATTGAATAAGAATCAACATTAAAGATATTGGAATTTTTAAGGAATCAGGGATATAGAAAAAAAATATTTTTGCTTACTTTGTTAGTCTTGATTCTTGGAAAAAAAAATTAAATTGATATGAAAAATCTACAAGTCGCATAAGATTGGACTTAGATTTTAATTTGAAAGCCCTTATTTAATATAGACTTTTTGGTCTAGCCTACTATAATTCACAACTCCAATGGACTAGATAGCCTATTTTACCAAGTCTACATGTAACACATTATTAATGGCAAAAAAAATTTTTTTTAAAAATATATATATTTGAAGGTGACAAGTGGTAACTCTTTAAAGGTGAACATGTATTTGAATCTTAAGACTTAAATATACTTTTGACTCTTAGAAAATATTTTTTTTTTGTTATAGTCTTTATAAAATTATTTTTTTAAAATACTCATTGTAAAAAATTTCTTTTTTATTATTCATGAGTTGTAGGGAGGGATTTATATCACCACAAACAGAGACTAAAGCAAGTGTTGGGTTCAAAACTGGTGTTAAAGAATATAAATTGACTTATTATACTCCTGACTATGAAACCAAAGATATTGATATCTTGGCAACATTCCAAGTAACTCCTCAACCCAGAGTTTCGCCTAAAGAAGCAGGTGTCGTGGTAACTACTGAATCTTCTACTGGTACATGGACAACTGTATGGACTAATGGGCTTATTAGTCTCGATCGTTACAAAGGACGATGCTACCACATCATACCTGACGATGCTACCACATCATACCTGTTGTTGTAGAAGAAAATCAATATATTGCTTATGTAGCTTATCCCTTAGACCTTCTTGAAGAAGGTTCTTTCTTATTATTTTGTTTTAATTTCTTATAATATATTTATTTTTTTGTTTTTATCCTTATAATACGTGAATAATTTATTTTTAGTCTCTATCAACTTCTTTAACGAACTATCTTAGAATGAACAAAATATTATAAAAAATAAAGCAAAAATATATATTACAAAGACTAAAATAAAATAATAAGAATAAAAATAAAAATAAAATTTGTCATGATCATTTAAAAAAATAATTTTACAAAGATAAAAATAAAAAAAATTACAAATACTAAAAATTATATTTAAGCCGAATCATAACTATTAAATACAACTTACCCCGCACGCAGGACATAATAACCTGTCCATCCTAATTTTTTGTAAAAAAAAAAGTTTGATTCAATAATTTTTCCACTACCCCTTTGAATTATAACAATTTTGTTGGGGGAACTAATTAAGAAGACGACAAGATGAAAATTTATTTATTTCCTCCCTGGCCTAAAAGAACGAAAGGTAGAAAACAAATAGTATGACGATGTTAAATTGCAGTGTACGATGTGGTTGCAAAGATTTGTGAAAAATTGACCCATTAAGAAGGGACCTGAGAAATGTATTATAGCACTTTTGGTTTCCTCCATTGCAATGGAAAGAGTAATTGTCAAGCACCAACCAACATAATATTATTTGTTCAAGGATTGTCTTATCGATCTTTTTAATGTAAGGCCTACAAAGATCACTAGTAGTAGTGCCAACTCAAGTTGTGTAGGACAACCTAAATCTCAATCGCAGCCAAAGTGTGTGCTAACCATGCTTTTCAATCCACCTCATCTATCTATGTATATGGCCCAGAAATCCCATGAGAGAGAAACACCCTATCATTCAAATATATGAGGCCTCTTCTCTAATAATGCATCACTCATTATTTTCATATCCTCTAAAAAAATATTAAGGACCCTTTTTTTTTTTATTTCTACTTTTAATTACCAAATTATCACCTATATGTTATGTTTTGTCTTTCCAATATTTGTGCAACAAAACGATGATAATTTTTTTATTTTTCCTATACAAATCTTTAAAAACACGAAACAAATTAAAAAATTAATAGTTTTATAATTAAAAATAAAAACAAAAAATAATTTCTTAATATAACGGGTTCTAAATATTTCATATAATAATCAGTAACATTATTGAAATTAAGATTTAATTACTTTTAAAATTTTAAAAACTTAACTGTGAATTTATTATGTATATATATTCTAAAATTTAATATTCTTACTTCCAAAAATTTAGTTCTCTTGTTTGCTCTCACCTGTTTTCCTTATTTTATTATTTTGAAGATTTGAAGCGAATTAACAAGATATCAAAATTTTACTTATCGTATAAAACTTCTAAATATATATACTATCTTGTCCAAAAGATTAGTATATTCTGCGAAAGAACTTCATAAGTTAGTTAAGTATAATATCTAATTTTTTTCTACTGAACGTGTGACTCCTGACTTACATTTTCATTAGATTCCTTCATCAAAATAATTAAATAATTTGATTCTGAGTTTTATGAATTTAAAGATTAATTCATTCGTAAAATTATGTAAATCATAAATAAATTATTAATGTTAATTTAAGTAGGAGTTCGGACCCCTTAAGTTAGGTTTTAAGTTAGATATGTCACAAAATTCATAAGTATGAAGGGAGAAAAGAAAAACCACGATTGAGAGGAGTCTCTTTAAAATCTTATTACAACCTAAGAAATTAGTCTATTATATTACTCATTGGATGAGGGGATATTATAAAAAGATCAAGAATAATTTTAGAGACTTTTTTGTGCTGGATATAAATTTTTAGTATAGATAGAAATGGAAAAATTAGTATTTTTGTCATTTAATTTTATTTTGATTTCTTCAGTTTTTTTTAATCTAATCTTCTAATTACATATTTACATGTTATTTTTTTCCTTCTTGTTTTGTCTCCCAACTAAACAAATTAAAGCTTTACATATATAGTATTTAACATTGATAATTGAGGCCAACATATTAAAAAAGTTTTGGATAAAGGTTTGTGTTCTGGACTTCTTTTTTGAAAATTTGAATCTAATTATTTTTAATTAATTAAGCCAGTGTATTTGTCCAATATCAAAATTCAATAAACAAGCCTCATAAGAGAACTTTCTAGTGGTGATGGATGAACTACAATAAGCATAAAAAGCAGTGAATATATAATAACTAAAAATCTTTAAAGATATCGGCTCTTGTAAGATTTGTTCATTTCTCATTCTACATCACGAAAAAAATGTCAAGATAATCTAATTAGAAATAATATAAATAGACTTGATAGGATTTAAAATATTATTCTTTAATTTTAATCTTCTATTTATACCTTATATACATTGACTTGTGCCTCGACTACACCAATTCGTCTTGTGACTATTTAGAAAGATTGGTGCTGAACAGTTTCTTTTTTCTATACACTTTACTATCATGACTAACATATAGATCCAAAACTCAAAACACCCTCCGAGACTTCCTTATTGTGCAATCAGCCATATATAGCCAAACAACTAACCAAATTTCCACTAATAACTACTATAAACCATTATCCTTGACTAAATCTTAGACTTTCATCTCTCTTACCATTAACCATCTTTATCATAAACCTAGATGTATCCATATCAAACACCAAAATATCTTCTAAATGAGCAAAAACTAGTATACTCCCTAAATCAACAACACTCCATGACCCTCCTCACCCATCACTCTTTGCCACCAATAATCAGCCACACCCTGAACAAGCTTAAAAAAAATGGAGAAAAAGGTTTAATAGTCATTTGCTGATATAGTAAAATATTTTACATCGTTATTCAAATATATATAAGTTATTGTTAGTATGACTCATATGTACTGTTCGAAAAGAAACTTAACAAGATATATGGTGGTTAATCTACTTTGTATCTATTTGGTCCTTTTGATTGCAGAGAAACAATGTTATTTTCAAAAGTGAGAACCCAAATATTTAAAAAGTATTTGAAATGATTAAATATAAATCATAGACTTAATTGTCTAATAGAATTAAAAAAAAATTATTTTTATTATGTTGAACGAATCTTATGAAATGTTTAAAGGGAATGTAAATAGTAAAATACATGGTGGGGATATATCTATTTGTCAAATTGCAGGTTTTGCAAATGGAATTAAGTAGAAATCACTGTTGTAGTTAGTGTTTTTCATGTGTTTGTAATTCTGCTGGTAATGTAAGTTTGTTGGTTCTGTTTTGTAATTCTGCAGGGTTTTGAAATGTAAATACCAAGGTTTTGACTCTTTGTATAAGGGTCAGGATACCGCTCCTTCCCTTATATAATATATATTACTATTTCTTAATTAAAAAATTAATCATTAACATAATTATTATAAAAGTCATATTAATTATACATAATCATTTATAATCAGATCAATATATAAAACTGTTTAACTATTAGTGGATGATCGATTTTCTAAAAAAAAAAAACTACTCTAATATAAAGTATATTAAATATCATATAGGAAAGCTTCTTTAAGTTGAGAGAAAGAGGTAATAAACAAAAAAATATATATTACCATGAATGAAATACTAATTTAGAGAACTAAATTAAATAAGGTTAAAAAATCAAATTTAAATTTAAAAAATTACATTTGAAAGGCAAAATATTAATTTTACAAGTTTATACCTTAAAGAATAGGATTTAGAGAGGAACTAATTATCCTTTGCATTAAGAGAACCAATACTTAGTTCCCATTATACTAATCACACCTAATAATAAATTAGGTACACTAAAAATAAATAGCATCATATTTTCTTTATGGTAATGGAATGGAGGGTAGAGGTGGGGATGGAGAGTTTTTTTCTTAGGGATCAAATGTCGTTATTCTTCTTGTATGTCTCAACTTTCAACTACTTGTGTAACCATTAGGGAAAACATCACATTTAATAATAATTGCCTTTCTTTTCTCGTTTAATAATTAAATACTATTTTTAAAAATATTGATTTTCTAGAATTTGAAACAAACCGCCCGCGACTGCACGTGAATCGATGAACGAATGTATGCGGTTAGGCCAACGGGTGATGCCCTCCGAAAGCGAAGGGTCACCCAAGGTCCACACACAATTATATGTTTTTTATATAACTTATATTAATTTAAAATATTTTATAAATTTAACTTCTTTTAAATTAATAATAAATATTTTTTTATGTTTTACTTTAATATATATATTTACTTTAAAAGAATAGTGGACAATAGCATGTTTTTCTAAATTAAGTTTATATTAGACTATAATTTAATCATGCTAAAATATTTGTATTTAATTCAAATTCAAATTTTAAATTTTAAATTATTTATTTTATCGAGACAATTCAGGTAGGTGAATTTTGCCGTTAAAATTAGTTGAAATAAATGAGACCTAAAGTAAATTTTAAAAACAAATTAATGAAAGTTATATGTTAGATCTTTTATCATTTTTATTTTATAAAAATTAATAATTTTTGAGTCGATTCTATTGCCAACAATTATTAATAAAACCATCGATACTGAGAGTTATTGCATGTTTGTATTTAAATTGAATTATCTAAAGTCAAACATAAATTTAAGTAGATGTTTACATGTATAATTTATATTAAAAAATTAATTTTAGATCATAACTAATTGAGTTTAAAGCCTTGACGTTGGATTAGAAATTTTATAGTGAGTTGTACTATGTTGCTATAGCTATGGTGAAATGTATGGTAAAATTAATTTAGGATCACGTTTACTACTAGCAAAATATAAAACAAGCACACACTTGGTGAATGGTCATTATCTCATTTTATTGATAGATTTGGAGGATTCATGAAACAATTAGACAACATTGTTGGTCACTAAATTATCGACTGAAAACAGCAAGCAGTTCTGTCTCACTCTACTCAAAATAATTCGAAGTTCTCTGATCTTAATTTAATTACACTATGAGAAGCAAGTTTTGACTCTCTATCATCATTCATCATCATGTGGAATGTCTCACTCTCTTCAACACTCATTAACGACCATCCCAATTCTCTCTCTGCCTAAGTACCTATCCTCTTAATTTGCTTATGGCATTTTCAAGTTTTTAAAATAACCACCTAAATAAACATTCCTTCAACAATAAAAATAAATATCAAATACCATAATCAATTTAGTTAGCACCTAAAATAGTTATGCGATGCATTAGAAGGAGTTGAATGTAGCAAATTAGAAGGTGAGGAAGGTTGTGAAATGGGTGGGCCATGAGTTGATTGAAAGAGGTCCACAAACAGGTAGACTGGGGTGTAGGACATTGGAACAGTTGACATATCCTTATTATTAAGGCATCTGACATATCTACCAACTAGTCCCTTTCAAGACTAGGCAAAGTTGGAGTTAAGAGCCTCTCAAAATGACAATTGTGCTCTAAAGATCACAGCTATTAGTGAGAGGGGAAGCAATGAAAGTGGGTCCACTTGGTCCTCTAAACGGGTTCGGAGTATGGAGAAAGGTTCTCTCAATCAACAGAGGGAAAGTACTCAATTAATACTCATAAGCCAGCAAGTGTTTAGTGCCATAAAACGCTGTAATGTCACTTCCACAACTGGCAATTTTGTTCCTCTGCTTCCAATCAATGATGCACAACTTGCTTATTCAAAGCCTGCCACTGCTACACCATGCATATATCCGCCTTGTGCCTAATTAACAAACCTCTATTATTCTTCCCCTCATAACAACACCACCCTTCTAAATTACTACCAACCAAGAATTAAGACCACAATATACAAATAAACTAATCATTTTCTCTTCAAATTCTATCGTTAAGAAGATTTTTTTTTCACCTTTATTCTCTCCTTGTCTCCTCCCCATTTGTTTGGTAGATTCAAGAATTTGGATAAACAAAGATAAAATAAATAATTCCAATTTTTAATGCATACATAATTTCCTATATACTATCCTTAATTTTTTTTTCATTAACTTTATCTTTTCAGGTGAGTAGTTAGTTCACTTCAAAAGAGTTAGATATAAGAATTTAATTTATCTAAAATAAGTGGTGTATTTTATGAGAGAGAAAGAATTAATTTATTGAAAAGTTATTGAGATTGTGACAAATATATTCATACATAACACACTTTCAACCATTTATTTTTTTAATCGATTATTATAATAATAATAGTAATAATAATATTTTTTCTTTAGAATGCATCCTTAATTTAATGCAAATCACATTATCAATTGGTATCTGATTGTTTAGTTTAATTACTTATTTGTCTTTAATATGCATATATGTTAGAAAATTTAATTTTACACAATAATTTTATCTGACTCAAATAAATCTTTCTTATACAAAAGATAAATATAGTATGTAACTATATATATATATATGTATATTTAAGGAGAAATAAACTAAAAATGAATGGATTGGTAATGGATCTCTTTTGGGGATCAAAGTTTTGAGCAGTGATTGTGTTCGGTGGCAATGCAATTGTAATTATGTTTTAAAAATTCTACTGTCTAATCAGCATAATACTTCCATATTTAGGTATAACGTACACAATCATGAAAGTACTGAAACTGCAAAAGAATTAGGTTCCTGCTCCTCAACAGGCAACAGTGCATGAGGGAGAACATGATGGTCTATTATTTAGTATAATAAGTTTATTTTGTTAATTTGGTCATTTTCTGGGAGACAAAAGACCTAAAAAAAAAAACTTTACTTATTAATCAATTTAGTGATTGCTTGTTTGAGAGTTTGAAAACTTTCACACATAAAAAGCAAAATTAAAGGACTGAAATTGTTTTTAATACAAATTTTTAAAAATTCCCCCCTTTCAGAATTTTACATTGTGATGAAAAATAGAGGAGACCAACATACAAATGATAGATGAGTTTAGTTCAACTTATTTATAAAAAAAAATTCTGTCAGATTTGGAAAAAAAATAAAAAAGAAAAAACAATCAATCTTTTCTAATTAATTATTTTCATTATCTACGGACTCTTAAAAAAATTAATCATTCTCAAAAATACATTAAACATATTTTAAAGAGTTTGACTTGGTATTTTATGAAGGAGAAAAAGCAAAAATGGAAGAAAGAAATGGAGTTACTATTCGTACAATTTTTTTCACTCTTTGCACGGTTCGATTTTTTATATAATTTTTTTATAAAAATATTTTTCGCGAAACTAGTTTTCATTATGTATCTTATATTTTATTTATATATATATATATTATATATATAATATGAAAACTAATTTTCATTAATAAAAATTAGTTTTTCATGTATATATACCTCACTTTCCACTCTCTCACACGGATATAAATGTTGGGTGAGTATTAAATAAATAGCAGAAACTAATTTATGTTTACTAGAAGATTTTTTTATTTTGTTATTAATTTTATCTACCATTTAAATTAGTAGTTAAATTTTAGTTAATTAACTATTAATTAATTAGAATATTATTTTTTCTAACTAAATTTAAGTTATATTTATTTATACTTCTTATGACTAAAAATTAGATAGAAAATAATTATAAATTTTAAAAATTACTACAAATTAACTAAGATTATTTTCTTAGCTAATTTGTTACTTATTTCATGCTACCAATCAATATTATAGTAATTCCGTAACTAATTATTTTTACTACAAATTAACTATAAAATAATTATTAATTTTAAAATTAATCATAAATTATTTTATAATAAATTTTAAATTTTCTAGTAATGTATATGTTGTATTATAGAAACCAATTTCTGTAAAGAGTATTTTTACAAAAAAGAAAATGAAATTACAACTTTTTAGGTGGTGTGAAACGAAAAGCCCGAGAAGAAAAATGAAGCCCAATTCGTAAAAAACTAAAATATTTAAGCCTGTATGTATATATGGCTAATGGGCCAATCCACACACACAAAAGGAGCAAGTATATTTGCATGGATTTACATGGCAAAGTTTACTACCTCGACCTGGACAACCAGGAAAAATAATTTAGTTCGAATTAAATATTATGTAAATATTTTTATGGTATTTTTAATTATAAATTATTATATAATTAAAAATAATTATTTTTATAATAAAGTTGATACAAAAAATAAATTTCTAACTAGTTAATAATATAGATTTCTTTAATTTAACAATATATCAAAATTAAATTCTAAAAAAAATCACTATTAAAATAAAATTTAAAAATAAAATATTAAAACCAAAATTAATTATTTTTAAGAGATTAATAATATTTTTTACCCAATAAATTATTGTAGTTCTGGTTTGTTTTGCATTTTGTAACCCACAAAGTTCTATTTTGTATTGAAATAATTTTTTTTTACAGTTTTTATGTGTTTGAATTTTTTTAATAAATATTAAATTTTATTTTCAAGGTTGTACATTTTATTTATTTCTATATTCTAAACAAGAATATACAACTTAAAGAGTGAGGTTTTCACTAACTTCACTCTCTCAATTATATTTTTAATAATTTTTTTGACATGCATTTCAAACACTTCTTATAATTAGTTAACAAAATTCTTCCTCAACCATATCAAACTATTATATTTTATTTTTATCTATATATTTGATCTTCTTATTTATTTATTCATTTTAACTTACTCTTTCTATCTTTCTTTTTAAATTGAATTTTAATAATTTTTATACGAAATTATTAATAATTAAAATTTTATATTATAATTTAAATTCATTATTATAAAATTAAAATATAATTTATATATTTAAATATATTTATTTTTATGAACCTTAATTATATATAACTTATATATTATAAAATGTATATTTATTATAAATTTTAATTATATAAAAATAAACATTAAAAGTGATAATCTATTTGATAACAAAATAAAAGAATATTTTTCGACAATTGAAAGAATTTTTTTAATTAATTATGAGAGTTATGTGTGAAATACACATCTAACATAGAAAAGAGAAAAACATATAATAAAAAGAATATGAAAAGTAATTTAGATATATTTTTATTATTACATTGTATTAAATATAAAATATCCATCCACTTTCTCGATAATTATTTATTATTATTATTATTATATTGTATTAAATACAAAATGTTGGTAAACAGTTTTATATATAATAATAGTAGTTTCAATGATAAAAAATTAGAAAACGAGGTGATTCATAAAATTTAAGGGACGAAAGGAGGATATTATTTCTGTCTGACAAAACACAATTTATGGAAAACAAATCGATTTTAGTTGCACTAATTTCAAATTTGGAATCCACTAACAATGCATCGATTCAGTAATAACCAGGTATTGTTGTTTCAATTCACAAAAATTTAACAATATATCAAAATTAAATTCTAAAAAAAACCATTCAAATTTGGTTTGTGTCTCTTAATTAGGGTAGCACCTCTTTTACACATAGATATTATGGTCGGGCTTTTCTATACATTTGTTCTTATATTCAAGGGAATGAATGATTCTAGACGAAGCAGGTTGACCAGGAATATGTATTTGATTATTAACAAGGTTTTAAAAAATGGTATGTTATAGTTGTTTATAATATCAAAGAATGCGATAAAACTACTACTGTAATCACTATTTACAATCTTGTCTATTGTCAAAGTTTTAAAAAATAGTCTGTTACTACTATTTCAATCGCAATGTAAAGGTTTTTAGAGTGTTTGCAACCAAAATTGTGGCTGCATTGACCACATTTGTTTGCAATATTAAAGAACGCGATTGTAACCACAATTTTAAATTTTTATTATTGACAAGGTTTTAAAATAAGGTTTGTTATGGTAATTTCAGTCGTTTGCGACCACATTGACTATATTTATTTGCAATATCAAAGAATGCAACAAAACTATGACTGCGACCACAATTTAAAAAATTTGTTTGTTGCTTCTTTTCCGAGTAAAAAGTTTGTTTTGTTGGTGAAATTGAATTGTGGTAAAAAGAAATCGGGTTGAGTGAGAGGAGAATTACCAATGTATATATATATAGTTCTTAATTTTTGCAGATTTTTTGTTAATTATTTAGAATTTTTATGATTTATTTATATATTTGAGAAATTAAAAAAAAAATGACCCAAAGACTTGTTTGGTTCAAGTTGACCAATTGAAATTGTTTGAGTTGAACCAAACCAAATTAATCAATTTTGATCTGTTTAGAATTTGGATGCATGTTTTTCCCAATCCCAAACCAATTTGACCCACGCCTTTACATCACATGGATTAACGTAACACACGTGCTAAGGGTAAAGAAATGAAATAATAAGGTAGTTTGTCTAAATCTCTAGGAATTTGTATAATTTATTTCCATTCTTCACTCTTCTGGTAACTAGTCTTTTTTCTGTTTTTTGCTTAACTATTGCTCCCTAATTATCTCTCAAATAAACTCATTGATCAATCAATCTATATTCCCAATGTGGTCAAGTAAAATGTGCTAGAAAGCTGTTTGATACAATTTCCACAGAGAAATGTGGTTACTTAATGGTGGGGTATGTGTATAAGGGTGATGTGTTTGAAGTTCTTGAGCTTTTCAAGAATCTAGTTTCATTGGACGACACACGCCTTAATGAATATATATTTGCCATTGTTCTTGTTCAAATAGTGGGAGAGTCCAAGAGGGAAAGCAGTGTCATGGGTATTTGTTAAAGCCTGGATTGTTGTTTCATCATTATGTGAATGAAGAACGCACTTATTAACATGTACTCAATGTGCTTTCATGTGAATTTAGCCATGCAGATTTTTGGAAATAGTGCCTGGCTGGGTATGGTATCTTTCCTTATAATTCTATCTTGATTCTTGAATGCACTTGTGGAATTTGGGTGTAGAGGACTTGATAAATATGTAGTGTGTTTGAAGAGAATCATGTTGGGTCATTTGATAATCCTTCAGGTTTAAATGTTGGATTGAAAAAGATGAAGCTTCCCTAATCCTAATTACTTCCCACATGAATTTCACAATTTGATTGACTTCACAAATGGATGATAAATTGAATCTGTGATTGCATTCTAAAAAGTAAAAGATTTGTATCAGAAAAAATTTGAATTTAGATATAATTAAGTCATTGTATGTAAATATTACCATCTTTTATTATTTTCTTTCTAAATGTTATTGTGTAAAAAAAATATATATATTCTTCATCTCAAACTAAAACATTTTCTTACTTTCTACTTGTACCTGCTCAAGGGCATTATTGGCTTGTGGCCAACTCTTAGAGGTTGGTCCAGTGATTGAAAATACATGTTCTTTATTGTCTTTTCAAGTGTAAACTGTATAGCACACTTGTAAAATGTTTATTGTAACTTATTTTGGATATTTTTTTTGTTAGTTTTCTGAAAAAAATGTAAAAAATTTATATTTTAAAAAGTAATTCATCCTGAGCATGTACTTAAATCTTATTCTTAAAAAGAAAATGAAGGTTCAAATTTTAAAAGATAATTGTTAAGAGGATCTCTTAATATTCAAGAGATTAATTACTGAAATTAAGGTTATTGTGAGTGTGTGTGAGTGGTGGATGGGGTGTGTTTACATGGCTAATCATACATTCTGTAGTGTGCAATTAAATTAAAAAAATGTATTTGAATCCTAACGTATACCAAAAAAAAAATAATGTGCTTTTGCAATACAAGTTGGGTAGGTTGGAAAAGCTAAAGCATAGTGAGATTTGACGCTCCTAAGCATTTTCTGTTCCAAAGAATTGAATTCTTCAATCACACTGGGAAGTAACTTTTCATCTTGTTCTGTTTCCACTGAGCACTTTAGTCTTGCTCATGAATTCACTTTGCTTCCTTTTCTTACCCATAATTGTCTATATATTTCATTCAAGTTTATCTCTTTCATCTCTCTTGTTTGTGTTCTCTGCATACCACAGTCTTTCAGGACTTCATTCACTTTTCCTCAGATCTTTGTGGTAGAATTGTGTATTTGGTTTGAAGTTTTTTCTTTCTTTCTTTCTTTTCATTTAACATGCCATCATAATTCATATTTAATCACTCATCCCATGGTTAGTACTGTATCAATTTTTAGGATTATTATGACTTTGATCTTGGTAATTTAACCTGAAGCAATATTTCAAGTTCTAGGAAACCAGAAAGTCTCAATTTGTTATGTATCATTACTTTGTGCGTTTCCACTTTCCACTCAATTTAATCTAAATGGTTTGGATTTGGGATTGAAAACTTAGTTGAAAATCTTGATTCATGTGAAGATCTGATTCAAACCAGTTAATAATTTCTTTTAAAAAATTAAACTACTTGGATAAAATTGGTGAAGAGCATAACACTGCATGCTTGCATATGTTTGGTTTTTGGATTCAATATGGTTATACTACTTGTCATGTTTGCTTTCCTTTGTTGTAGTTGCTGGTGTTCTATTGTGGAGGAGGTGACATGTTTCCTTTGGGATCCTATTTGAGTGGACTGCTTTACCCTTTATAACAACTTGTTCAGATGTCTTGCTGATTTTGATTGTACTACTTTTTCTGTATGCAAACTGTGCTGCCCTAAGAAATAAGTATGGCTAATAGCCATAGCTGTGCTTATTTTGTGTTTTTCATAATTTTTAAAAACTAACACTCCCATTGTTATCCTATTCTTTTCAACCAGACAGCCACCAACTTTACCTCAGCTAGTTGTGTCAGAGGAGATGGTCAAAAATCAATAATGCACTCCTTATAGCTCATGACATCACCACTGGCAAGGATTTTAGAATATTTTTCAAGGTTAGTTTTGGTTCAGGAGTTCAGCTCACAGTCTTTTAGGGAAGTGTGATTTAAATAAATAGTATTTCTTTTTATAAAGATATATTTTTGTTGCATCGAAAACTAGGTTGAGTATGATATCATTTAGAAGAATGTAATGGTAAAATTAAACTAAAATTATTCAAATTAGTTGGTAGACTTTAAGATGGATTTATGAAACATGTAAACAATTAGTACCAATTTTTTATGTCTTTAACTGAGACCCTCCTTTCTCTATAGTAAATTCCGTGCTACATAATTTTAGGTATTTCACTTGAACCTTTTGTCTTTCCTTTTATTGTCGTCTTCTATTGTTTGGTTTTCAGTGGTTGTTGTTATTACTCATTTCTGTCCAACTCTATGCAACATGTAAATGCTTCTCAAACTTTCATTGTATTTGCATTTTCCATTTACCCATTTTACATGAATTTTTATAATGTGAATAAATTAGAAATCATAAAAATAATTATTATTTTTAAATCAATATTTTATTGATTGCATGTATAAAACTCTATATATCATTTACTCTTGTCACCTTTAATTTCTTCATCTTTAATGGTGACATGAACCCTCATGGTGATTACTATCCCTGCTTTGTACAGCAAATATGGAGATTATGTAGAGAAATGTTATGGAGTTATACATCACCAATTTTCAAAACATTATACAATGGTAGATGAGAGTTATTTCAACAAACTTTCTGGTAATATTTCAAAGGACAAAAGAGTCTTGTATGAAAATTAACTATTCCATTATTTCATTTTGTTGTTGGTTTAATTGATTGTGGTGTTTAGAATCTTACCAGCTTTTTGCATCATTTATGTTGGGAACAGCTTTGTAGTTTAGATGTTGCTTGAGTCAATTGCATGGTGGAAGCTGTTTTCATTTTAGAATGAACTGTTTGAGCATTTTGAAACTACTACCTCATCTTTTATATATAAAAAAAATAAACGAGGGAATTTTTTGTTTTAATTATATTATAAAAAACAAAATTACTTTTAAATATATTAATTACTAATTTTTTATATGTGAAATTTATTAGTAAATCATTTACTTTTTCTCGTCAAAATAAACATATTCATGAGATATTTTAAAAATAAATTTTAAATATATGACAATATTAATTAAAAGTAACTAATTTAATTATTTTTATTAGAATTAATAGGTATTTGTTTCTTGTATGTATATAGAACTAAAATAGTTTGTTTTTTAATTATTTGTTTAAATTTATTAAAAAATATATACAAGTAACAATGACATATTCGCAAAAGTAAATATTTAATACCAAATGTTTTTTTATACTTTAGATACTGCTATATAAAAATTCTTTTGAGTTTGTTATTCTCCACCAACTCTTATAATAACTGAGTGATGTTATATTTTCTAACAAATCTTTCTATTACTTTATGAGAAAAATATTAAATAAAAGTAAATGAATTTATATCTTGAAAATATATTCAATACTGACTGTACAAGAATTTTTTTATTCACATTATAAGCTTATTATTCGATGCATGTATTAAATATTCGAAAAAAAAATTTATCAATTAGATTTAGCTAAAATGAGAGAATTATACTTTAGAAGATAAAAATATAATCATAATTATTAATTAAAAAAATTAATTATTAAGATTATAATTAATTTTAGATTTTATTATAAATGAACTTGATTGTATCACAATTTTTAATCATTAATTTTTTTTATCAATAATTATAATGATCTAAAGTGTAATTCTATATTTTATAAAAGTTAAATCTATTTATCATACCCGATTCAAATAAAATTACTTTTGGTGGAAGAAGATATATATATTCTAATAAATAAATAAAGAATAGGAAGATTATTCGAGATGCTAGAGAATTTTAAAATTTTCATAATAATTATATAATAATAGTTTTTATCTCATTCCATATTATTTTCTTTTCTCTTTCATTATTCTATAATTTTTTATTCAAATAATATTACTTATTTCTTTATTTTTTCTTAGAGAGCTTGAGTAAGGAATAAGAAGTTTATTACGAGGCATAATTTTCATTTTAATAGGAAGTATTTATTTTCTCACTGAATCGTTCTTTCATGAAATAAAATAGTATCTTTAATTATTTAAACTTCAGATTTTGATTAAAGAGTAGATATATCAACTACTTAAGAACTTTCGGTAATTGATTTAAAAATAAATTTACATATTTAAAATTTACTATAAAAGGTAGTGATGAATTAATTTTAAATAATTATCCATGTCTTTTTCATAGTATCATGTTATTTCTTTTTCATCTCTCCTTTAATTTGTAAAACTTATGAATTTTTTTTTTGTTAAAAATTAATTAAAACTAAGTAACTAACAATTAATTTGGTACTCTTAAAAATTGAGGAAACATACAAGCCAAAGTTAAATTAATTATTGCTTTATAACTTTAACATGTTGTGGAAGGCCTACTTGCAAGAGTCCTTCTTCTACGGGCAAGTCAGTGGGTACTACAATTTGAGAATTGAATTAAAAACTTAATTGTAAAGGCTCTTAATTGCCTCCTTCAATTTATACTTAATTTCATGTATGGTTCCCTTTCATCAAGCACCAACTATCGTTCACTTATTTTTCTTTTCATTAAGTGTTTATATAAAAAATTATTCAAAATAAGTTTTATTTTTATGTTCTAAACCCTAAATTCTATAAAAGTAAAATAAAAACACTGATGCAGAATACATTTTTAAAAAAAATGACAATATTGATGATCAAGATATATAGGTGATGTTTGTGAAATTATTGAAGGTTTAGAGTAAATGACGAATGTGAAGGCACATGGTAAGGACATTGTAATGTATAAGTAATTGAATGTTGAGTGTTTCCATCTAAATCCAAAAGGGAAGCATAAAATAAAATTGGTCCCCTCAATTGGTAAGGGCACATGCAGGAACATGGAGCCCCGCAATTGGTGTGCATCCTACCTTTCCTTTAATTCTTTCCGTATGTTGTACCTTATGTATTTAATTGCATGCACCAAACACACATTCAATGCGCCTGCTACAAAATAATAATAATTCCACTCTTTTTGCCTATGCCAAATTATTCAAAACTCCATCAACCAACCCACATTAAATTTTCTCCAACTATATTTGGGATTCACATTATTTGAATTACCTATTGTATATGTTTGTTATTTGTAATCATCAACAAATAAATAAATAGATACTTTAAATCTTCAATACGATAAGATTTAAAATTGCATGAACCAGTCATATAAATCTTTATTTGGTCTCCAAAGATAAAAATGTTTGCAATTTAAATACAATGATCTTTTGAATTTTTTTTGCTGGTAATTTTAATGTGTAATTCACGTCTTGCTTCATAATATTAGGAAGTGTTTTCTGTTCTAACCACCATTTAAAAAAAACAAAAAACAAAAAATTCAAGGATGCAAATGACCCATTTCCAATTATTTATTATTATCTGAATGGGTGTATGTGTTGTTGAAATTTGCACATGCCCTTAGTAATTACCATGACTGATGAATCAGGGGACTTTGTTGGAAGTTGGAACTCAGCATAAAGCTGAAACCTATCCCATTGTGGGATACCCATGAGTGTCACCCACAGAATGAAGAAGGCAAGAGTAACACTAACCATTATCTTTGTCTCACCATTCTTAACCAACTATAGAGTTTTTAAAATATTATAATTAATTTTATTTACTTTTTCGATGTCATGCTATATACATATATAATCTTTGTTTTATTCAAATTCAAAGACTATGTCGGTATTATTTTTCTAGAAAAATATTTTTTTAATTTTATGTTAAAGTATAGAAACATTCGCTATATTTGACCGAAGTATAGGAAGTTAAAGAAAAAATAATTATTTTCTGGCCGGATAGATAGATACTATGTTAACACTTTTCAGAGACTGATTTTCAAAATTAACTACAAGAGTTTTATTGTAATTTATGAAAGCTTTCAGATGCTATATCGTAATTTCGCTTAAGTAGAAGAACACATAAGAGGTGAAACAACCTTAGTGTAGAAGTGAATTTTGGAAAACATACCTCGTGATAAGTCACATGATATAAGTATTGAGTCAATTTCACACATGGTGAAAAAGAAATACAAGAAAATGTAAATAATAAAATCAAGCAAAATGATGAAATAAAGGAGTATTATTTTCGATTGTTAATAATGATAAAGAAAAAGGTTTTTTTGTGCAATTATATAAAAATTGTAGTGTTACATGGAATGATAAAAAAAACTAACAAATAAATAAACATAATGTAACATAATAAAATATTGGGTTGAATAAGTGTGTACATACCAGATGAAATAAGAGTGTACATACCAGATGAAATAAGATTGATAAAGAATGTAATATGAAAATTTATTTTAAAAAATAATTTCATTTTTAAATGGTTTGAATTCGTATAGAAATTCTCCACAAATCTAAGTAAAAAGAGTAAATCCAATGGAGAATAACTTAATTGATAAAGATACAAAGAATCTAAAAACAATTAGGTTTAATTGTACTTTTAGTAATTTAGATATTACAATTATACGATTATGATCTCCTAAATTCAATTGAACTAATTAACTCTTCAAACTTTTGATTTACAATTAATCTTTCTATAAGAGTAATTCATCAATTTTTGGTTGAATCTCATATAAGGCTAACATCAATATGATATCATGCTAACATAAATAAATTAACAAAATTATCACAAAGCAACCTAGCTAAGACTCATCCCACTATTAAAGTTTTTGACAAAATTTCTTACAATATTGATATTACCATGAAGTCTTACTAACATGATAAACAAACACAACTTACAAAATAGCATAATTAAGGTTAATCCTATTATTTACTATCAATTTTATCAGAATCTCTTACCATGTTAACATCAACATGAAATCATGTTGATGTGATAGACTAAAAAAATTACAAAATAGCATAATTGAGGCTTGATCCCATTAGTCATCATTCCAAAATTTATTCATAAACTACTTGACTAAATACAATATAAAAAAAAAATTACAAAGTAGCCTGGCTAAGGCTCAACTCCATTATTTACAATCAATTTTTGACAAAATTTCTTATAATATTGATGTCAACATGACACCATCCTAACGTGACAAACAAAAAAAATAACTATTATTACAAAGTAACATAGGTGAAGTTCAATTTCATATCGTCAATTTGTTTACAGAATCTCTTGGAATGTTTATGTCAACATGACATCATATTTACATGATAAACTTAAAAAAAAAACAATTTCAAAGTAGCATAATTGAGACTTATCCTATTACTTGTCATTATAAAATTTATTGATAAAATACTAAATTAAATACACTATAAACAACAATTATTAAATGTATATTAGCTATTAAATAATATTCATACTTGGTACTTATAATTAAATATATAAATTAGTATGTTTTATACTTATTAATAAATATAAATATAAATATTAACATTATCATTATGTTGTCATCAATATTTCAAAAGATTTTGTTAAAATTAATAGATCACTTGCACGAATACTTGATTATAAATATGAGGGCACAATATATTTAATTAGCACAATTAAAATCCATACCAAAATTACATAATTTCAATACATAGAAAATCATAAGTATAATTAAATCAAAAAATTGTGTCTAATTATTGACAATTTTTTAAAAAAAATATTAAAATTCAATTTAAAAATAACAAAATTTAAAAATCTTATCCTTGAAGAAAACTTCTTAAAACTCTCTCATTAAATAATAACTCCCAAAAATATTCTTATTAATATAATTATTTTTAAGTTCTAAATAGAAAATAATAAATAGATGTGATGTACAACAGAACATTATGATTCCGTTCGATTTATGCAACTTACCTATTTAATGAAAAAAAAAACTTAATTGTTATTGTATATATTATGAAATTGGAATTTTTGTTTATAGCGATACATTTCTCTTTCACGGTATATGCCAGTATTATATTTTATATTAAAATAATTTATTTAATTTAATATTATTAGAATTATTTTTTAATTAAGATATATACATTGTTTACTTAAAATATATACTAAAATATTAGTAATTAAAATATATTTTAACTAAAATATGTCTTAAATATTATTACTAAAACATTGTTTATACTATTAAGAGATGCAAATATTTCATCATTCTTTCATCCTATATTAAAATATATATTCTTAGTGACTTATTCACTGACACAATGTATTATATTTTTTATTTTTTTTTGTTTAAAATATTCTTATACCAAGACATATGAGGTTTTACAAAATGTCTAATTAAATTTTTTGTTAGTGGCGTATAAAAGACTAAGACCAAAAATATATTACAAAAGTTAAATACATTTACTTTTGTAAAAAAAATGCATAAATATATTAACAAATATTTTTTTAGTAAAAAATATTTTTTTAGTAAAAAATATTTTTTAGTAAACATTATTAGAATTTTTAAAATATATATATAAAAAATAGTGAACAGTATTATGTGTCCTTTCATTTATTAAAGAAAATAAAATATATTTTAAAATAAGAAAAAAGAGAAGTGTAATATTTAAATTTCTCATTAAAAAAGGAGTGAAAAAATTATTTTAATTATTAAATTATTTTTAATAAAAAAATTTAAAAGTAAAGGAATGTTTAATATATTTTTGTATTTGTTATGGAAGAAATGCGTATATTTTACCATACAAGGGAAAGAGGGCGTAATCTTTGCATATGTCGTATGGTATGAATATTTTATAATATTTTTTACAAAAGCTAATATAATTTTAACATGAAATTTAAAATTAGTGTAAAGTCATATACTCAAACTAGTATTTTAGCTTGCACTGGACAAGACGATTATTAATTTGTACATAATTACAATTTTTAATAAATAAATATTTTAAATTAAATAATAAACAATTAAGAAAATTAAGTATATAAATAAAAATTAAAAAATAAACTAAAATGATTAAATTTTTATTATTAATTACAAGAATAATACATGCACCTCCCAGGAAGAGCAGAAAGAATATTAAGAATTTATATTTAAAAAAGGAAGAGGTTTGGTCTACAAGTGAGAAATTATTTTTAATATAATAATAGATATCTGTCGTGATAGTTTCTCGTTTTGGGGCTTACTAGCTTAGCTCCTCCTTTGAATAATAATAATAATAATAATAATAATAATAATAATAATAATAATAATAATAATAATAATAATAATAATAATAATAATAATAATAATAATAATAATAATAATAATAATAATAATAATAATAATAATAATAATAATAATAATAATAATAATAATAATAATAATAATAATAATAATAATAATAATAATAATAATAATAATAATAATAATAATAATAATAATAATAATAATAATAATAATAATAATAATAATAATAATAATAATAATAATAATAATAATAATAATAATAATAATAATAATAATAATAATAATAATAATAATAATAATAATAATAATAATAATAATAATAATAATAATAATAATAATAATAATAATAATAATAATAATAATAATAATAATAATAATAATAATAATAATAATAATAATAATAATAATAATAATAATAATAATAATAATAATAATAATAATAATAATAATAATAATAATAATAATAATAATAATAATAATAATAATAATAATAATAATAATAATAATAATAATAATAATAATAATAATAATAATAATAATAATAATAATAATAATAATAATAATAATAATAATAATAATAATAATAATAATAATAATAATAATAATAATAATAATAATAATAATAATAATAATAATAATAATAATAATAATATAATAATAATAATAATAATAATAATAATAATAATAATAATAATAATAATAATAATAATAATAATAATAATAATAATAATAATAATAATAATAATAATAATAATAATAATAATAATAATAATAATAATAATAATAATAATAATAATAATAATAATAATAATAATAATAATAATAATAATAATAATAATAATAATAATAATAATAATAATAATAATAATAATAATAATAATAATAATAATAATAATAATAATAATAATAATAATAATAATAATAATAATAATAATAATAATAATAATAATAATAATAATAATAATAATAATAATAATAATAATAATAATAATAATAATAATAATAATAATAATAATAATAATAATAATAATAATAATAATAATAATAATAATAATAATAATAATAATAATAATAATAATAATAATAATAATAATAATAATAATAATAAGATTTGTCGTTAAAAGAAAGTGTATATTTTAATATAAGACAAAAAAAACAGTGTAATACTATCTCTTGAAAGATAAAAGTATAATTAATTTATTTTACAAATATGACTTACATAATTTATTTAATATATTATTCGTATTTATAAAAGGAATATATATTTAAAAAAAAGTTATTTTCTTACTTTTTAAATAGGTAAGTTCATGAATGTACAACTACAGTTGTTCCAGGAACTTGAAGCACGCTGGAGTGGCTTTAATTGAATCAATGTTAGTTGTTTATATATATATATATATATATATATATATATTTATTTATTTATTGTTTCTATCATTTTTTATAAATAACTAGCAAAAAGATATCGTAATTATATGTCTGCATTTTCTATTTTTAATAAGATATTAAATTTAATTTCTTTTAGTAGTTACTATTATTATATATTATTGTGTGTGTTTATTTTATTAATTTATTTTTAAAATATTTATTGAACTAAATTATAATTTTGATCTTTTATATTAGTGTGAAAATTCATTTTGTTCATTTATCTTTTAAAATATTTAATTTTGTCTTTTAACTCTTTAATTTGAATTAATGTAGTCCTTATGAAAGAATGATCATTTTTCGATTTTGAATTATTTTTTAACTTATTAAAATGTGAAATTTGTTTTGTAGGGTGAAAAGTAAGTCTCACATATAACAAAAAAAATTGAAAGATTGTGTAGCTCTTAAGACTTATTTTTCACATAATTTTTTACCATATTTAAGATTTTCTTTTGTGTAAATATTAGTTGAATTTTATAACTTCTATGTAGATGAACTAATCGGACAAGTTTCATATTTTGAATCATTAAAAAAAATCCACAATCATATCTCAAAATAAAAAAAAATTGTTTTAGGAGGACTATATAGACTTAAACTCGAGTTAAAAGACCAAAAAAAATATCTTAAAAATAAATGATCAAAATGAATTTTCATACAAAGATAGATGACCAAAATTATAGTTTAGCTCATTTGTGGAGAGAAATGGTGAAAGAGAATAATTTATTGCAGGTCGAAAGAATGTAGTAGAGTAGAATGTGCAAATAAAGGGTAAAAAGAAGTCTACAACAATGTGTAAACTAAATAAAAAATAGAGTTTAATGATCATACATTGAGAGTATAAAATACTCTCATCCAATCACAAATCATTGTTTATATGATTTTAAGAAATTTATTATAAAAGTCAACAAACTTACCATACATAGTGATTTGTGAGTAAATGACTATATGTAAACAAATTTTACATTTTCAATACATAACTTATTTTTTATTAATTTTTGTATTATTATTAGGAGAAAAGAGACCCTAAAAATATTACTTTAGTTTTTATTAATTATGGAGGTGAATAATCAAAATAAGAGTTTTAAAATAATCTTCATACAAATAAAGTTATATTCTCTGATCCTAATACATTAATGCATTTCACTAATTATTTATTGACCAATGACTTGTTATTAAGAGTATTTTTGTAAAAAAAATTAATTAATACACATGAGATATTTTAGGTTGATTTAAGAATGACTAAGAAAAATGTTCAATTTTGGGTGTATAAGAAAGACCACTAGAAGTAGAAAATAGGTTGTGAAGTGCATTGAAGGGTGTGAGAAGTAAAATAAAAAAATTATTATGAGAGAAATAATAGTTTACAAAGTAGTTTTTGGGATAAAATAAAACATAAAAATTTGTATATTAAAACCTCATACCCCTCTTTATAGATTTAATTTATTTAAAGTGAAGATATGTAGTTTAAAAGATAAAGTGTAATAATAATAGTTGATTTTTTAATCAACCATCGTCGAACATTGTAATAAAATTAAAATTATATATAATAAAATTTAAAATTAATAATAATCTCTTCAATTTAGAGGAGTGAAATTCTTCTTTAACTTAACTCCTTTTAAGTGAGAATATTATTATTAATTTTATATTTTATTATATATAACTTTAACTTTATTATAATTTTTAATTATTAATTTTTTAATCAATCATTATTATTATATTTTATTATCTAAAATTCATTTCTTCACTTTAATGAAGTCAAATCTCTTATTTATATATAGTTATAGGATTTTAAATATGTATTTTAATTTAGGTAAAAGTGATGATTTTTTTTTTGTAAAAAGAAACAAACTAATTTTAATATTTCTAAAATTTAAAATTCCAAAAAATAATGAATTTTAATTTTTGTTTTTATAAAAATATAATTAAAATAATACAATTAAATTATGTTCGTGTAAATTATAAGCTATATTCATATGTTAAAAGGTTAAAATAAATTAAAAAAATTAATGTACATCATAAACTATTTTTATCTATTATTTAACGCATACATCGACTCACCTAAATTTATTTTAACTTAATTAAAAAATTATTTAAAATTTAAATATACATATGCATTAAATATTAAAAAATTATTACTCATAATAACAATAACTGGTTCAATCAGATCATCATCGGCGCGTACTGAATACAGAAAAAAGTAACACTAGAGAAAGGATATACAGAACGCACATGGCGTAGTTTAGTGAAACCGACGCAACTTCGACTAACATGCTTTGCTCTGTCCTCGCACATGTTCACTGACAACATGTCCTCTATTAAAATTAAAATTAGGACAAAACTTACATATACTCTCTTTTTATTTCTATTTTTATTTTTATGAACTTGTTTTATTTTTTATTAGACAAGATGAGGAATTGTGTGAATGAAAGAGTTGCATGAAACATTTTCTTTCTCATATGAAATCATGATAACCGTTTCCTATAGCTAATATTTATTATTTAATTATCAATCCTTTTACTGGTATCCTTCTAAAAAGTATTAATACTTTAAAATTGTTGTTGTACTTACTTTTATTTTTTTAATATTTTACAAACATCTTTTATTTTTTCCAAATATCTCTATTAATTATTTGATATTTTATATTAATATTATATTTTAATCGAGTTATATAATATAAATTTAGAAGAAATATTAATGTAGCATTTAATATTATTAAATATTTACACAAATATATAAATAAGTAAATTTTTTACTCATATTATACAACACAATTTATTATTTAATTAAATTTTATACAAATTATTTTATAAAATATATTTTAAAAAATTAAAATTCGAATGTATATATAATATATATTAAAATTAATAAACACACAGATAAATCACACTTGAAAAATGATATAGGATTTAATGCTATTAATATATTATTTATATAAATATATAAATAAATATATTTTTCATTTATAGTATGACATAATTTTTTATTTAAATAAGATTTTACAAAAAAGTTTTTTTCGTTAGGTATAAAAATTAGTTTCTGAAATATATTTTTTAAAATAAATATATACTCGTTTTTATCCGGCTCTGGAAAAAGCAAAGGGACAAAAAGGAAGGAAAATGGTGGAAGACTAAATGTTCTCCTTAAAAAGAGAAAAGGACAAAAGGTACGCTGGAAAAGTGTAAGATGGCACGACCCAAGTGTTTCTTCTTGCCTTGGATAGGTGCAAATCAATGGGTGGCTTCTAAGGGAAGTCGTCCCTGACCTGCCACTCTGCAGGTAAATAGGGAAGCAAGAGTCACTTTCCATCCAAAAGATGAGCGGTCATCACCGCATTAAATGCAAAAGATTGAAGGAAAATCCTCCTGAGGTATCGTGACATTAATGAGCATGGGGAAGGAGTTACCGCATTAATGTGAAGGATTTCCTTAAATATTTAAGAAATAATGACCTGAGAGTAAGGAGTGGTATATAAAAGATCCAAGAACGAAGAGAGGGGGATAAAAAAAAAGAAGGGTGAAATCTTAATCCAGAGAACCCTTCAATAACATTAGAGATCTAACATACACAGTGATGCAATGAAGGTGGAAGGAGTCTGTAAGAAAAAAGGACATAAAAGAAGGAAGGAAGAAAAACATCCATCTACCTTTCAGTAGGTAACTGAAATATGACTCCTGAATACAAGGTAAGATCTTCAAGACGTCTCCCTACGCATATCCATCTAGTGGCCCTCAACTCTAAGCCAACACACTTCCTCATTTAACCCAACAATATACTTCAGCCTGTGAGCTGATTCCGAATCAGTCCCATATAACTAAAACCAAGGTTGACCAAGAGTTGGCACTCTTCGGTCTGACTCAAACACCACTTTCAAACCAAACACGCCGAGTGCCATTCGACACATAGTCCCGCTGACACCTAGTCGACATTCCAACTAGGCTGAGTCAGTCTCGACCCTCTCACTATCTAACCATCCACACCTTAGAACTACGTAAACTTTGAATTCTCCATTGCAAAAGGAGATAAGTAAGAGTAGGAGACAACTTCTATCAAGTTTAACAATAAAAAATACTTATATCTTTTCTAAGGATCTTTGGATGCCAACGAATAGTCCATCCCATCCAACTCTTTGGATGTCAATGGACAGTCTACTTTTCTCCAATCATCTTTGGATGCCAATGGACAGTCCATCCTTTTCTAATTACCTTTGAAGCCTCCTCAAAATTACGTAAACTTTGACTTTTCCATTGCAGTAAGAGATATGTAGGAGCAATAGGCAAATCTTGTTAAGTTCATCCAAAAAACCCAAAACATCCTTTACTCATCTTTTGTAAATATCTTTCATTTTTAGAACGACATAAACTGTAATGTAGAAGTCATATCTCATTTCATGTGTCTAGTTAAGATAACCGTCTTAGGATGGATATTGTAGGGTGCTAATGCCTTCTTCCCTACATGTAACCAACTCCTGAACTCAAACTCTAATTCCCAAACCAACCATTTCCTTTCCAAGGTTTTCTGTCATTTTTCATAAAAATGTTGGTGACGACTCCACACTCTTTGTTCCTTCCCCGAAAGGGATTCGGATTCCAAAACCAAAGTTTTCGTCGTCATTGTCACGATCCAAGTTGCGACATATATTAATGTAATAGACATAATATATATATATATATATATATATATATATATATATATATATATATATATATATATTTGGTATAGACCACATGAATCTTCTAATTACACTTTTTATATATACATGTATCTTACACTAAACATAATTTTGTTCGAGCTGGATAAGACCACGGTAGATGACAACTCTCATTTCGAATATTTAATATATAACCAAGACTTTAAATAAATTAAACTTGAAAATAAGTATTTATACAGTATATATATATATATATATATATATATATATATATATATATATATATATAAAATTGTGTGTTAACATGAATAAAATTTTATAGTTAATAATTTGATTATATAATATTTTTCATAATATTTAATAAATATATATTTAATGTTATTGGAAATTTATTAAAATTGATAAATGTAATATATGTTTTAATACATTAATTTTATATTTATTTTTTTAGAAGAATTAGTTAATAAAAAATATTTTAAAATAAAATACTTAAATATATATTATTATAATATTGAAAATATTTAAATATATATTAATTTACCTCTTAATTTCTATCCTCAATAATTTAACTATATATTACATTTAATATTATAAAATTGTTAATTTTACTTATAATATATTCCCTCAAGACTCAATTAACTAATTCACCGAAATAAAAAAATTAGTTTATTTAGATAATAATATTAAATTTATCCTAAATTTATATATTTTTCAAAATATCTCTAATGAGACATTTTTTTATTTTTTATAAATATTTTTATGAATTTTAATATTTTAATATATTAATATATTTATTGCATGTGAAAAGTCATAGTAGCATGCAGCTATGGTAGTTTTTGGTTATGTATAACATTAAAACCACCAGCATACTTTTTTGTTTATTTTCCACTTGCTAGTTTTTAAATTTCAATGGCATGCAAGCAATTTGCAGTTCTGTGTGCACAAAAGTAACTTCACATTTAAGAAGCTAACTAACTTCTAAACCGTATTGTGGACCGTACGATGGCATCTAGTGTTATCATGTATCCTTTTCCTCACCGTCTAGATAATAATATCATTAATGCTGACACACATGTGTCATATGGTATCACATAAAACTCTCTGCTATTGTTTACACTCAATAATAAATCTTGCTGCTAATTGAGGTGGGGATTCCAACCCCTCTTCACATCTTCTATAAATGCCCCCACATTTTCTTTATGTCACCACCCCTTCTCTCTCTTTAGTGTGCTTCTTTTTGGTGCTTTCATTTGCACTAGTTTTGTCACATACTTGAAGGGGCTTGCTTGCAACAATGGCTGTGGCTAGGCTACTTTTTGTTTTGATCATGGCCCTAGTTGCCATTTCCATGCTTCAAACAATGGTTGGTCTTTTAAGTAGATACACACAATGTACATTATTTTTAAACCAACAAAACTTAGATACATTATTTGCAATGTTTTCGTATCAGAATTAGAATTTTATCTTAATAATCCGAATAGTAATGGTAGATTACTGACGTGAAACTTCATAATTCATTTCTGATGAAAGAATTGCATGTTTTGAACTTTTTAAATCTGTTGTGAATTTGTTGTTGATTTGAAGGGATCTCACATTTTTCTGGTTTGGTTTTGTAGGTGATGGCATCTCATGGACATGGAGGGCACCACTACAATGACAAGGTATAACATCTTCCATTGTTTCTCTAGATCTCTCTTTGTGGGGGGTTAGACCAAGAATCAAGAAGGGGTTTTTATTTTTGGATCTTTGCTTTGAGAAGGGTGAATAATGCTAACTTGTGCTGCATAATTCTGTGCTTCTCAGAAAAAATATGGACCTGGCAGTCTCAGGAGCTACCGTAAGTGAAGTTCTTTCCACCATTCATTCTTTTGCTTCTTCTTTTCTTTTCCTTCTCATTTATGCTATAAACAACTTAGAGATCTCTCCAACTTTGAAAATGCAAATTTGTTAGCAACATAAACAAACAAAAAGGCACAGTCTCACATCTACTCCATGTAAAAATAGGGTTAAACAGTTTATAAAAAATTATTGGGGCAATTGATTAAGTATTCAATATAGTTAGTGTAATTTTATCATTTTAATAAAAAAAATTAATCTAAACAGTGAGATTTACATTATTTATTGACTTAGATCTCCATAAATTTGTAGCAATAGCAAGTATTTCTCTCTCATTGCGATTCTGATCTCTATTGGTTCAGTGACTGTTTGTTTAACAGTTACACAAGTTTCAACATAAAATCAATAATTGGGATTAATTTAATTGCACATCTTAAAAACTATACTTAATAATTTAACCTTCAAAATTAATTATAACAAAATCAATTTTATCTACATTTCAAAGGGCATATGTGTGTCTGTTTTCTTCTTATCTTAACACGAATTGGTAAGCGTGTAAAAGAAAATAATAATAATAATAATAATAACAACAACAACCTTCAACTTCAACCCTTTTTCAACATAATGTGGTCAAATATGTTATACCGTAAAAGCTGCATCATTTGATTTAACCCTTTGACTTTAACTTTTTTTTTTTCTTTTTGGAATATATGATATGACCAGAATGCCCTTCACAATGCACGAGAAGGTGTAGCCAGACCCAGTACCACAAACCCTGCATGTTTTTTTGTCAGAAGTGCTGTAGGAAGTGCCTGTGTGTGCCCCCGGGGTATTATGGGAATAAAGCAGTGTGCCCTTGCTACAACAACTGGAAGACCAAGAGAGGAGGCCCCAAATGCCCTTAACCTTCTTCCTTCTTCATCAATTTAACAAATATATATATATATAGCTTCAATTCCCATATAATATAATTTCCTTGCTCCTTTCTATGTCTTAATTAACTAAAGGATAATGTTATTTATATTTTTAGCGTTATTATTCAATCAAAATTCGAACTGTCTCAGTAATTTAAGTTAATTTTTTATTACGTGAATTATTGAAGTAAAATTTTAATTGTGAAGAATAATATAAAAAAACCACTCCAACAACATCTGAGTTTTGTCCTTAACCAAATACTTGTCCATTACTTTGTTGTATATTGAGGATGCCTAGTGTGTGGGCTCCTCTACATACCACTCTTGGGGGCTTTTTTATCACTTTTAAATGAAGTGTCTAATACTATTGCTATCATCATACTTTGCTATCATTTTCTTTTCTTTATTGTATGAACAATGGCAAACATATTATTACCATGTTTACAAATTTTCACATGCATGGCATCGGTAGACTTTGGCTTGTTATTCCTTATTGGCAAATGTTAACAAGTACAAGAAAAAGTAAAAACAATATTGAAAATAAATGAAAGTCTTTGAAGTTTGAACACTTACTTTAAAAAAAAAGTATTTAGAGTTTGTTTTATTTTTCGTTTACTCGGATTCTAATGCATGCAAGTAGAGAGAAATATAGTTACCAAAAAAAAGTAGGGAGAGATATTAAATACATTCTAATTAAGTGTATATATATTTTTGTTGGTGTGACCTTAATTAGAATGTATTTAATATTTCTTAATTAACATTCTTAAGATACTGATTAAGAAATCCAGTTAAGAGGACTTTCTTTATAATGTATTGAAGAGGGTAGTTATAAAAAAAAAAGTTAGGAAAATGGGTATAGGGTTCACCCCATTTTGGGGATAGGATGGATGAAAGAGAAAGAAAGAAAAAGAAAAGAGAAAAAAAAAATACTAGATATGATGAGAAAAAGGTGAGAATTAAAAAAAAAATGTAACAAGAAATGAAAAGGAAAATGGAGGTTTAATAATAATAATAATAATAATAATAATAATAATAATAATAATAATAATAATAATAATAATAATAATAATAATAAGTTATGATGGTACGAAGAAAATAATAAATTTTGATATGTTTGACTCCTAAGTTATTAATAAATCTTATTAAAATTCATAATTTCTAATAAATCTATGTTAATGATTGAGAAAATTTCAAAAAAAAAATATCAGAGTGTGTTCTTAGCCTACTTATTAATTATCATTAACAAATAACAACTACTGTAACGTGTATGATAACATCTAATAAAAGCTATCAGTATAGGAGGTTGAATTTTTTTTTTTTCTCACGAATATCTTCCAAGTAATCAGATAAGATAGTAAATGTAAACATTGTTTTGACAAATATTACAAGATAACTTAAAGTAATACTCTGTATAATTTAGTATTGGCCATTTCTCCGATTAAAACTTTGACTTTGTCATAATTTGAATAATAAAAAAGATACCAAATATGATTTGTATAAAAAATCATGCTTCTGAATATCATACTTTATTTACGGACCAGCCTCTTCATCAGAAGTTAAAGCAACATGTACGTAACATACACTGAATTTTCATTAAAGGACACAATTATGCATCATTATCTGCTTTGTTTCTTTCGAGAATTAGGTAACTAATAATCCAAAAAGCTCAAAAAAGAAAAAATACTCTTCTTGAACAACGAATATGAAGCTAATCATCACAATAGATAAGGGTATCACCCTCCTTTGGCACTCAGGACAAATGCAGATAAAAACAAACGTGATGCACATATTAGTGTTCTGCTATTATGGGTCAATTACACAAGAACGAAAAGCACCAAAGCAAGAACAATTATACTATTTTTAATAATTTTCTATTAACCAAATAGTTCTTTTATTGAAAAAATTAGTCCTGTTTTCATGCCTTAAAACTTTTATATCTTTAACCCAATTGGCTATTATTTCCACACCTTTTAGGAGATTTTACCTAACATGCAAAATTAAAACTCGTGGCTTACCACATATATCTCTAAGTTCACCAAGAAATGTATAATAGCTACATAATTTAATAAATAATTATTTTCACTCCAATTGTAACAAGCTCTAGGCATGAAAAGTTGATTATGGAATTCAACTTTAATTTAATAAGAGAGTATCACAAAACTATTGGAACTTATAAGCATATGCCAGCCAAAAATATGCTCTCACAGCTCCAGATGCTGCAGTGCCTACTGATGATTGTTTCTCATTTAATCATTCACCCCAATTGAGCACTCTAATTCTAGTACTTCTTTTCTTTTGTTCCATTTATATAGATCAAAATAATAAGGATAATCAAAATCAGTTACTCCATTGAATTTGAATCAGTTCCACATTTTTATCATTCAATGACAGCATTTCTTGATTAGGAAGAAATGAAAATAGCTACATGCCCAGTTAAACAGACATGACCATAAAACTACACATTGTTGCTTTGCACATATTGTGTCTATGAAACTTCCATGTCTATAGGTCTAAACTACACATGTCTACATGTCTATGAAACTTCCATATTATCATTCAAAGATATGCATGGCCCATTCCCATCATAAAATAGCCACTCCCAAGGAAACATTAACTGGCATTGATGATCACTATAGGTCTAAACATTCCATAGTCATCATCCATAGGTCTGATGACAAGACAAAGAACTTTCTTAGGGAACTTATTCCAAAACCGGAAAGAAATTGAAGGACCACTTCTTTGGTGATCAAACCAATCTGGAATCCTTTCTCCTGGCAGATAAAATTTAGTTTTTCCAGCCTTATGCAGTTCCTGTTAGTCATAAAGAATTCATCAGTTTACCAACATTAAGTACACTATAGATATTATGAGAAAATAGACTATGCACAAAACAGTTTTACATATTCATCTAATCACAAACTACTATGTATCATAAGTTTGTTAAATTTTATAATAACTATCTTAAAGTTATATCAACTGAGATTTGTAATTAGATAACACTGTAAAACTACTTTAGAAAGTCTCACATTATCTACCTTAATCCTTAGGGTACAACTTATATACAAATTGTGTAACTTTACATATTGTTAGTTAGTTTTAAACTGAAATTTAACTATATGACCATATATTATTAATTCAAGTACATTAAAAACAAGACAAACCCTGACTCAGAACATGCTTGCACTTGAGGAAGTGAAGGGTTGTACTACATTTGAAGATACTATTATCTCACTTTTTCTTCACACTCTTCCTGTTTTAGCCATTGCCACCCTTTCCATTTCCAAGCAGTAATTTCAGCCAAAAACACTCAATAGTTTAAGTTTATATAGAAATCCAATGGAATTGAGTTGTAGTTAAATTCTTACAATGTTGAAGTTAAAGTTTTCTAAATTTGGGAGACCAGATACATTAGGTATCTGTGTTGAACATTTGCACTTGTCAAATTTCAAAACTCTTATACTCATGAACTTCTGCAAAAAAAAAAAAGAAAAAAAGAAAGGAAAATCAAAGAGATGAGAATTAAATGAATAATCTTAATGTGAATTAATTTTCAACATGAGGAAGGTGAACTCATTAAACTTGCCTTCAATAAACCAACCAACTCGAGTGATGAAAAGCAACTGTGTGGTAGCTTGCATATGGCAAGTTTCTTCGAATGAAAATCAGATGGGAATCATGTGAAGGATATCTCCACCATTCCAGAGTGTTTTGAGCTTTTTCATCCTCTTGAAGGCCTTTTCTTTTTTTTTCCATTCTACTACATCTTCTTTGTCAAGTAAGAGGAAATCCAGACATATGATTTCAATTTCACTAGTTCCCTGTTAATGCAAAAGACATAAATCAACTACAAACAAATTAATTAAAATACATTCACAGTAAGTTATCCAATCATAGATTACCATATATGATAAGGTTAAAGATTTTATGATAACTACTTCAAAAAGTTATACATGAAATGATTTCTAATTAGTTTAGAGTGCAAATTTTTTTACACAAACATGTCATGAAAATTAAACTTATTCATATATATGCAAGATTTCAATACACATATCTGTAGAAACTTGCATATTATAAAGGAAAAACAAACAACTATGACATGAGCATATAATTGCAAAACGAGATAAATCAAGATAAGATGGTAGCAGTTGTTCGTCCCGAGTTGTGATGATGATTCTGCTGCCTTAACCAAACCAATCCAAGCAAAGCCATCTTCCATTTCTTCAACTTCTCCATGTTATGGTTGATGTTGAACCTCTCCTTCTCAGCTTTGAACCTTTCCTCATGCCTAGCCAATGCTTCTTCATAACTAGAAGGATCAAAGTTATAAAAAATGGCAAAACCAACACACTTTTCCTCTTAGCACAATCAATGATGTTAGCAAGTTCATCCAAAAAATATGAGGAAAAAGCATAGTTGAGATGGCAATTCTAGACTCTTCAATTGCCTTCATAAGTGTTGGTTCTATTCCCTGTCATGAAGGGCTTTGTAGAGATTGCCAACAAAGCCTCCGAAGCTGAGGAACACATCATAGGTGAATGCATAGGAACACGATCTTGCAGGTTGCAGCCATGAGAAGAAAACTTAGTATGATTATGGAATCAAATTATGAACCGAATGAATATTAAACTATAGACTAAAGTGTTACAAAGACATGTACCAAATTACATTAGTCATTATTTTGACCGACCTTGTGGAAAATATCTCTTTTTTCTCTCTTTCTACTCTGCTTAATTTGTGGTCTGTAAGCAATCATTAAGATGCCTTCACATTAGATAAGCACTTTATTTGTGATTTATGGCTATTGTTTTTATTTTTCTTTTTATTGCTTCAAAAACATTATATAACATAGACATGGATGTAGATTAATCATTAATTATTAGATTTGTGGTAATATCAAAATTTTATTTATATGTTAAGTTGTTTTGTTTTAAATATTTAATCGTTAGGGATGCATTCATTTAAAAGAAGTATACATTTGTTTATAGTTAATTATTTTAAAATTTTTTACGATGAATATCTTATCATAATGTGTAAAATAAAAACTTTTAAGTAGCGATGAACTAATTTTTGTGATAAAAATACATGTTTAATTTAGCTAAATATATTTTTCTATACTATAAATTGAGCACATAGAAATTATAGAAAAACGGTGAACTAATTTTTGTGATAAAAACAATACATGTTTAATTTAGCTAAATATAATTTTCTATACTGTTAATTGAACACATAGAAATTATAGAAAAATACACATGTTAAAAAAATATACATAAATAAGTTTTTAGCTCTTGTTTTGTTTTGCTCTTTTTAATTTTGTTTTCCTTTTATTTTGATTTTTTTGCTTTATTTTAGCTCACATTTTTGTTAAGCGATGAAGTGACTAACAAATATTAGAAAAATAGAATTTATATTTTTTAAATAATAGAAATAAAAATAAAAAGTATTTCAATAAAAGATAAAGTTATATAAAATGTTTATAATTTTATAAGGATTGGAATAGTAAATTAGTGATGGAAATGAAATAGTTTTTCATGCTGATCAAAATAGAAAAAAAAAATAAAGGGCTAAAATAAAAGCAATCCTATATTAATTTTAGGGAAAAAAAAAGTTGTTTAAGTCTATAAAATATATTAAAAATCAACAAATTTCACCTACTCCGTGTCTAAGACGCAAGAATGTTGAAAAATCATTCTTTAATTTTAATCTCAAATGCAAGGTAGATTAAGAAAAACCTTGGCAAACTAGATGAAAAGGTAGTTAGAAATTGAAGAGTTAAGGATATCTAAAAGTTGATAGCTGGTTGATATTAAAATTTTAATTTTGTAGGTGCTTTATGACTATTTTTCAACATGATTTTTATTTTGTATATAATTTTTTATTTTTTTAATTGAATATTAATTAAATTTTATAATTTTCATGTAAATAAATTTAATAAAATAAACTTTATGTTTAAAATAATAAAAATAAAAATGATTATTATTTCAGAAGAATAACATCAACTCAATTTTTAAAGTTAAAAATTATTTTTATAAAAGATAAAAGACTAACACATTTTTTTAATAAGATAAAAAAAAATTCTTACTTGTTTTAAAGCTAAAAATAAAGTTACTTCGAGTACTTGAATTAAATTTAATGATATTAAGTGAAAATCTATAGGTATTATAGATCAAGTCTTGGACCAATCATTTAACCTGCCTTTCTATTTGTAATATTTTTCTCTTTTTTTATGAATATTACAATAAATAATATATATGTACAACTAAGTGATTCAACTCAATTTTATTATAATATCAACGAAAAAGTAACTGCTTATTTGTCTAAAAAATGAAGATTTTTTTAAAACAAGAACCAATTGCTTTCAATAATATTTTGCAATCATAATTTATATTTAATTTTATAAGAGAATTTTCATTCCTCTAACTTTATTTTTATACACTTAAGAGAGAGAAAAATATGAAATAAAATGATAATATAAAAAAAGAAAAAAATAAGTTATAAAAATTGTTATTAAAAAAATACTAAAACTCATGTGACAAAAAAAATCATGTAATAACATTATATTTCCAAGTCCTTAGTGAATGTGGTATTAAAATAATTTTTAATTATAAAAATTACGTATCAACAAAAGTTACATTTAGCAGAAGAGACTATTTTTTTTTCTTGCAATAAGTTGTAATTATCATGGAAAAATTCATTCACGTTTAACGTCCAATAATATCTTAATCAAAATTATTTACAAAAAAGAGGATATTTTAGAAAAAAAATATTTATTTATAATATTACATGATAATAGCATACATTATATTATAAGTCAACCAAGAATAAGTGTAGAAAAAAAAACTAACCCTTTTACATGTAAAAATATTAAAAGAAATTAGACAATAATATTTGAATGTATAAAAACATTAAATTCAAAATTAATTAGGAGTAATCAGAGAAATGTTTGAATATATGGAAATAGTGAGTGTGAGGAGAGGAGGGCAATTGGGAATTTGAATAGCGTGGTCAATTAATTTCCCGCCAAAGCCCTTTTCTCTTTGCTTTTGTAAATTCCAATTGGCTTCTTCAAGTTCCACCTTTGACTCCACTTCGTCCGAGTCGACAATGGAGCCGCACGCCGATTCAGCCACGCGCCGCTCCACGCGCCCCAGGCTCTTCATTAAGGAGATGATCATGCGCAACTTCAAGTCCTACGCCGGCGAACAGCGCGTCGGTCCCTTCCATAAGGTTAGGGTTTCTCACTTCCCAACTATCTTCCAATTGCTTCCATTTCACTTCCCAACTAATTCCAATTGCTTTGCTTTCAGAGTTTCTCCGCCGTGGTGGGGCCCAACGGGAGCGGAAAGAGCAACGTCATTGACGCTATGCTCTTTGTCTTCGGGAAGAGAGCCAAGCAGGTGCCATTCTACAACGTTCTACAAACTAACGAGTTTTGGAATTGGAATGCTTTTTATTTATTTATTTATTTATTTATTTGGAATCTGGTTCTGGTTATTGCAGATGCGGCTAAACAAAGTCTCCGAGCTCATTCACAATTCCACCAATCACCAGAATTTGGATAGTGCGGGGGTTTCTGTTCATTTTCAAGAGATTCTGGATTTGGTGGCTTTTCTTCTTCTTCTTATTAACCTTGTTTGTTGCTTGCTGTTTCTTTTAAGACTCAAAACTTTATGCTTGCTGCTTGAGGATATGTTTATAAAATCAAGGTTTTAAATTTTGGTCATGCTCACATACCTTCACATTGCGGGAAATTGTGTACAAATGCGGCCAACCCAGTTGATGCTGCACGGTTCCAGACCCTTTTTTATAACCTTGTTTATAATAATAATTGCCAAAATGACATTTTTTTAGCTCTGTTTTCATAAAGTGTAAAATGTCACCTTGAAAAGTTGAGGATTGAGCTTAGTCAATTTGATGTTTGAATCTCGTTTTTTTCTTTCTTGGAAAACCAAAAGTTAAGGATGTGTTTGGGTTTTTTTTTTTTCTTTTTGTATAATAATAATAATAACAAAATGCTATCCATTTTAGCTCTGTTTCCTATTTTCAAGAATTTACAAAGTGAAAAATGCTAGCCTGAAAACATATCGACTGAAAATGAAAATAAAAAACAAACTAAAGGCACCAGAAATGATACAAAAGAGTACCTTATTCTATCTAGGTTTCTGGTTTTTGTTTTTTTTACTTTTTTTTTTCCTGTTATGAGCTTGTTTTTAAGTTGATCTTTATGCCTCAGTGACTAAAGAGTTTCCAGACTTGTGGGTTTATGAAATGAACCTTTTCTTATTTCCACATTATCATCTTTGCTTTAAGAAAAAAAAAGAAAGAACTAAAAGTATCACTTCTCGCAGGATGATGGAACATATGAGGCTGTTCCAGGAAGTGATTTTGTGATTACCAGGGTGGCTTTCCGGGATAACTCCTCTAAGTATTACATTAATGATCGCACAAGTAACTTTACGGAAGTTACCAAGAAACTGAAAGGGAAAGGTGTTGACCTTGACAATAACAGGTTTCTGATCCTTCAGGTTCGGTATTTGCTATATGGAGCTTTTATGTTTTTCGAGAAGTGCTTGTATTCATATCTTTTGATGTTTGATCTGTTTCTTATCAGGGTGAAGTTGAGCAGATTTCACTTATGAAACCAAAAGCTCAAGGACCTCATGATGAAGGTTTTCTAGAATATCTAGAGGATATAATTGGAACCAACAAATATGTGGAAAAGATTGATGAATCACATAAACTGTTAGCACTCTTTCCATTTCAATTCCAAGAGAAAGAGAACATGCAACTTTCTCCATCAACATTATGAAACCATTTATACTTGTTTCAGTAGTGGTCTGATTTTTTTTATTTGATTATGATTAAATATTTAGTGTATTTTAATGAATTTATTTGTTTTCAAAATAGTTTATAATCAAAACAATATTAAGGCGGCTTTGGAAAAAGGATAGCAATTCTTCCCAGCTTTAATTATTTTATATTTGTTTAAAACTTTCTCAGGAAGCTTTCATATGGGTTGTTTTGGGAATAAGTTAATCTAAATTCACTCAAACTAAATCCAAACATGCTCAATTAATGTTTCATTTATCATAACCATTCTTTATAAATACTGTTGCTGTCTCGAGGATAATTTACATTTTCATGAGCTCATTGTTGAAGTAATTACTTTGATTTCAATTTTAGAATTTCTAATTTCTAAAACAATGTTGTTGATGTTTTAGGTTAGAATCCTTGAATGAGAAAAGATCTGGGGTGGTACAAATGGTTAAGCTATCTGAGAAAGAAAGAGACGGCTTGGAGGCATGTAAATTTGTGGTTGTATGTGGTATTAGATGTTTGTCCAGCACCTAACAGTTCTTTTGCTGCAGGATGTGAAGAATGAAGCAGAAGCATACATGCTGAAGGAGTTGTCACTGTTGAAATGGCAAGAGAAAGCTACGAAGTTGGCCCTTGATGATACAGGTGGAAAAATGGATGAGTTACAAGGGAATGTTGCTACTCTAGAAGAAAATCTCAAGGCAGAAAGGTAAATTTGGATTTCAATGGATCATTTATTTGTTTCTTTATTTGTTGAATCTGTATTCTTGCCTCATGAAGAACTTGGTGATATCTTTATTCCAGGGATAAAATCCAAGAAAGTAAACAAACTCTCAAAGCGCTTGAAACTAAGCACAACAACTATATGAAAAGACAAGAGGTTTGGATGACATGGGTTTTGAAATTGAATCAGTTTGCTTGATTGTATTGTTGGGCATTTTATTCTTATTGATAATCTTTCGAGTTAGTAATCTAGTCATTATTTTTTTCTTTCATTTTCATAAATAGGAGTTAGATAATGATATGAGGAAGTGCAAGGAAGAGTTCAAGGAGTTTGAGAGGCAGGATGTTAAGTATCGTGAGGATTTTAAGCACATGAGTCAGAAAATCAGAAAGCTGGAGGATAAAGTAGAAAAGGTAGAGGGAATTCATAGTTTATTGCAACTGAAAGTATGTGTTCATGTGACATCTTATCCTTTTGTTTCTATGTCAGGATTCATCAAAAATTGAAGCCCATATAAAAGAGGGTGAGGATTCAACTGATCTGATACCAAAACTTGAGGACAACATCCCAAAACTGCAAAAGTTGTTGCTTGATGAGGAGAAGGTCTTAGAAGAAATCACAGAGAGTTCCAAAGGTGGAGTCTTTTCTTTTTTATTTCCAATATATTGGAAGGTGCTTTTAATTAAATTTGCTTTGCTGAAGTGGTGATCCATCTCCAATTGTATGCTTTAGTCAAAACCTCTTCAAAACTTTTCGATTCTTAAGCATGCTTCCTTGCAAGTTTCAACATTTTATTTTCCATTCTATTTTACCATTAAAATGCTTAGTTTAGTTAGGTTCCTTATTCTAATACTTTGCAAATAGTCATGGCTTTCTGCTGCTTCATATTTAAGAAACACCACTACTGTGTTAGATACTTATATATATATATATATATATATATATATATATAGAGAGAGAGAGAGAGAGAGAGAGAGAGAGATTTAAATTTAAATATTGTATCACTATGGTTCTATGTAGATTTCAAAATATACTCTGCTATTCTTTTGTTTGAGTCAACTGTATATAATTATCCCTCAAGGTCTAAATTATTTTTCTGTTTGTCATTGTCTGGGATACATCATGCTGATTTTCAGTGTTTTTGGTGGTGGAAGCTGGTCTTTAACTCTTTGTTTAATTATTATCTACCATGTACACAAATGGAGCTGATATCCTATGTGGAATAGAGGGTTTAGCTACTTTCTTGTATTTTTTTTTTCTTTTGTTAACCCTGTCATTGACTGGTAAGCAGTTGAAACTGAGAAATACCGCTCTGAGCTTGCTAAAGTTCGTGCTGAGCTTGAACCTTGGGAAAAAGATTTGATTGAGCACAAGGGAAAACTTGAAGTTGCATGTACAGAGACTAAGCTTCTAAATGAAAAGGTGAGGATGACTTCTCTTACTTTTAAGTGCTACTTATCTCAGTCTCTGCTTTAAAGACAGTATTTTAATCTTTGCTCTTGAAAATTTCTACATATTTTCAAAACAAATCTTAGTAAGTAAACCCATATCTCAGTAAATCCATATATGTTACATTAGTTATCTATGGTAATTATAGAAGGATAATCTCTAATAAGCTTTGCTTCTATCATTTCTGTTAAAGTTTTTTGCTACCATATTATTTGAAGGCTCTGTTTGATTTGCAAAAAGATGAAGGACTGGACAGCACAAAAGTTATTGTTCTATGTTTGATTTTGAAAGAGGCCATGGAACAACACGAAAAGGGACGAAGAACAGGACAAAAATAAAAGTTATTACTTAGTACATTAATGAACAACTTTTTTTCTTATGCACAATGTTATTGTAAGAAAATAGTCAAAATACTCAATCTACTCCATCACTATCCTAACCATTGACCATGTCAAAACTGTAACCACTGCCCCAGCCATCACAATAACCACCATCAACACTGGCACTGCCACCTCTACTATTGTTGTCATTAGCATTGCTGCTTTTGCCACTACCACATCATGCTTTCATGCCTGCTACTGTTTGCCATTGTTGTTGCTGTCACCACTATCATTGTTGTTGTCATTGTCTAACACAAGGGGATTTATAGGCATTTTGCATTGTTCTTTTGTCTAGTATTTACTATTTAGGCATATTGAACACCATATAGCACAAAATTATGTGTTGTGCATCAACTACCAAACGACAGACTAAACAAAGAGTTGTGCTGTGACTCAGTTATATGTACTGTGTTGTTCAGCTTGTGCTGTCCTTCAATTTGCATCAATCACACCCTTCGATAACATAAGAAACTAAACATGGAGACAGGTACCTTAATATTATATATCCCATTGATTGTTTGTCCTCCTATGAACTTCTTTTGTTTTTGTTTTTGTCATGCCTGTGAATTTATTCAAGAGCTATTTTGATGTAGAAGCTTAAGTGTTTATTCTTATTTTCCATAGAATCATAATTGTTGAAAAGCACATGCCCAAAGCATCGCATCTCACTAGAATTCTAGTATGACAAGTGGACAAAAAGTGTGGAAACTTTTATAATTCAACTTGTTTGGTCCACACTTTTTAGTTTGTAGTGTTTTTTCTGTATATTTTTAACATTGCATACAAGACATTTTTGTTATAAAAATATTTTAATCTGGTGTTTCAAAATAGATAAAAAGTTCTTGTTTTCTCTCTAGGTTGGTGTACTTATACGGTTGTGTTAAAAATTTGAAATTTGATTTTGTGGAGTCATCACTCTCCACACCATCAAATTATTAATCCCTTCTGCTGTTAGCCTGTTACATTAAAATTTAAATTTCATCTCTGTTTTGAGATTTCCCGCATTTTTGTCCTTGTATCATTTAGTATTCTGTTATGCACTTAACATAGCTGTCTGAAGCTAGCTTAGTCATAGATGATATGTTAATTTCTTCCAGCTATAATAGTTTACCCTGATAAGCAACAAAGCCAAATGCATAAAAAACTAGTAACACAAACCGAAGTTTCCCCTTCACTTAAAATAAAGGGTATATTTTTTAGGTGCGTGCTCAGGATTCATGGGGGATGCACTTATTCATCTATAGTGAATTGCAATGCATGTAAAGCAAAATCCCTTTATATTTTCCAGTAGGTGGATGTTTAATAGATGATTCTTGATTTAATTTGCAGCATGAAGGTGCTTCTGAAGCTTTTAAAGATGCTCAAAAGCAGATGAAAAGCATATCAGAAACAATTAAATCAAAAACTACCAGCATTTCTCAAATCAAAAGTGATATAGAAAAGAGCAAGCGTGAAGCTTCAGAAGCTCACCAAATTGAAGAAGTAAGCAATTTTTCCTTCTTATTCTTAATTCCATTTCTTTAACTTTTTTTTTTTCTGGGGCTAGTGGTGATGTGATGGCTCTTTTTAAAGGAATGTATCAAAGAGCAAGATGAATTGATTCCTCTTGAACAAAGTGCTAGACAGAAGGTTGCAGAACTGAAGTCTGTTCTAGATTCTGAGAAGAGTCAGGGATCAGTTCTAAAAGCAATCCTGAAAGCTAAGGAAACAAAACAAATAGAAGGAATATATGGCCGCATGGGTGATTTAGGTGCTATTGATGGTGAGGTTTTCCAATTGCAATTTTTCTGGCTTCTTGAAGTTCTTTGCTTTTCAAATTATACCACTTGAATGCTGCAAAAACTGCTAGAAAATGTGGTTTTGGATGGTCGTGATTGTATCTAATATTAAAATTTATGTTCATACCTAGCACTACGAAATATTCAAAAAACAAATATATCTTATTCTATATAATGGAAATGAAATAGGTTTTGTAGGCTTCGTTCAAGGCTCAATTCATATTATTGTGGAAGTTTTGAACTACTGGCTTAAAGATAGGCTTGTACTTCAGCCTATTCATTATTTGGTTCTTGTTTGAAAGTAAGCTCGTGGTGGGAAGCAATCTTATCTCGAAAACTTAAATACCTACCTCAAAAATCATATTTAATAAGCATATCCTAATATCCAGACATAAATTAATAGAATATATTGATAATATATCTGTAATCAATAATTGACATTCAAAAGGGGGTAAGATTGTATTTCTTGATGGTCTTGATTATAGCCATCAAGCAAGAATTATAGTTAACAGCAAACTTCGTACTTAGTATACAGTAGTCATTTATACTTCATGGTAAAAGGGATCTGTGATTTCTTCTGAGTATATTATTAATACTTATCACAATCCAAATTTTCTTAGTACAATTGTTTTGCTCTTAGAATGATGTTACATTAGATTAATACTCTATTAAATTTATCTTTATCGATCCAGGAACCTGGTTAATAATGATCTATGTGCCACTCTGCTTTGTATGTAATCAATGCATGTCATTAGATTAACTTCTTATAAATCATTGCAGCAAAATATGATGTTGCAATATCAACAGCGTGTCCTGGACTTGATTATATTGTGGTAGAAACAACAAATGCAGCTCAAGCATGTGTTGAGTTACTTCGAAGAGAGAATCTTGGTGTTGCTACTTTCATGATATTGGTATTTTTTATATTATTCAATTTGTTTTTGTCTCTAAACGGCTGTTAAATATTTTGAATGGCATAAATTTAATTTGTTGACTTTTACTTCTGGACCCTTGGATTTGTATAATCACGACTGAGTTTATGCTCTAGCATATATACTTTGCTAATTCAAGGGAATGTTTTCTGTTTAGTAGAAAATATGAAATACTATTGATATCTAATCTGTACAGAGATTCCTCCCTTTTATAGAGGAAATTACATCAAGTGATTACCTAAAAAGGGAAACTAAATCCTAAATAAGGGAAAGAAAGTATGAGAATAATAACTTACCTAAAATAGGCTAAACCAGAAAAGGAACAGAATAAAATATACAGGGAAATAAAATATCTACGCTATCAGAAATAGTTACATAAATATTTCAGGGTATCAAATAGAGGTTTTATCCTCTTTTAATGCCCAGTAAACACGTTTCTATTTTTATTTTTTATTTTCACTAATAGTTACAAAAATGTGACAACAATTTCACTATTTCTTGTTTTTAAAGATTTATACAGGAAATGGTGAAATCACTCATTAACTTCCACCTAACAGCCTGAGTTTTCTGCATAGTTGGTCTTTAACGGTCTTAAACCACTTGGATCTAAGAACATGGTGTTAATAACAATTTTATATTGGTTTTGGAGGGAGTTTACTACTGGGAGCCTTTTAATACAATTTCTAGTTTATAAAATAATACTTGATTGAATACAATTTGTCAATGATTGATGATCTATTTGGGATACTAGTTAAAATGGATGTTTGTTTGATAAATTTAATTAGGATATCATTTCTTTATTCAGGAGAAGCAAGTTGATCTTCTTCCAATGTTGAAAAAGAATGTAAGCACTCCAGAGGGGGTTCCACGCCTTTTTGATTTAGTGAAAGTTAAAGATGAAAGAATGAAGCTTGCTTTCTTTGCGGCACTTAGAAACACTGTGGTTGCTAAAGATCTTGACCAGGTCAGTTGCACTTTCGTAGCAGGATACTCCATTCTGGTGATAAATAATAAGGATTCATCATAATGGTATTTTTCAGATATGAAAATCATTATGCCCGTGGTTTAGAATTTTTTGATATGCAAATTTTGTTGATATGGTTTTGCTTTGAACTTTCGATGCTTATAACATAATGCCTATTATCTGGACTGTTTAAGAAACAAAGGCACGGGCAATCAAATTATGAGGCTTAACCTATTTACCATTTGCTTGCATTTGCAACTGTTCATATCAGTGAAGTTAAATGGTTAAATAATAACATTCTGTATGCCTGTAAAATATAGGCAACACGTATAGCATATGGCGGAAACAATGAGTTTCGTCGAGTTGTTACCCTTGATGGTGCTCTCTTTGAAAAATCTGGAACAATGAGTGGTGGGGGTAGTAAGCCCCGTGGTGGGAAGATGGGGACATCTATTCGAGCTACAAGTGTGTCTGTAGAAAGTGTTGCAAATGCTGAGAAAGAGTTGTCTGGGTTGACTGATAACTTGAATGTCATTCGCCAAAGAATTATGGCTGCTGTCCAACGTTATCAGGCCTCAGAAAAAGCTGTTGCTGCTTTAGAAATGGAGTTAGCTAAAAGTCAAAAGGAGGTAATGCTTAGTTCTGAGTCTGAGAAAGGTAATTTTCTTGGAGTTGCTGATGCAGGCCATTGAGACTTTTTTTCCTCTTCCTTTACAGGTTGACAGTTTAAATTCACAATATAATTATATTGAGAAACAACTTGATTCCCTTGAGGCAGCATCATCGCCACAGGAGGATGAGCTTGTTAGATTGAAAGAGCTGAAGAAGATTGTTTCTGCAGAAGAAAAGGAGATTAACAGACTTACTAATGGATCTAAACAACTGAAGGAAAAGGTTGGCTTGGAACTTCATTACCTTTTATCCTTTTACAAATTGAGGGTTGCCTGACAGGTCTTGCATTTATTTATATTTCTCAAGGTGGGGATTGATGTTGAAAATCAAGGTTATATTTATATTTAACTTTGATAGTTTAATTAATGTTTGCCATTCTCAGGCTTTGGAGCTCCAGAGAAATTTAGAAAATGTTGGGGGTGAAAAATTAAAATCTCAGAAGTCAAAGGTCCAGAAAATTCAGTCTGTAAGCATCTCGTATATTAAGAACCTTCAATTATATTTGGTATTGTGAATTGTGTATGTACTAATGGTTCCCTTTTACTAGGATATTGATAAGAATAATTCAGAAATAAACCGCCACAAGGTTCAAATAGAGACGGGACAAAAGATGGTGAAAAAATTGACTAAAGGAATCGAGGATTCAAAGAGGGAAAAAGACCGGCTTACTGAGCAAAAGGAGAAGTTAACGGCAGTCTTCAAAGAAATAGAGCAGAAAGCATTTGCAGTTCAAGAAAATTATAAAAAAACCCAAGAGGTTCTTTTTATTGCCTTGTTTTTTATTTAATATGTAAAATTTGTGCCTATGTAATGAAATGCATTAAAAATGTATATTGCAATTTACCTTTTTTCTAGGTTATGTATACAGCTTGGTTGTTGTATGGTTATGTCTAATTTATTTTTACTGTGCAGTTGATTGACAAACATATGATTGTCTTGGAGGAAGCAAAATCCGAGTACAATAAGATGAAAAAAGCAATGGATGAACTGCGTGCATCTGAGGTATTGGTTTGTTCATTTTTCACGTCTCATAAAACTTGGAGTTCTCTCACTGCAATCATTGTTTTGCAGGTTGATGCTGACTTTAAATTAAAAGACATGAAGAAAGCATATAAAGAATTGGAAATGAAGGAGAAAGGTTACAAGAAAAGACTAGATGAGTTGCAAACTGCTAGTCACAAGCATCTCGAACAGTATGTCATTAGATTACTGTTTTGGAATAGTGTTTATCATTCTGAAGTTCTTATAAGATTGTAAATGGTATGCAGAATTCAGGCAGATTTAGTGGATCAAGAAAAGCTACAGGCTACATTGGCTGATGAGCATATTAATGCTGCTTGTGACCTGAAAAAGGCCTGTGAAATGGTTGCCCTGCTTGAAGCACAACTGAAGGAGATGAATCCAAATCTTGATTCAATTTCAGAGTATGAGTTTTTCTAATTTGTTACCCCGGTTATCGTTACTTTTTCTGATGTTGCAGGAATAAAGATTCACAATTTCTTATGATTATCAGATATCGAAAGAAGGTATCTTTGTACAATGAGCGAGTTGAAGAACTTAATGCAGTCACTCAGGAGCGGGATGACATAAAGAAGCAGTATGATGAATGGAGAAAGAAGAGGTGTGCAAAATAATTTTTGTTTTTAACATTGAATTTATTTTACGTCTTGCTTTTTGACAAATGTTAGCTAAATGTGTCATGACAGATTGGACGAGTTTATGGAAGGATTTAATGCCATATCATTAAAGTTAAAGGAAATGTATCAGGTTTGGGAATCTGATCCCTCTCTGAGTGCTCCCTTTCGTTGACACACATGGAATTGTGCTTCACTCTTCGTTATTATTTACTGATATTTTAACTTGTTATGGATTTTCTCACCTTTCTTAAGACCTTCAGACCAGCATGTTGGCAACTTGGTGTGATTGTGGATGTCAAGTTGTTAATAAAATTGTGTTGCTGGCTATAAAATGGTGGTGAACCAAAATATTTTTTACTTTTAAGGGGTTAATCTTGTCGTGCAGAGTATGCATACAGATATGTAAAATTTAGGACATAAATTAAATAATTAATATATTCCTCTAAATTTATTTGCTTAAGAGTGAGTTTAAATATTAATCACAAAATAGGTAGTTTGTGGCAGCAATGTACATTTGCTAGAGTCTAGTAGTAACAGGATAAATTCACCATGTAGTTGAGTAGAAGACCACTATTGTTAACATGGATTCAACCCTACCCTTCCTGTGGTTACCATTCCTTTCCTGTTGTGCGTCTTTACAATGGTGCTTTCCATTACCTATTTTCCTTTTAACAGCTACCTAATTTTCCTTAGGTGCATCCTTCACTTCATCAGTTTTCGTTTTCTTAAACTGTGATACTGTTTTGTAAATTGTAATTGGAAGTCAGGGTATGTAAAGCCCGTTAAAAGTTGCGATTTGATTTATGTTTGACGTTTCTTTTGTTGTAGTTATAAAAGCTGTCAAAAGGTGACAGTGTTGTTGGGAAATGGGAACTTTAAATCATTTGGAAACAAGCAACTTTTGGTTATGTAAGCCGAAACATGTGGTGCTTCCAAAGTAAAAGATTATAATATATCTTGTAATAATAATTTACTATGAATGGAGGAGTTTGTGAGTGATTTGTTTACAAGTATTCAGAGTTTAATTAGTAAATTATATTGTGTTCCTTCTCTGTTTATTTTTCTTTTCCCTTTTTTCATTTAATTTTGGATTTTTTATTTGACAAAATATTTTGTTTTCATTTCTTGTTTTCATAAATAATTACAATAATATTGCTTTATTTTCTTTGTTTCATATTTTTAAATATTTGAATAAGAAATAATAAAAATAACAATATTGTTTTCTCCATTTCCTGAATGAATAATTGAAAATAAGAAAGAAAATAAAAATAGTGTGACATTTTTTAAAATTATTTTGCAAAAACAAAAAATGAAAACAAGAAAAAATGTTGAGTCCTAAAGTGGCACCAAATTTCAGCAGTTGTGTTCCTAGGCTTGTGATCATTAACATGTATAACCCCTTGTGTCGTTGGCAGATGATTACTCTTGGAGGTGATGCAGAACTGGAGCTTGTGGATTCTTTGGATCCTTTCTCTGAAGGTGTTGTGTTCAGTGTCAGACCACCAAAGAAAAGCTGGAAAAATATTGCAAATTTATCGGGTGGTGAAAAGGTTATCTCAGCTTTTTGTTAGCCCTCAATTCTTGCATTGTAAAGCTTTGTGTATAGACAAGACTTTTCTATTTCCTGGGTGGAACCTGCATGAGCATGATGCTGCTTGTGCTTCATCATTTTCTTAACCAAGCAAAAAATGTCAAAATGCCTTCATGGACACTGTCATCTTTTTCCTCTTTTGAATTCAGTAATATACTTTTGCTACTTATTTTGCAGACTCTTAGCTCGTTGGCTCTCGTATTCGCTCTTCATCATTACAAGCCTACCCCGCTTTATGTAATGGATGAAATTGATGCTGCCCTGGGTACTTACTATCAACTTTATGGCTAAATTCTTTGTTTGTAAATGCTATATATATGTTTCCTATACATTAACTTTTGTTCTATATGGCTTGGCAGACTTCAAGAATGTATCTATCGTTGGCCATTATGTGAAAGACAGGACCAAGGACGCCCAATTCATTATCATTAGGTAGGTTTGGTACCCCAACAATTTATTTGCTCTGCCAGGATTATAATTAGTAAATAAAGAGAAATGCTAATTTTTTTAACACATTTTATTACTGTTGATTGCAATCTATTTGAACTAGCAAAATTGTGAGTTTCATTATTTAATTAATTTTGCTCCTAATTTTATAATTTAAAAAAAAAATTGAGTGAATAATAAAATATATTAGAAATGGTGTATTGGTGGCTGAATATAATAGTTGGCATGGTATGTTTATTCCTGGTGCAGTCTTAGGAACAATATGTTTGAATTGGCTGATAGACTTGTTGGGATATATAAAACTGATAATTGCACAAAGAGCATCACTATCAACCCGGGGAGTTTTGTGCTATGCGAAAAGGCTGTTTGATGGAGTTGTCAACATATTGTTGATGATAATTTGAACAATACTTCAATAATTATTAGTCTCTTGCTTGTAATCCTAATTGTTATTAATTTATTACTGTCTTATATGTTGTATATGTAATTGTGGGCTGTCTGACTTTTTATTGTAGTATGATCATACGTACCAAAAAAATGAAATATATTTGTATTTTTTATCTGCTCTACCCACTTATCCCTTGTTTTACATGTTGATAGCAATATTCTTAAAACAATGTTTTGATCTTATTTAGAAAATAAATTTGAAATTTAAGTTCGAAATTCATTAAAAAATGGATATGGTTTAACTAATAGGTTATTAAGCGCAAAATGGTCAATGTATATAATTAAATTAAATTTAGAATAAACTATTTCTTACTAAACTTTGTCAGAATTGTATAATTAAAGTGACGAAATTCATGAGATTTTCAAATATTATCATTTTCTATTTTTAACGTTTTAAACTTTTTATAAATGCCCATAAAAACCTTTATAAATCAAATCAAACCTTGTTTTTCAACATTATTTTTATCTCTTTATGCCCCAAATCAACTTTAACATGATTGTGTCTCCTCAATAGTAACTTAAGTAGCATATGTATATGTATAGGCCGTGTATATTAACCGTCAATTTAAAATAGGGTAACTTTATGAAATAATTTGATTTAATTTAGTCTTTATAAAAAAAATTTTACTATTTTCATCTTTTTAAAATTTAAATTTTTATTTTTATTCCTTCTTATTATTTGACACTTATTAGTTATGTATATTTTAAATGACTATTATAGGTTATACACATTAATGAATGTGATATCATGTTAGTATATGATATTTAAAAAAAATAATTCCTAAAATAAATGTTATTTATCAATCTTAAAATAAAAATTAAAGATTAAAAATAAATATTTTAAATTTTAGAGGATAAAAATTAAATAAAAATATTTTATATAAATCAAAATCAAAATTTATTTATTTTTATAAGAAAAACAAAATCAATTATTATAAATTTTAAAAGATAAAAATCAATAAAAAAATTTATAACGACTAAAACTAAAATTCATTTATTTTACCTCAACTAAAAACATATTTAAATTAAAATTCTTAGCTTTTTGAAGTGATATTAGTGGAATAAAAACATATTTAAATTAAAACCCTTGGAAGTGATATTAGTTGGATATAACTCTACTCAATTTTCTCATTCATGGACAAAGAGGAATACTTTCTTTCCTATTCATAAAATTGAATGAGATACATGAGGCACGTTACAATTTAACATTGTTTACAAACGTTCACCCAATAAAAAAAATCCTTCATAGTTTTGGGTAAATTATATTCCTCTTTTTTATTAAAAAAATTACTTTCTTTTCTTGAGAAATGATTACAAGTTACATTTTACAAATGAATATTATCATAATTATAAATGTGTTTTAATGTTCTTAGTTATCTTTTGCGTTTTTTTATATAATTTTTTAATATCACCTACAACTATTTGTAAAACATAGTGTTATTGATTTTAGTATCGTAGAAAGTTGAATGGAATTTTAAATTCCTCTATTAACTTTGAAATTTCAGATAAAATATTTATTTTATCTTCTAAAGTAAATATTTAAAATTAGTTATTAATTATGGTGAGATTTATTTTGAGGATTTTTTTTTGTTAAATTACTTCTTTCATCCCCAATTTATTTATTATATTTAATTTGATCTCTCTTTTATTAAAAAGTTTAATTTAGTTGTTCAAAATTATTTCAATATTATGATTTTACGATGATGATTCTAAGTTACATATACTTACCGTTTTTACTCGTTACTATAATAATTTTATATTTAATTTTTTTAAAAAATAATAATTTTATAATTTAAAAACACATTTGTCTGGTTTTTTTTATTCATCTTTATTGATCTTTGTTGTTTACTCTCTTCCTCTTTCCTTTACCTTCACAACCCTCTCATTTTTGTCCCAAATTATAGTGCTTCTTCAACATAATATAAGAACCTCAATCTCTATACTCTCCTTATAGCCCTCCCCATCTGGTTTTTCTCCCAAGTTTTTCCTTTTGTTTTTCTCTTTTCATGGTCACCCTACCTACAAATTCTCCTTCCACCGATCAATGACACTTTTGACTTGTTGGTTTTTGGTCATTTTGATCATAGTATGTGAATACATAAGATAATATTGTTGGATGATGAAAGGGGGTTCTTTTTGTTGGTGGAGTGTTCGATAATGAAAAAAAGAGAATCGTGTATTGTTAGTTTTGTATGTCTTTTTGCATTGATTGACTCTAGTATATGTTGGTGCTTTCATTTACTTGGTGATTAAGCCTTCAACATTTTTTGATGAATTTATGTTGTCACTTGGATTGGTGTTTAAGGGCACTTAGTTGTTATAAGTGAGTTTTTTTTTGTACATTAATACTTTAGGGTCAAAAGGAGAATGTTGATGTGCAATGTAATCTTGATGGAGATAGTTTGAGAGAATTGCTTTGATGTAGTTTTTGTTCATTGTTCATGTAGTTATGATAATGGTTATCGATATTGAGATGTTTGAATTGTTGGTGAATAATCAAAATTTGAGCTTAGTATTATGTTTAGGTCTCCACAATTTTAAATTTTTTTATTAAATTATAATATTTTATTATTTTTAAAAAATTTTAAATATAAATTTATTACAGTGATAATTAAAAACTCCTCATGTATAACTTAGAATTATTATTGTGCCTAGTCTAATTACATTATTCTGATAGAGATTGTGACATCGAAACGATTTTAAAAATTGAGAATTAAATTAAAATTTTAATAATTGAGAAACAAAATTGAATAAATACATAAATAGAGAGAGTAAAAGAATAATTTAGTTTTTTTTCCTTAGAATTTATATTAAATAAACTCTAATGTAACCCATTTATTTTTTAATGGAGATACATTAATATTTTAAAATAAAAAGAGAAAAGTATAATTTAAATATTTTTTATGAAAATATAATTTACTTTAAAGTATTTTATAAGAAAGTCGGTAAGTGAATGAGGTAAATGCATGGTGGCAGGTTGAATATTGCAAAGATAGGCACAGGAGATTCGAGTGTGCAAGAATTGACTTCAACAAGTTTTTCTATATTTTTATCTTGGTCGAATTAATTATTTAAATTTAAAAATAAGACTAAAATAAATTTAATTTTTAATATAAATTTTTAATTTTAATTTTTTAATATAAAATTTTAATTTTAATAATATAAAATAAAATTATAAAATAAAAATAAAATATATTTTAAAATAAATGATATTATTATAAATATAATATCATATTATATAAAATATTATGTATTAAATATTAAGATTAAAGGTTAATAGAACATTCAAGCCTTATTTGGAGATAAGGTAGGCACTAAGGTTGGATAACAAAGACAAACATTGCGGCTGCTGCAGCCTGTTCCTCTCAGACAAGCTTCACCAGCCCCAAGAGAGATGCCCTTAACTTCATTATGCTTTCTTTCTTATATTCAACATCAAACTTTGTGCTCAACCTCCACTAAATTTATAAGCTACTCAAAATATAATTTGGAAGGCTAATATTTAAACTTGATATATCACATTAAGAGGATGGTCGGTTTAAGAAAAAAACTGAAAGAAAAGAAAGCAAAAATAAAGTAGAAAAAAAAGAAAAGTAAAATAATTTTTTTTATAATTTTTAAAGTAATTATTAGAAAGAGTTCAATAATTATAAACTATAATAGTATGATTATAGAATAATTTTACAAACTAATTTATCATAGAAGTGGATTATCTTTATCTTTCCTTTTTATTTTTTTTTCTATTTAATAATTTTAATTAGTGATATATTTTATTTGTTAAATGATAAAAAAATGATGATAGAAAAAATAAAAAGTAATTATTGAAAAGTGAATATTCTACTTTAATATATATTATTTTTTTATTGTAACATATTTTAATTTGTGATTAAAGGAGAAGAATTCATAACAAAATAATTCATCAACCTCATTTTTTTTAATTTAATAATTTTAATTAATGATACATTTTATTTATTAAATTACAAGAAAATAAAGATAGAGAGGAAAATAATAAGTTACTCTTAATAGATGAGGATCCACTTCTATATATATTATTTAATTTTTATAATAATTCCCTTCATTATAATTTATGATTGTTTTTATAGCATAATATTTTTGTAAAAAATAAAGTAAAATTTTAATCCAACTCGTTTAACACGAAGTCAAAGCAAAGCCCATAGAAAAAGAAAGTGGAGACCAAGTTAAATCTCAAATTTACAGGAAAAAGACAAATGGACACCTCTCAACATGCATACCGTACCCGACAGCGCGAGCAATCAGATGATCATAGACTGGTTCGTATAATTTCACGTTTTAAATTCTAACCACTCAAAATAATCACCGACCCTTTTATGTTACCAATTTGTGGCCATTTTAATCTCTCACCCAAAAAACCATCATCATTGCATGTTGTTTTTTTCCCTCTTTTCACTTCCAAAAGAAAGCTCACAGCTTTTGCTCACACTCCCACTTTTTTCTTCACTCCGCTCCTACCCATTTGCATGCCCTCCTTGATCTCTCGTTTTCGCCATCTGGGTCTCCCCAATTTTCGCTACAACTCTCGTTCTTCTCGATCCCTTGGTGATGGCGTCGATAGGTTCTTCACCGTTTCTCGTGGAAACAAATGCTGACTCCACTTTGATGATGATGAAGTTTCACAATAGGAATCTCAAGTTTTCTCCCAAGTTTGGCGCTGTGAATGCTTCGTTGTTGGAGCATTCAGTGGCAAGAGGGTGGGGGCGTGGAAGAGTGAACCATAGGTGTAGTAGGGGTTTGTTGTATTTGGTGGAGAATAATAAGCATATAAGGGCTCTGGGAAAGAGTTTTGGGACAAGTGAGAGTAAGGATGAGTCAGAGGAAGCGCTTCAGGCCACAATTGAAAAGAGTAAGAAGGTACTTGCTTTGCAAAGGGAACTGCTTCAACAGGTATTGTACTATTGTGTTGTGGAATGAAATGTGTTTTTCAAAGGGTACAGGATTTCATCTTTATGTTTGTGCCAAGAGGGTTTATGTTGACTTGAGACCCACATAGGTATTTTTTTTTTCTTTTATTTTTTGTTTTAATTTTTTTTCTATAATTTTTTTTAGAATACAGGTATCTTCGAAGAGACACAATCCTATTCGAGCCTGGTGGGATCTTTGACTATGGTTTTTGGTTTTTTATTTTATGATTTGTTGAAATTGGACAATAAGGACTTTATTGGAAAAAAAGAGAGATGATTTCTTTTCCTCTTGGAAAGGTGAGTTTAAGTAGATTAAAGCAATGGATAATAAGTAATAAGTATGCTTTGTTAAAGCTCCATGGACCCAAAGTAATTGATCATGCTGTAACAATGACAACTTTTCGCCGATTCACTTGTTGCGGGTTTTCCTCTTCGTGATTTTAGAAGAACTGAGTGCAAAATTATGTGGTGGAATTTGGTCTATGAGATCCTTGTGCAAATATGTGATCTGGAGTTACTGTTAGGAGCAAGTGCTAAGGAATTAAGAATAACTGGGTACAAGTGATAAAGATATGATTAGAATAGTAGAGAAGATGACTGAAATTAACTGAATGACAAAATAGAATGTGAGGCTTTCAACTTTTTGTTTTTGTTTTTAAAGTACAAAACTAAATTCATGTATGCTACCACATAATTAGAATGTGTTTTGTTTTTGTAATGTTTATCTTAACAACTGTGCCCTTAAATGCAGGATGATATTACCACTGATTATTGAGTATAAGATATTCACTTCTAAAAGTTAATCAGTGGAAATTCAATTGAATGCTGAATAATAGAGAGGATCTAAATGAGACTTTGTTGTTTGAATTGATTAAGCTGGTTATATATTTTTTTCTAAGGTTGAACATGTTTCTGGTTATGCATGCTTCTATGTCTCTGGTTATGCATGCTTCTATGTCTCTGGTTATGCATGCTTCTATGTCTCATGCTCATAAATATTTTTAAAGGCTTGGATACTTCACAAATACGAATCAGTGAAGTATCCAAGAGTATCGGATACCGATACATGAAACAAATTAAAGTATTGTTGGTGCTTAGATTCTGACTATGTTAAGGGTACATTTTAAACTTTTCATGTACAAACCATCGTCCTGAACTTAGTTATATTTTATAAGATCATAATTATTAGTTTAGGAACTTATGGGTGAGTTCAAGGGATTTGAGTTCTAAAGTTTCTTCATTATGATAGTGGAGTGGGTTATACAAGTTAAAATTTTTGTGTGTGTGAGCATACTTCATTTGGTCTCTTATATGCTTTATTAACCCTACCTGTTATTATAAGCATTCATATGCTGATCTTATTTAGCTTTATTGTCTACTGTAGATTTCTGAAAAAAAGAAACTGGTTTCTTCAATAAACAGTGAAATCACTCCAGAAACAGAAGAAAAGAGTTTTTCTTACAAGCACAGTGACGAATCCCTGTCAAGTGACTCAAATCCACAGGAAGGTTATGCCAGAATAGGCAGCGCTGTTGAGAACCAAAATGGCATTGTTTCAAGCAATTATGTTGAATCTAATGAGAAGAAAATACCAGATGACTCATTTCGAGGCATTGATCTTGTTTTTGACAAAGGTGAAAGGGAAGAAGATAAACAGTTGAATAACAAGAGATATGAGACGATTGTGCCCAATACCCTGCCAAAGGAAATCCCAAGTAACATTGAAACCTCCAGTCTAAAGATTGGTATACTGGAAGGTTTGAGTGAATCAATTTTAAAGGAAGTTGCTAATGAAGCTGACAATGTTGAGAGTGAAGGTGAAAAACCCCCACCGTTGGCTGGGGCCAATGCCATGAATGTTATATTGGCTGCAGCAGAATGTGCTCCCTGGTCAAAAACAGGTAACTAACATAATTTCTATGGAATGTTTTCTTTAATGGATGCATGTTGCCGGGATCCTTTGTGACAAACCCAGATAGGCATTATTGAAAGAAATTTGACAAGTGGCTGATTTTGTTGGCAACCATGTCGCCAGCTTGATGATTCACTATTTGAAATAAATTTGTGTTGAGAAAATACCTTACCATGCTTATATTATACCAATTTAGGTGTTGTAAAAGTGTTTACTGAATGTGTTGTGTGTTATCCACACATACAATGCTTTATTTATAATTAAAGAAGGGTAACATTAATGATACATATAGTGATAGAAATCCCTAATTTCTAGCTATGGAATTTTTCCATATTTCCCTATTTACATAGAATAAATGAATATCTTTAACAGGTGTAAATTGTATCTCAGGGACCATATTTTCCCTATTTCTACACATACATTGCTTTTTCCATGGAACTCTCCCACTTTTCCAATTCTTCAATCTTTCGTTGTCATTCTGTGCATGTTGCTGTTTTGATCTAATTTATTATACCTGAACAAATAGGTGGGCTTGGAGATGTTGCTGGATCACTACCTAAGGCTTTGGCTAGGCGTGGACACAGAGTTATGGTAACGAACTATTCCCTCTACCTTGGGTTTGGACAAGAAATTTTAAGAGTAATTTGTTTTTTTAGTGAACTTGAAATGCTTTGTGGTAAAATATGTTGTTTGAATAGAGAATTTAGAAAAAAATTGAAAGTCTAATAATTTGTGAAAATGTTTTATTTCCTCATATTGTATAACATCAAATTCAACAAAAAAAAATAATTTAAAATTCTTTATTCTCGCTTTTTCTCTCTTTTTCCCATCTTTTTTCACCTCTACGTCTCTTCTATCTTTTCACACTCTTTCTTCTCTCTTCTCCCTCTCTACTCCCTCTCTTCTTCTCTCTCTTTTCCCTTGCTCACACCCCTTCCTCTCTCTTCACTAGGTTCTCTCTCCCACCTCTTTCTGTTTTCTCTCTCATCTTTCTTCACTCTTTTTCTTCTCTCCTCTCTTCTCTCCTCTCCCTCCCTCTCTCTTCTTTCTCTTCACTCTATTAATATTGATGTAAAAAGTATTAATATTTGTATTTTTGAATTATTAAATATTTAAAATTATTGTTTGAATTATTAAATATTATTTAATATTAAAATTGTTTGTAAAGTATTTAATCTTTAAAAATTAGCCAGTGTTTATTTTTGATAATTTAATATTAATATTTCAATTTCAAATATATTTTTAAAAAATAATTTGTGTATTGTGAAAATTAAATTGCTCTATCCAAACTAAGATTTCAAATCTAAGAAATTTAAATTAATTTATCTAAAAAAAGCATTTAAAAAATGAAAAAATTTAAATAAAAAAATTCAAATTTCACACATTTTAAATTTTTTGAAATTTTAAAATTCCCCATCCAAACACAAGGTTAATGAACTGACAGAGTATCACTCACTTTTGGGAAGAGAACTTGCTCTTTAGATATACTCCTTGCCTGGCAAAGAACCACTTAAATGAGTCTTGATTATTGTTTTCTTCTTTGCTTGTTAAATCTTCTATCCATATTAGATTAGTGATTTTCAGTCTTTGATCTCATTTCATATGGAGGTGAATAGATGCATAGTGTAAGAGGAATAGTACTATAGATAAAATTGTTAAAATTATTAGATTTTAGAAAGATAGACTAGAGAAAAAGAATGAACTGTAACAAAATATAGAGACCAAGGGAAATAATCCTCCTTCCAAGGGTTTCTCCTTTCACATTCATGTCATTGCTTGGTTTCTGAAAATTAACAAATTTGAATACCCCTTAACTTATTCCACCGCTTTCCTGTTATTTAATCTAAATCCCTACTAACATATTTTTTTTAGGCTTAAATATACTTTTGGTCCTCTTGTTTTTTTGGTTTTGGTCCTTGTAATTTTTTTTCTAGTTCTTGTAATATATCTATTTTTTTTTTGTTTTAGTCCCTATAATATTTTGTTCATTTTGAGATAGTCTCTTTGAAAAACAAATCAGAGATTAAAAGCAAATTATTAACATATTATGAGGACTAAAACAAAAAATAAATACATTTATAAGGAATAAAAATAATAACAAGGACTAAAATAAAAATAAATAAATTTTATAAGGACTGTTTAAAAAAATAAAAATTTACAAGGACCAAAACCAAAAAAGCGGCATAATATAAAGTATATTTAAACTTTTTTATAAACCGCACTCAAAATTTTATAGCTAGTCTAGCTAACTAATCTTTTTGGTTCCATCAATCCATGCCCATGAAGTTCAATCGTGTTCTCAAGGTTGAAATTGAGGAAATGAGTTGTCATAGTGATAACATCCTTTTCCCTACTATTAACAAGATAACCTCTTCTCTGATCATCCACACCTGACCATAGAAAGTTCCTCATAATCTTCTCTATTCCTTTAGCCAACACAACTGACATTTCTGACACTGGGAAATAGTGTACAAGAATTCCTGACAGGCAAGCCTGAATGGAATAAGACTGACCCATCCACCCCGGTGTAGTAAACCCCTTTCAAATTATCCAAAATTCCAAATGCTTTCATTACTTTGTTATATTTTGGAATTTCAAAAACATGATCCGAAAACCTGCTCTTAGCCACATTGTTCTTGAAACCGGGAAAAAGCTTCAAAGAAATAAAGAATAGAGATATCATTTACAAAGGCATCACAATTTATAGAATACCTTGTGATAATGTTAATCTAATCAACAACTGTAAGCAGATCATATGTCTGATGACTGAAGTAGAGACTACAAACAACTATTTACTTTTATAAACTGGTGATTGTGTCTAACCAAATTCAGCACATCATACTATCTTAATAGAGCACATAATCTATACTGCTGCCTGATGAGTTATTGAAAGTTATTTTTAAATTTGGTCGGTTCTGCTCTTCCAAGTGTTGTTCTTTGTCTTTTTTTTTGTAACTTTGCACTGAAATGCCATATATGGCTTTGGGATGTATCTGAACTTCTCTTTAAATCAACTTTTGTCTGTGTATATGTTACACTAAATGTGAATTTAAATAACAGCTTGTTTTATGTCTCATCAGATCATTATTATATACTTCAATGAATTTTCAAGTTCCTTTTTTAATTAATATTTCTATTTTCTTCTTCCTTTTCCTTTTCTTTGTAGGTTGTAGCACCTCGGTATAGTCATTATCCTGAAGCACAAAATACAGGAGTACTGAAACGGTACAAAGTAGATGGTCAGGTTTGGAGCAGCCACTCTATTATTAATCAATTACAATTCATTGATTCAATTGATTACTAGTACCCTGGTTTTGTAACACACCAATGTTTTTGCTTTACAGGACATGGAAGTAACATATTTCCAGGCTTATATTGATGGTGTTGACTTTGTTTTTATTGACAGTCCAATCTTTCGCCATATACAGGATAACATATATGGCGGAAACCGAATGGTAATAATCTATTTTTGTTGAGTTGAAGACCACGATTTAGTACTTCCATTGTCATAAACTGTAACATTGCTCCTTTTCAAGGGGGAAATCAGAAGAAAAAGGGGGGGGGGGGGGTGTAGTGTCTTATTGTGTGAATTATTTGTTTCCTCCATTAGCAAAATGATTATGACTTATGAGATGAATGACCAAAATGCTGTGCTGTTTTTATTGAAGGTATTCTAGAAACTCAGCTTGCATTTCAAGACTGCTCAGTTGCCTGTAACTATTTTTCTACTCTTATTAATTTCTTTTTGACTCAGTTCATGTCCTTTAATGGAACAGGATATTCTAAAACGCATGGTGTTGTTTTGCAAGGCAGTTGTTGAGGTACACGAACTAAATGATTTAGTGATTAAATTAATTATGGGATACTCAGTTATGACAATTATCTGCCCGAAAAGTCTTTTTATCAGAACACATGCTATTTTTATTAAAAAAATTGAAACTGAATGTATCCTTATACCTAATTTAGATGTAAATAGTTTGGCACAGGCAACTTGAAATACATTAATCTGCATTACATTGGGCAAAAATGGTGAAAATAAGAAATGGGTAGTGGTAAATTTGTTGTTCCAGGCAATGTGACTACCATAAGTTATGCTTTTATGGTGAAACAAAGATACTTGCCATACTAGGCTTCCAATGATGGCAGCATGAGGCATCTCCGTCTTCATTTATTGGAGATTACTAATTTTGAATCTCTCCTAATATTATCTCTTATAATCATTTTTATGTATGCTTTCATGCTTGTTTAATAGACAGGAATGCGACAAGAAATATGCAAAGATACCTTTAGAATTACTTAACCCTAGGTGCCCAAGAAAATTCTATAAAGTTCTTACCACAAGGAAATGATAAGGCATTAAGGCCTATAAAGTAGGATGCATTTTGAGTAACATTTGATCGGATTATTCCCAAATAACAGAGTAGTTGACATGGTTTATCCAATTCCAAATCATTTTTATCAAAAGTCAAAAGTCATTCTGCAGATGTGTTCTTTATGGAATCCTTATATTTGTGTACTTTCAATGGATAAACAAAGTTAATGATTTTCAGGTTCCTTGGCATGTTCCATGTGGTGGTGTTTGCTATGGAGATGGAAATTTGGCTTTCATAGCAAATGATTGGCATACTGCATTGCTGCCAGTGTATCTGAAAGCATATTATCGTGACAATGGTTTAATGACGTACACAAGATCTGTTCTTGTGATTCATAACATAGCACACCAGGTTCATTTTCTATCTAGATATATAGTTAATTCATTGTTTTGTACAGTAAAGAAAATAGATATATATAGAGGGGGCATATCTACTAAGAGCGTGATAGGAGTTAATAATGAACATACAACTATACATGAATAATCAATATTATTTTACCTTAAATCTAATCTTAACCATCCAATTTAATTAAATGGTTAAGATTTACTCCTCTCATGATCTTATCTCTCACGATATGTTTCCTATATATATATATATATATATATTGAAAAAGCCATTTTTATGAGAGAAGAGTAAATCTAAGTCATATAAATCATACATGAATAATCAAGATTAAAAGTCATATGATCACTTTAAAAAAAAGGTCATGTGACTTCTTAAAAAACTCATGACTTATATATTTTAATCTTGCATTCATGATAAAATTTAATGGTCAATATTTGCTACTCTCAGTCTCACTCACATTAAAAAGGCTCTCATATTAGATACATTTCCTATATATATCATTCATTGCGTTTGGTCTAACTGTTTTATGGAATAAGAAATTGACGCACATTGTATTTTCACTCAACCGCAATACCTAAATAAAAGGCTCATATTATTGATATTTCAGCAAAGATATACATGATTTTCCTTCTGTAGTCTTTGATATATTACCATAACAATTATTAGCACTCCTAGATCACCTTTTATCCCAAGGTTAAATAGGGTTTTTAATAAAAGGAGGGAAAGGATATAGGGCTTTGGTTTAGTACCTTTATATGTCTGTCTATTACTGTTCTGGATGGTCATCTGTGAATTGTTTTAATATTGTGGATATATGCCAGATAGTAAAAGATGCTACCATTGCAATAAGCATGTAAGTTTTGATGATTAATTTCATTGCACTAGTTTAAAACACCATGGTCCCAGCATCTTGCTGGTGATAATAGATTTTGGTAATAAACTAGCATTCCGAAACCCATAGAAGATGCTGCAAAATGTTCATATTTCTTTCCAGAAAGCAAGAGCAATTTAGTAAGGAATAAGAAAATGTTTCTTCATAAGATGCATCTATGTTTTCTTTGCTTATGATTGAGTTGTATCTAAAATCAATTCTTTTATCTTTGAACATGAAAACTACAGTAAAGCAAAATCATTGAAGCTGATTTTATTTTCTTAATTGTTGGAGTTTATATTCCATTTTTTCTTATATAGAGAAGGAACATTCACACACTTACTTTACATACAGGGTCGGGGCCCAGTTGAAGATTTCCGCTACACGGATTTACCCGAACACTACATAGACCTTTTCAAACTATACGACCCGGTTGGAGGTGAGCACTTCAATATCTTTGCAGGTGGTCTAAAGGCAGCAGACCGGATTGTCACGGTGAGTCATGGATATGCATGGGAGCTTAAAACTGCCGAAGGTGGTTGGGGTTTGCACGATATCATAAACGAGAGTGACTGGAAATTGAGGGGAATTGTGAATGGAATTGACACCAAAGATTGGAACCCTAAGTTTGATGTTCACTTGGCATCAGATGGATACACCAACTACACCCTTGAGACCGTGCAAAGTGGCAAGCGTCAGTGCAAAGCTGCCTTGCAAAAGGAGCTCGGTTTGCCTGTCCGCGAGGATGTTCCAGTAATTGGATTTATTGGAAGGCTGGATCAACAAAAGGGTATCGATCTCATAGCCGAAGCAGTTCCTTGGATGATGGGTCAGGACATGCAACTGATCATGTTGGGAACTGGTCGGCCCGACTTAGAACAGATGATTAAGCAAATTGAGTCCCAACACCGTGACAAAATCCGAGGATGGATTGGCTTTTCAGTGAAGATGGCTCACAGGATAACAGCCGGTGCAGACATATTGCTCATGCCGTCAAGATTCGAGCCGTGTGGATTAAATCAACTCTATGCCATGAACTATGGAACAATTCCAGTTGTACATGCCGTCGGTGGACTGAGGGATACCGTGAAGCCTTTTAATCCGTTTGAAGAGTCAGGCCTTGGTTGGACATTTGACAGTGCAGAACCCAACAAGTTGATAAATGCGTTAGCGAACTGCTTGTTGACCTACCGGCAGTATAAGCAGAGCTGGGAAGGGCTTCAACGGCGTGGAATGATGCAGGATCTTAGTTGGGACAATGCAGCTCAGCAGTACGAGGAGGTTCTTGTTGCTGCTAAGTACCAATGGTAAATTCTTGGCATCTACTCTCCACCTAAGAAGATTGATCAATATGGAGTGCATTCATGCTGAGTGTTATGAGGGTCTGTGCTAGGGAAAGAAGCTGAGCAAGTTGTTTACAGGTAGATTATTCTGAAATTTTCCCACAATGTCACTGTTACAAGCTTCATGATGCTGGTCCGGAGGAACATTTTTGTCCTGCAAATTAAGAATTATGTAATACTACACTCGCTATATATGTAACCTCTGGCACGTAGCCAAAAATAAAATAAGCTTAGAAACTTTATTGCCCTTTTGGTTAAAGAAAGAAGAGAGCATTGCCCCCTTAGAAAGAGAAATGTTACTGCCCCCTCAAAGTTTCTACCCTTTCAAATGCTGCAATGATAGGACTACTGTGGGCAACAAACTCTAGTTTCTACTCTAATATCGTATTTATCCATAAATAAATAAAGCTTTTAGTTTTTGTTATTTTGGAGGTTCTGCAGGTACGTTTAGAAAGCATGAGTTTTGTTCACCACAATGTAATCGTACTTTGATATTTATTTCATTTTCAACCATCAGCTTGTCCATTTTATGGTATATTTCTTCTGTTTTGATGTCTTAGTTATTATGGCACATGGCTGCAAAATAACTTCACTTCAGCTACAAGCTGGAACCATTCTTGAACCCTTCCTCTGAATTGTCTGAACAGCATGCCCAAATGGTGTCTATATATATTTTTGGAGTATACTTTACTCGTGCACCTTTTTTTTTCTGTTAGCACTATTTAACTAACTATCACTTAGTTACAAATTTGTTAGGTTCTTGCAATCAATGTACAGATTATAAATAACTATCTCTTCCCTCTTATAAGATATTTTTTCATATTTTCTCTTATTCAGTGAAACACTCTACCTTTCTTGCTTGTCAATTCTAATATAGTATCCAAAGGTTCGATTCCTATCTTTAGTTATCTCTAGATCTATGGCTTCTAATCAAAAGTTGGCACACAGCAATAATTGCATTTCTAAGATATAACATTTTTGCGAAGTATAACTTTGATAGAAATGAGTTAGATATAAGAAAAATTTTAAATATGACAAAGTCATTAAAAATATTTTATATATGGCAAAGTCATTAAAAATTGGCTTTATCTCTCTCCTAATAAACATTAAAGAGATGGTGAGACCTGTTTAATATTTATGAGAAAAGGGATGCATAATATTTTAATATATATATATATATATATATATTATAATGTTTATAATGAAATGATGAAAAGACTAATTTTGAACCATTTAATGATATATGAAATGTTAGAATTAAAAGTTATTAAATATATATATGACTAAAAAAAATCATTACTTCGTACTTTATTTCAATCAATTCATAAATGGTTATATGGTTTAAATTTTTTCTTGCTCTCTTGTTGTATAAACACTTATCTTAATATGCTTTCTCTATATATAAAAAAGGGAATTCACTTCTATTTCACAACAATAGAGGTGACAAAATAGAATAGTTTGAATTGGCAAATCAAGGAGAGAAAACGGATTGACCTAACTTGATTTGATTTTCACATGGGTCAGTATTGTACTAGCCTAACTTGGTGGTTCGTTGATTGGACTAATTTAGACTCAATTTTTGTTGTTTAAAAATACTATAGTATTTTTTAAAAAATAATATAGGACTAAATGAACTTAGTTCTTTTTGGGTAAACTTTTTACGAGATTGAGCCAAATTTATTTTTTTAATTTAGATATATTTTACCATCTCTAGAAAACAAGACATACATCAAAGAGTGTGTTAAATTTTACATAATCTCACTTTCTCCCGGACATTAAACTCATTCCTTACATATTTATGTTCTTCATAACATAAAGTTTATATAAATACAACCAAACGTGTTGTGTTCTAATGAAATCAATCTTATCAGAGTTGTTTTATTCATATAATAATATATGCAATAACATTTTTTTTTTATATTTCTATTACATATATATGAGAAAAGAGACGCACAATATTTTAATATATATATATAAAATAAAATTTTGAATTATATAATGATATATGAAATGTTAGAATTAAAAGTTATTAAATACATGTATGACTAAAAAAAACCACAACTTTGTAATTTATTTCAATTAATTGATAAATAGTTATATTCTAAATTTTTTGTTGCTTTCTCATATAAATACTTATCTTGATATGCTTTCTCTCTATATAAAAAAGAGAATTCGCTTCTACTTCAAAACAATAGAGGTGACAAAATGGAATTGTCTGAATTGGCGGGTCAAGGAGAGAAAACAAGTTGGCCTAGCTTGATTCGATTTTCATATGGATTAGTATTGTACTAGTTCGACTTGGTGGTTTGTTGGTTGGACCAATTTAAAAATATTTCAGTATTTTTTTAAAAATAATATAGGACTAATTACATTATTTTATATATTCTATTACATTATTAATTACATTTATATTTTTTTCTCATCTTTTTTGTTATAAAATTGATCGTATAAATGAGTGTACATGTAACATTTTTTTTTTTTATCTTGAGCAAGCAATGATCACAATACCAAAAAAGTGACACGGTCCATTTAACACCACTAGCCCGATCTTGAAATATATAATTAGTTTCCTCACTAAGACCACAAAGAGCCATAATGGAATTCCATAATGCAAATGTCATCTCTGGCATTTAGGATATTGAATGCTGTCACACTTGTATACATGTCATGTCAACCACTCCAAATTACCTTTCTCTATATCCTCGACCTCTTTGCATTACAAAAGTACCTTAACTAAGCTTAACTACATCTTGTTTAAGATGAAACGTGGCATATGGTCACACACAAACTATATAAATGTAATTATCAAGATATGTAAATTTATTTTTAACCATCTAGAAGTATATTATTATTACCTATATAATGACTTATACATGTGATATTTCATATTTTATTTATTTCTTATTATGTTTATTATATATTTTATTATTTATTTAATATTTTCAAAAAAATAAAAATAAGACTTAAACAAAAAATCAATCTAATCCAAACTGTCTTAGATTAGTTTAGATTAAATTTAAATTTTAAATCCAATTAATTGAACGATGAATCAAGTGAACCGAAATGATTGGGTCATGTGTCTTTTTTTCTTCAAATCCAATTTGAACTTTGGTGTTTTTAATTTATTTTAATTCTTCTTTATATGTTGGTCTCTGTAATTCTACTCATTTGGAATTTGGCTCCTTTAAAACCAATAATAATTTAAAGTAATAAAGATAATTTTCTGTGAAAAAAAGGATCTATGCCTCAATGAATAGAAACTATTGGAATTAAAATTCAAATATGATTTATAGGCTTACATCTTGCCTAGACAAAACCTAGGTAGGGTGAAAGCCAAATTAAAGAGTGGCGCTTATAGATATTGGCATAGTAGTCAGTATTCGATGTTATAAATACCTTTACCAATACTAAAAAAAAAGGAACAATCTAAATCAAATGAAAATAAATACAAACAATTAGTTTTTTTTAATGCATAATATAAAATATTTTACACGGTTAACTAATTAGTAACTATTATTGATATAACTTTTAGATGACTATTATAAAATTCAACATTCTATGACAAATTGTAATTGAACTATAGAAAAAAATTATATACATTATCAGAGTAAAAATTATTTTTTTAAAAATATCTCGTAGTATTTAAAAGTCATTGTATTCTCAACTAATCTAAATAGGATGATTCTCTTAAAATGCTTTTTGTTTATTTGTAAAATATTTAAACTTGAGAACTTGTTTAAGAGTTCAATAAGTGACATTTGTATAAAATGCATCCAAATTATTATTTAACATATGTATTTGACCTTTAATAATTAAAGCATGTTTATTGTTCCTTTAAAATTGTTTTATTGTGTTAGAATATTAATTTTAAGGTACTATAAATGATGTTTATTATTTTGCGTCACGATGATATGGATATAAAATATTTATTAATTTTATTAATGATTAATTTTCATTTAAGAATGAATTGTGTTTATTTAATAGATTTAGTTGTCAATTTGTCTATTTAATTTATGTACAATTTTACTCTTCAAATATTTTTTAAAACAAATTCTAGAATTAAGTTAATTTGGTCTTATTATCAATTTTTTCTGCTTAAAACTCTTCAATTCACATTTTCTATTCAAAATCTTCATAATTGAATTGTTTAGATGGTTGTGAACCTTCTAATCAAAATCCACCAATCACAATATCAAATTACACCTCCAAATAAAAATTAAAAAAATTCCCTTTTCAAACTTAATGTGGCTTATTACAAAGTCTTTCAAATTTATCATATTTTTACTAAATTTTTAAGTTTCAAACTTTTAAAAATATTTAACGTCCCAAGTCCATCATAAACCTCTAAATATTTGGATAAAAAAATTTGAGCATTTAAGATAGAACAAAATTGAAGGAAAACCAAATGTGTTTTATTTTAAAAATATAAATTAACTTGAAAAACACTTAAGAGAATTAAATAACACATAATTCAAACTAAAGGAATTAAAAGAACAATTAAAGATATTCATATTTTCTTTTTTTTACTACTAATCTTAAAAAATATAGTAATCAATTAATTTTAAATATTCTTTTATTTTTTTGTCTGAGTCCCTATCACACGGAGAAAATGTCTTATTTTGCATTTTATTACAATAATAATATCTGCAAAATTTTCTATTAAATTATTATTATATAAATATTTTCTGGATATACGAAAGTCACATTTTTCACTACAGCCATACCTAATCTTTTATCCTCCCCCACCATGTGGAAAGATTTTTGTCCTTAGCATAGTTAAAATGATAAGTAGCAGGATAGGTTCAAATCTCCCAATCCTCTACATTTCCCTCTTCTTCAATATTAATGGGTCTTTTTAGAAAATAAAAAAGAAAACAAGAAATTCACAATAGAAAAATGCAAAGGTTTATGTTGAGTGGTTTCTTATTCTCACAACCCTTACTACTAATTTTCACACTATTTTTTTTAAATGAAAAGACTAAATTACCCTCCTACCTCCCTTTCTCCCTCTCCCTCTATCTTGTTGCAATTGCGTTTCGCGTGAGCTTTGGGTCACCATTTTTATTGTTTTTTTTTTCTTGTATTGGGAAATATAATATAAATATTTTTTCATTGTATATCCAAGTTAGATACACAATCAAATATGTTTTAGTAACAAAAATTCATTATAATGTTTGAATGTGAACTTAAAAAATGATAATAACAACATCCTTACGTTAAATTGAAGGCTCAAAATTTATTACCATATTTCTCTTGGTTAGAAGAATATTTTAGTGGTTCATCTTAATATATTTGTATGAATATGTATGTATCTTGGTGCGATTGTTTCGTGTCCACTTCAAGGTTTGTGGTGACTGGTTGATCTCAGGTTTTGTATCTATTCGACAACTGGAAATTTTCACAATTATTTTTATGTCTTGCTTTGATTTCACCGCCACTATTGTAGTGCTGCTAGTGGTCATTTCTGACCATTTATATACAAATACTTAAAAAATATAAAATCAGAAGAAAAATTCACTGAACAACAAATGAGACCCACAGAATTATGATTTCTAATATATTTCAATCAGTAGTAAAAAATGTTTAAAAGAACGTGTTAAAGAATTATTACATTTTTCATTATTGAATTCATTATTGAAATGTTCGTGGCAAGGCTTTTATTGGAGGGAGTACAATGCAATAAACACCTGCAAAAAATTGTTGGTGCCATGTAGCATCATTAGATTTAATAATAGGTTTATTTACATATTTTGAAAAACTGAAAAACATTTCTATTAAAAACTTATTGCAATTATTTCACAATCAAATAAAATATAAGTAATACATTATTTTGCCCCCTAAACTTTATTATACCTAAATGAATTATCACCATCACCTCATTATTAAGGTACATGCATTTGATAGGTACAATGAAAGAGACTGAAATCTGGAAGAAATGCAATCAACATTCATTTTTGCAACCAAAACAGATAGATATCGGCATATTTCTATATGCTCATTTCCCTAACCCTAATCCCTAAACATAATTTCCATAAGTATTTATAGAAAAAGAAAACAAAAAGAAAAAATAATTTTTTTTTCATAAGTTAAAATTAATTAGTACATAAATTAAAAATAATTTTTTTAAAAAATTAATATGAAGGAATTTTTATAAATTAATTTATGTATAAACTAATTTTAGTTTATGTAGAAACTTATTTCATTTTCATTTTTTCCTCCTTCCCTTCTCTGTTATAAATATTTATGGAAAACTTTATCCAAATCGTAACATGCTGTTTTACTTTAGATTAGATTACATAAGTAATTTAGTTAGGATATTATTCCCTCTTTTTTGAGGCTCAAAAGGTAAAAGGAAAAAATTGATTGTCATTAGTTTGTGATATAATCCCCCTTAACAAATGGAATGTCGGTAGTAAAAGATAACTATTAAATGGCAAAAGTTTATAGATTCAATTAAACTTTCTAAAACAGAATAACAGATGAAAGGATCCTTTGAGGTTACTTAAAAGTGCTTGGTATGCTGAATCACTGATCACTAAAACGTTCATTCCATGACCCTATATTACAACCTTGGGCAGTTTCTTTCTGAGGAAAAATGAAAGGTCACAGCTTTATATGGTAGCACTAATGGTAAGTTGGGTGATACCTAATCAATTGAGAGCTTCATATAAGGTTTGGCCATTCTTGATAACTTCAATTCATCAATTTCAGCAGACAGTACTACCATGCTGCCAAATGTCTATGTGGGGATTATAAGAATGAATGGCACTTGAGCATCCACATCAAACTAAGATGGATGGTTCATCTTGACTCTTAACTGAAATGGCCAAAAGTCTATCAGGTTTTTCTTTTAATTAATGCTACCAAGTGTTTCTTTTAATCTGCACTGGGGTGTGAATCGTGATGGACCTAAAAGTAAAAATTGCTCTAAGAGGTCTAGCTAGTCAGTTGTTGATGTTCCAAGTGCTAAGAGTTCAAATAAATGTTAGCAACACATTATTTAACACGTTCTTTGTAAGGAAAAATTCATCTGGGACTCACTAAATAGGAAGTGAGATTAGTAAGACCTGCATCATTTAGTGGAGCATACAAAAATATCACAAAATGGTAAAGATTGAGTGAGTTGAAACGGTATCTTAGAGAGTGTGTTTTTGGCATTCCTCAAGAGTTTTTGCTGATGGAGATTTATGCATTTAACCTAGGAGATTTGTCTTCTATCTTATTGAAAGAAAGATTGAGAAATCTTCACTTAAAATGTTATTTGCATGGATTAATGGTGTTTGTAGTCCCTGAAGAATTTTCAAATTTTGGTTTTTGTTCCTGACTTTTAAAACCAATAGTTTTCATCCTGTATTTTTTAAAATACCCAAACTTTAATCCCTAAAGCTAACACTTCTTCCCCTTATAGGGGGATTCAAAAATTTGGGTATTTTTCAAAACATATAGGGACTAAAACCAAAATTTAGAAATCTTTTAGGAACTAAAAACACAGTTAACCCTATTTGCAAAATAACAAAGGAAGTATACCCAGTGCAATTGAGAACTAAGAGGATATAACTTAATTACAGAAGGTAAGACTATTCAACCAAGTTACAGACTAGAAAACTGCAATTGAGACAAGATGGCTGCTCAGCAATCTGATGATTTCTATAAGTGAGACAGACTGAGGTATTCAATTTGACAATGAAAAATCAAGTATGTTCAGGTCATCATAAAACATAAATTCAGATACAATAAAGAAAAATGTAGAAATCAATAGTTGGCTTAATGCATTATAAATTAACATTAGCCTCTTACCAATCATGCTGTTCAAATCTGATCGTTATTCCATACGAGAATTACTAACCCTAAACCCTAAACCCAGTTACTCATCAATGGTAGAAAAGATTCACTTGTGCAATAACCTTGATTTAAGGTTATTGCAAATGAAAGAAATCATTGTCATGCTACTGACAGTTTAGCACATCTTCATGCAGGAAAAGAGATGAGGTCGAACAGTGACCTTGAAAATTTATATGCAAACACCTTGTGTGTAACTGTGTATTAACAAAATAAATTAGAATCAAGCTGACCAAAATAATAGATAGAAAATTAACCAAGATCAAGTTCCAGAAGTAACAAAAAAGGCTATGGTAACAGAGAGAAATATAAACCAAGTGGATTTCATAGGGAGAAACAAAGGAAGCAAAGCAGGAAGGAAAAAATATAAGGTCACATTTCAGGATTCAAAATAGTTTTGTTCTGTTTATACAAACAAACAGCAAAATGAATAATTAGTACAAGACTCTAGATGCAACCAGATAAATAGAATTCCAATAAATGTACACAAGATACACAATACAACAAACTATAGAAAGAGACATCGATTAAAAAATAATAATAATCCTCAAAATTATCATCCAATTCTCTCCATTAGCACATTCAATTTTCTGACAGAAGAATTCAAACAGAAAACCAAAGGTTTCTGTTACCTGTATAAAAGATGTCATGTGCTTGAGCTTGAGCAATCTATTCGATCGTTAACATTCCAGACATCCTCTACTAGAAGAGTCTTCCTACAATCACAACACAAGGCAATAAAAATAGAGGAAAGTTTCAATCACTATTCAACAGTAGAATCAAGTAACAAAAAACAAAACATTAAGCTTTGAACTACTTTTTCAAATAAACTCAGCAAAGTTTTGAACATCAAACTTGCTCTATTATAACCTGCAGTTCATAGCAAGATTGAACACTTATCATCACAAAATAACACAACATAACAATAACCATAAGAGACAGTAAAATTCAAAATCCTGAAGCAGAAACTTTTCAGAACTATATATAAATCTCGAATATCGAAAAATAAATTAAAATAAAAATGTTTTTTTATATGTCCAGGTATAACCAACTAACTGTGTATGACCCATAGTTCGTTACAACTTATTGCCAAGGGGCTTATTTAAAGACACCTAATTTCCTACAAGATGAATGAACATAAGGACAACAAGTACACATTCTCTATTTGATCCAATCACCATCTCTTTCCTTCCTTCCTTCCAATAAATCAAAAGGGTGTCCTCTCCTCTCCTGTATCCTACCCATCTCGATCAGAATTGCCGCTACTTCTTGATCTTTCGATGCTTCTTCGGTCCCGGAACCTCTAACCTACCAACAGAACATCCACACCTCGCCCGGAGCACGAGCACAGCCCTTCCATTAGGTGGTGCCATCTTCTTGAGCTCAGCCTCAAGCTCCCTATGGTGATCACGAGGCAACTCAAAAAGCCCCTTCTTCACACCACCACCACCATCTTTGGCCGCCATCGCCGGTGCCGCAGACGAAGAAGCCGAATTCTTCACACAATCCTCAGTCTCCAACTGAATGTCAAACTCAGCAGCCTTCCTCAGACCCTTGCAATTGGGGTTCCCACACCTCCTAGTGGTGCAAGCCACCACACTCCACGTAGCCAATGCAGCACACACAACACTGAGCCCTATAGATACATAGATCCAAGGCGCCATAGAAACCTCTTCCTTCACCAAAAACACAACCACTTTTCCAACCTCATAACACTTTGTCACCAAAAACTCCACATAAGGGAAGAACAAAAAACCACAGGCGCAAACAACAGCAATGAACATAACAACATCAACCATAGCCGATCGAGATCGATCACAAGGTGGAATCTGAAGGGAATTCGACGAAGAAGAAGAACTAGGGGTTCTCCGATTCTTCTGAAGGTTATTGATTTGCCTCGATTTTGAACCGAAATCCGCAGAACAAATTGAATTCGCCATGGAAGAAGATTGATCGACGGACTTGCAGAGAGAGATTGAGCTGTGGAAATAGACCATTTCAAAAAGGGACAAAATCTTGAATCCGAAATAACCCAATTTTTTTCCCTTTTTCAGATCAAACCCACAATTATTCGAGCGAAATCGGATCGACCCACCTCGCCAAAAGTCGAAAAGATTACAACTTCGGAGAAGATCGAAATTTGTCGGTGGCCAAATGGGTCAAAATTCACAAAAGCAGAACTTTTTTTAATTTTAATTTTTTTTTTTTTTTTGCAGGGGAATGAAATTCAATATGTGATGATCCAATAGAGAGTGTTGAAGGGGGAGAAAAAAATAGAATTTGGGTAATGGGGTTTAGGCCGGCTTGAAGGGGTTGTTGTTGTTGATGATGATGATATTGCAGAGAGAGTAAGGAAGAAGAAGAAGATGAAAAATAGAGAAGACAAGGAAGGAAGAGTCATCATTCACTGCTTTATTATCATCATATGAAATCATCGATGTTTATTTATTTATATTTATTTATGACTCGTAAGGAGGGAGATAGATCATAGATTATAGATCATAGATAGGGTCATACATAGTTAAGTTACATACACGCCAGCCAACACAAGAGGAAGAAAAAGCAAGCACTTGCCCATGGAAAGGACACATTTTGTTTAACGTGGGCTATGTAAATGGTGTGGAGTTGAAATGGGCTTTGGATGATGCAACTCTTTTACAAATCATGTGTGAATGATTCGGTGGGACATCCCCATGGGCTTGACCCACCTCTCTTTTCAGAAAATTGCATTTTCCTTGCCGTCTTCTTGTTTAATTATTGTATTTGGGACCAAAACATACAAGAAAATGTTCTTATGCTATAGTTACTGTTATCAATCACTTTTTCTCTAAAAGTCATGTAAAATATTTCTTACCCAATAAGAAAAATAATAGGTATGTTAGTAAGGAGTATAAAAGTTATTTTAAGAGAGAGAATTCTCTTAATTTTTTTATAATTTTGTATTTTTTTATTCAATAAAAGATTTATAATAGATCTATAAATATCATTGAACTTATAGATCAATTAGTATAAAATTATTTAAGTTTAATAATTTGTCTTGACTTTGAAATTTAGATATGCAACTTTATAAAATATTTGAAAAAAAACTTTATCATCTATAATTATATTTGGTTTGAATATAATTACTTCGCATTCAAGGAAAAATCGTGGAGAGGTTTGGAATCAACAGCTACAATAAGACTAGTTGAAGATTTAGTGATAGCCAAAGACTCCAAAGATTAAGTTAGTAAGGAAGTGAGAGAAAGATAATGAAACAAAGATTAGTGGTGTATCTTTGGGCATATATATTAGCATTTATGCAAAAAACAAGAGGTCAGATAGTTTCAAACCATACGAGTAACATGGCGAGGAATTGTCATCTATGTCGAAATAGCATAATATGTCGAGACTTTTCGTTAGGTGCTTTACCATTGATATCTCATAAATGCTTAAGGATATAGCCTAGGACATTTCCCATAAAATATATATAATTTGTTAAAAAAAAGTTTAAGGGAAATAAAAAAGATAAAAAAATAAAAAAATGGATAAATTTATTGAGGGACAATGAGACTCGTTCACTTAGAATTCATGTTCCACAATTTAACCAATTGAATTGATATGAAATAATTTTGTATATTTTTACAAAATCTATTTTGTACCTTTTAATATTTTTGTTATTCTTTGTGTGATTTTATGATGATTTTGTGATGGAAAAAATTGTTCATGTTTAATTTTGTATAATACTAGATTAGTATTTAGTGACGTTAATGAAGGATACTGATATGGATGATTGGACATACCAATGGTTGAATTTATAATTAAAATTTCTCCATGGTTGAATTCCACATTTAAATTTAATTTATTGATTGATAAAACTATTATATTTGCATCGTAGTTAATTTATGAGTTAAAAAAATTATTATTCCCAATGTAAAATTTTTACCTTATCATCCTTCAATAAGATGACAAATTAATACAATGTGGAAAATAATACACGTCATTATATTATATAAATTTTTAAATTTATGATAAAAGACATTAGTTTTGGTTTTCTTTTTGTTCAAAGTATTTTCTGATTAAAGATTAAAAACTAATTCTGCAAAATATAAAAATATATTTAAGAGACTAACTTCTCTCTACATATATTCTTTTATATATATACCATGTTTTTAGTTTTGTATTTTTAAGTACACCCCATTGCCTATCACATGGTATAAAAAATATATTACATACAAAAAAAAAAAAGTTTAACACTTAATTTAATAATGACATTTTAAAACTTTGGCTAGGTAATTTTTTAAGCCGGGAAACATATCTTCATGATTATAAAATCAATGATATTTGCGTATCACATTGTATAAAAAAATATTATATACCAAAGAATCAAGTTTAACACTTAATTTAATAATATCATTTAAAAACTTAGTTAGGTAATTTTTTTAAGCCGTGAAACATATCTTCATGATTGTAGAATCAATGATATTCACTAGAGAATCAAAATAAAAGAGTGGTTAGTAATGAAAAGAAAGATAAAGTGAAAAGGAAGAATAAGAAAAAGGATTGTGGTAAATGTTGACGCAATGTTACATAGTTTATCAAAACTCAAGGTTGGCTTGACAATAATCTTGTCATAATAGTTCTTTAGTATAAAAGTGATAATATTCATTATGTTAGCGTACTACACTAGACCAAATCAACATATGCATCAAGTGGAAGTGTTTAATCCGTCCAAGTAAGTACTACATTCCATTATTCCATTGGAGTGGGGAGAAGTTGAAAACCTATTATGGCAATTTTTTTATAACCATGTTACATGCCATAGATACAATGTATTTATTATTAGCGATGATTAATTTGTATCTAAAAATTTAGTTGATCACTTTTTAATTTTTTTTCATATAACTCAAACTCAAAATTTTGCTTTAAGAGTTACCTAAAGATAAATGTTTAGGAATCAGCATCTTTTGGTCATGCAGCTTGAAGGTGCCCATTAGAATTTATATGAGAAAAGATAAAGAGCCCAGACCGTCTTTCTCCACAAAAAAGCTATAAAGAAAATTTAATCATTTCTATCTATCTATGACAGACAGTAAAAATAAATTATACCTAGGTAAAGGTAAGTTATTCAAAAAGTTCTACTGTTTAATAACTTATAAACTTTTAATTGAATAATTTTATCTTAAAATTTATTAGATTTAAATTTTCTTTCATATGAATTATGTTTATAAAATTTTATATTAATTTTAAAGTTTTTATATCTGAATGGGTATATCAAAATTAACATAATATATATTTTTAAAAAATATAAAAATATGAACTATTTAATAATTTTCTTGATATCGTTCAATAATTTTAATAAAATTTTACACAAATAAATAAATATATAATTATATATAATAGTTAGGTATTGATAAAAATCACATTTTACATAAAAATATTGATAATATAATAAAAAATTTACCTATAAATATCTCCTTTATATATAAAGAGGAGAGTGATCAATTTATCTAAAAAAAAATTCATCCTCACTCTTTTTTTTTTTAAGCTAATAATTTTAATCTCACTCTTTTTTTTTAAGCTAATAATTTTAATCAACATCTATATACAGAGGAGGATAGATCAAATTACATTAGTATAACTTTTATTAACTATTACCTCAAAATTTAATATTGGATTAAATTTTTTTTTCATATATTATATATATAATTTTTTATATTAATAAAAACTAATTTAATATCTTTTATAAGAGAAAATAGAATACACATTATTAATGTAAAATAATTATTCACTATCGTTTAATTATAAATTATTATATATGATAAATTTGTTGACTTTTATAATAATTAAATTAAAAGTTATACATGATATTTAAATTATATTTTAGATTTCCTCTCTTATTTACATATAGTATATATGCGTCTCAATGATAAAACTTAAACAATAAAAATGTTTCCTAGGTAATTAATTTATTGATATTTAATATTTTGAACAATTAATTTAGAATAATCAAATTTTTATTCTAATTCTAACTTTCATTTTCAAAAATATATTTAATTAGTATAGTCAGAAAAGAATTTAACTTTATTAGCTAAACATTTGAAAGAGGGTAGAATGAGAAATGGGGATAATCATGCATCTCTTTCTTGGTTTCTAGTCGAAGAAGTACTGCATGAAGTATGTATTATTTTGTTTGAAAATATTAAGTTTTTAATTTTTTTTTAATTACATTTTATCACACAAATTATTACATGTATGAAATAAATTTTTTAACTTAATTTAAAAACTCATATTTATTTATTTTAATAATTTTTAACAGTAATAATTTCATCTATTATTATTATTATTAATTTAATTAACTTTTAAAACTTAATTTTGTGATGAATTGAAATTTATATATATATATATATATTCATGTCAAATAGTCAGACTATCCAACGTGACTCTTAGTTTTTGCCAAGTGTTTCTTTGTTGTGGTAACTCTATTGCTCCTCTTCTAGCGTTGCCTTCCTTTTCCTTTTATACCCTTCCTTCTCATCCTACTTCTCGTGGATTGTGTTGTTTGATGTCTATTGTACCGTCTAATTACTACCGTGCGTCGACTGTGTCTTATGATTTCTATGACGTTCGAGTAGCGTCACCTTACCTCTGGTTGTGCCACCTGATTCCTGCCACATGCCGATTGTATCTTCTACTGCCTGTGGCCTATGTGCGGTGACTCTTGACCCCTTGCTATGCATGCGTGACTTATACTTATTCAGTCATTATAGCGATGTTGTTAGGTGTCATTGTCAAGTTTAAGTCAACTGTCTTGGTTAGTTGTTCGGTATCCAGCTGTCGCTACCAGGATCGCGACAGGGATGACGAAAAATAGAAAAAGAAAATTCAAGTCCCGTTCAAAGAAGGAAACAAACTCAATGGAGTTGTCACCAATGTTTTTGAGGAAAACATTAGAAAATCATAAAATAGATAAGGCAAGCCTTTTGGAAACAGATTTAAGGTTCGGGAGTCGGTTATGCGTATGGAAGATATTAATACCCTACGATGTCCATCCTAAGATTGTTACCTTAACTAGACATGTAAAATTTATTATGACTTCTAAATTATTATTTTTATCCTTCAACAAAAATAGAAATGGATTTATTATGGGAAGAGAAAGATGCATTTTTGAATTTTTGAACTTGAAAAAAGTTGTCTCTTGCTTTTACGCATCTCCTAGTGCAATGGAGAATTCAAAGTTTACGTAGTTCTGGCGAATGTATGGGTTAGAAGAGGTAAACAACTTATTGGGAATTGCATCCTAGATGGCTGTGATAAGAACAACAAAGACTCATCGTCCAAACTGGGAGTGCATCCAAAATGGCATCCAACGGAACAATAGAACAAATAACAGGTGGAGCAGGAGCAAGAGCCACTGGCTGGCTCCGACATCCAAAGGAAATGAAAACAACAAACAATAGGGAGGAACAGGGAGTTCTTGTTAGCTCCTATGTTCGACATAACAGATAACGAATGGAGTGAGAATCACTCATTGACTCCTATATCTAAAGGAAATGAAAAAAACAGACAACAGAAAGGAGAAGGAGCTACTCATTAGCTCTTACATCCAGTAGAGAACCAAGACAAGTAATGAATTGAGTGAGAGCCACTTGCTGACTCATGCATCTAGAGGATAACGAAAATAGAGATGGATGTAGAAAAGAGGAATGACTATCCAAATCTCCACGTCCAAAGAGTTTTGGACGAGGAGTCAACCAAATTAAGGTTGAGCCAAGATCCAATAACCAAATCAGGAGTGCATCTGCAATAATTATCAATCTTGAAGGGATGGTTCGGACAATAATAGGAAGCTCTTCTAATGTAGCTTAATTAAGGCTTTATAGAAAGTTTCAGAGGAAGCTATACTAAAGGCTATTAGAGACTTATTATCTAAAGGGTTCGAGTGATATAATATTATCATTCTTATTGTCAAATTTCCTAGTATCCCAATTTGAAGCTTGTCCTAGTCCATCAACAAAGCTACTCTCTATACCACCTTTATCCCATCTAATTTATGATTAACCATTGAATTTCTTAATTGAATCATTCCTTGATCCAGAGTTCCAATTGTTTCTCTAATCCTTAGCCATTACCTTGATTACCACGAGCATGGTCATACCATGTGTCCTGTCACGATACTGATGTCCACACCACCCCTCAGATCATTACGACCTTAGAAAATAATTGTAAGAAAAACTCCAGCACCTAGCTGTTGTGACACGACCATTCGTACCTTCCACTTAAGTCTTCTCCAATAGCCTAAATGGGTGTGGAATGTGATATGGAGCAGTCAGGGCCTCTAGGATATAGGAGGTTTACAAAATATTGAGTGGAATTGTAGAGAATTTATTCCATCTAAGTATATGATTCAGTTATTGATGTTTTAGCTCTGATAAGCGGTTGGTGCATAAGCTCAATATCCATCTTGGTACTAGTATCCATTTACACAAATTTATCTCCTGCCTTTGGGATACCGTATTGTGGTTTTCATCGTCATTATCGTCTAATATCCCTTCAGTCTGCATTTCAGATTATTGCTGGAACTTAACTGTCTCTCTTTTATTGCTGAATAGATTCTGACCATAAATGACGCCACCAACAACTGCTCCCGCTGAAAGGGAGGACTATAATTTGTGATCTCAGATGGTGCAGCTAGCTGAATCGGTTACTCGAACATGATAGAAAAATTAAGCACCAATGAAGGAAAAATGACAAAGTCAACAGAGGAAGCTTTGACTATGATAATAAAACTCTAATGCCAAGCTTTTTGGGTGCTAAACTACACGATCCCAGTGACCTTTATGTAAACTTTGGGTAGTTTCAAAGCTGGAATGTAAACTTTTACGTCCCTATACAACTCAAACAAATGAAAAAAATTCTTCATCTAGCCTAAGACGTGGGGGAATGGGAGGGGAGCCATTTGTCGGCTCTCCACTCCTAGGTCCTATCGACGAAAGAGTTCAGCAAAGTTATGGAAGATTAGCTAAGACAATAAAGATTAAGGGAAATTAAGGGGTTACCTCAGCAGAGTACCCTTCGTCATTATTTTTGTAGAATGTTTGACTCCCTCTTCCTTGCTCTACGTTTACTTGTGGATACTGGGATCACCACCTTCTTGTTCTTTCAACTCCCAAAATTTTCAACCCTTTCTTTCGAAGCCCAAATTTCCCAATCCCAATTATTCTAGCCCCTTTCTCTTCTCTCTTTTATGGACGACTTGGAACTACTCCTCTTTAGCCCCTACAGAGTTGTTGTCATGGTGACGCTTGGGTTGGTGGAGGGTGTCGCAACCTCAATCGAAATGTAGAGTCGGCAAAAAATAGATGTTATTGAGAGTGAGACCCGAGTCTCTTCTAGTGGAAGGGACAAGGAGCACGGAGTCGGAACCGACACGATCCGGTAGAGTGTCGAGACTGACTCTGCATAGTTGGAGTCGGACTTGAATCGACTCATTCAGAGTGCCGAGACCGACTCGGCACGGTTGGAGTCGTCACTGATATTTTTATGGAAAACGCTAGGAAACCTATGAATGGATAAGGCTGGTCTAGAATCAGAGTATGGGCTCGGAAGTCAGTTACGTATAGGGATCACTAGTATCCCATCATGTCTATCAGAAGATAGTTACCCTAACTAGATGCATGAAATGAGATATGAGTTTTACGTTATGGTTTACGCCTTTTCAAGAATGGAGTATATTTACAAGGAATGAATAGAGGATTTTTTGCGATTTTTTGGATGAATAACTTGACAAGAGTTGTCTCTTGCTTCTACGTATCTCCTACTGTAATGGAGAAGTCAAAGTTTACGTAGTTCTAGAGGTTGGTATGATAAAAGGGTAAGAAGGATGAGATCGACTCGGCCAATTGAAGTGGAAGGGGCTGAGACCAACTCGGCCTAGTTAGATGGAAAGGAACTGAGACCGTCTCTTTCGAGTCAAAGTGCCGACTCAATGAGTGCGTGACTAGTTAGAGTCGGTCCGAAGAGTGCTGGCTCTTGGCTACATAGGGGCATGGAGTTGATTGAATGATCTCGGCCTAGAGCCGGATACATGTCTCGGCATGGAGTTGGTAGGATGGTCTCGGCCTAGAGTCGGTTGGATGATCTCAGTATAGAGCCTATTGAATGGTCTCAGCATAGAACCAGATAGATGGTCTCGGCCTAGAGTTGGTTAGATGGTCTCGACATAGAGTCGGATAGATGGTCTCGGCGTAGAGTCAGATAGATGTCTCAACATGGAGCCAGTAGGATGGTCTCGACATAGAGTCAAATAGATGGTCTCGGCACAGAGCCGAATGGATGTTTCCACATAGAGCTGGATAGATGGTCTCGGCCTAGAGCTGGTTAGATGGTCTCGGTATAGAGCCGGATAGATGTCTCGACATGGAGCCTGTAGGATGGTCTTGACATAGAGTCGTATAGATGGTCTTGGTGTAGAGCCGGTTGGATGATCTCGGCATAGAGCTTGTTGAATGGTCTCGGCATAGAGCCGGATAGATGGTCTCAGCCTAGAGCCAATTAGATGGTCTCGACATAGAGTCGGATAAATGGTCTCGGCATAGAGCCAGATAGATGTCTTGGCATGGAGCCGGTAGGATGGTCTCGACATAGAGTCGGATGGATGGTCTTGACATAGAGCCGGATGGATGTTTTGACATAGAGCCAGTGGGATGATCTCGGCATAGAGCTGGATAGAGGTCTTGGCATGGAACCGGTAGGATGGTGCTGACATGAAGTCGAATAGATGGTCCCAGCATAGAGCTGGTTGAATAGTCTCGAAGATGCCGGCTCTCGGCTACATAGGAGCCAGAGCCAGCCCAGAGTCGATCCCATAAAATGCAATATTTGTTGGGCTACACGATGAAGTGTGTTTAGGATTTCGAGCCTAAATGGATGTATGCAGGAGGAGATTTCGAAAATCTTACCTGGTATCTAGGGATTACTTGCTCGTTGTAGAGTGGACGAACTCCTTCTGTCTTTCTTATGAAGGTTCTTTCTCCACTCTCTTTTCCTTTTTACTAAACTACTCTCAGCTCGTCTATGAACGCTCGAACTCGAATGAGGATTCTCAGAATCAAGATGCCAAAAGCCCCTTCTTCATTCAAGCTTGGGTCCTTTTATAGGCTCACCCCTTGTTCCTAGGTCACCATCCCTGGATCTTCAAAGAGATCCTCTTCATTAATGCAGTGACCTTTGCATTTAACACGGTGAGCGACCACTCCTTCCTTGGTTCTAACCCATTCGGTGGAGTGCTACTTCCACGTCTCTGCCTTCCTGCATAGTGGCAGACCAGGGGTAGCTTTTTGTAGAAGCCATCGCTCGTCATATGCCTTTTGTAGAAAGAGGCGCTGCTGTCCTGCTGCTACCAGCCTGCTTTTGGCATTTTTTCCTTTTTAAGAAGCACCCTCAGTCTGCAATATTCTCCCTTTTTCCGCAAGCCTGCTGCTTTTCCTTTTTTGTCTTTTTCTACTGTCCTCTCTCCCTTTCTATGCTTTTTCCTTTTTTTATCTATGTTGCCTCCTCTCCCCTTTTCTGTACCTGGACAGAAAAGGGGTACTACAGAGGAGAAGTTCATCATGTCCCTTCTAAGGTTGCAAAGAGTAGTAGGTTAGGTTTCAGAGAGTAGTAGAGTGGAGTTGTTGGAGGGGAAGCAAAGGGTGGAGTTGTTGGAGGGGAAAGCTGAGAATGGAGTGGCTAGAGGGAAAAGTAAAGGGTGGAGTGGCCTCCGTCCTCTATTGGTTCATTCTTTTTTTTTTCTTTTTAGATATTGTTGTTTACACCAACCATCTGCTTGATCCACGACCCCACAAGCACAAAGTGAAGAGAAAGATGCTTTAAAGTAATGGGTCAAAAGTTGGTCATCTGGGTTAGTTGTTTGGTATCTAATTATTTACTTGGTCCATAGCCTCACAAACATTGAGTGAAGATGAAGGCGCTTTAAAGTACTGGGTTAAAAGTTGGTCATTAAACTAGTTATTCGGTATCCAACTGTTTGACCGGTCCTATATGAAGAGAAAGATGCTTTAAAGTAATAGGTCAAAAGTTGGTCATCTGGGTTAGTTGTTCGGTATCTAATTATTTGTCTGGTCTATAACCTCACAAACATTGAGTGATATATATATAGAGAGAGATTCTTTATTTATTTTTTTATTTTAATACTCCTTAAAGACAACTAACTAGGACACTAACTTAAATATTTTAGATTTAATGACATGTTTTATGAAAATATTTTTATAAATAAAAAACTAAATATTATTTTAAATGTCACCTTGTTAAGCAATTATTCTTGTTTTTTTAACGCTCATTAAATATAATCATTTAAAATTTTAATTTTTTGTTCAAATTTATAACCATTACCGCATATATGATTTTTCATAATATTTAAAAAATATTATAAAAATATAAAAAATATTATCTATTAATTTTAGTAATATTTTAATAAATATTGTATATAAGTCATGTCACAGAATAACATTAACATTTTATATTTATTGAATGTTAGTAATATTTTTATAGAATATGTTAATAAAAGTGACATGTATAGTAATAGATTCTCGTCACTTCCATTCTACCGAAATGATTTTTGTTAATGGCCCCACTTTTTATAAAAGTCATTAAAAATATATAAAAAAATACTATATTTTCTTATAAATCTTTTTACAAATCCGCCTTTAATAAAAAATAGTTAATATTTTAATATAAAAATAATGCTTACAATATAAAGAAAGTAAAAAGATTAATAAGAGAATGTTATAAGAAAATTTAGAATTACTTAAATTAAAGTATTGAATATTGATTATTTATAATTTTATTTTACTCTTTTCATATATATATATATGATCAAAGATTAAGCTTCTAATTGACGTGGTTAATGGCTGTTATGTTGCACTCTGATTGGAAGCTCCATTTCAAACTTGATTTTATTGGGGAACCAAAAGTTGCGTTTTCGCCTAATTAATTATACTCACACACATAAATGCATATTGCATAAGAAAATGAGAAATTCCATAATCACACATACAATTGCGTGTTCCTTCATCATTGTTACGTTACTGCTTAATCGCCTAATCCTATTAGTCAACCAACCTCACATTAATGGTTGCCACTTCAAATTGTTTTGGGCGTAAGCTACACATTTTAGGCAAATACTATTACGTTTTTTCTTTTTCTTTTTCTTTTGTACAATCGCGTGTGTGCTATTCAGATTTGTGGGTCAATTCACGATATTAGTTAAGAGACGAGAATGTTGAAACACTCGTACTAAACAACATTTGATATTAGTATTACGTTTTCACTACAGAATGCGTGTTTGGAACCTAATCAGCGACGCACTTCTTTATTTGATTCCTCTCTACATTTGTCTGAAAAACAAAAACTGTTTCTGAGTTATTTGATCTTTTCACGTAATTTTATTCAAGGACTCACGAGTTCAAACACATTCAGAGTTCTAAATCTAAATCAAAATTCAATTTAATTTTTTAGTGTTTTTAACATATATTTAAATATTTTTTTCTACTTGATTCGGCAGATATTACACGATTTGATGAGAATAAAACTACAGAATGTCTTAAAACAATTTAATAATCAACCTTAGGTTTTTCCTTGTCCTTCATGCCGATTCTTTATTGTTTTAGTTCCCCTTTATTAAATTTGTTTTAGGTTAAATTGTATGTAGGTCTCTATGATATTATTAATATTTTAATTAAGTTCCTAGAATTTAAAAACTTTTGATTATGTTTAAAGTTTTAAAATTTTGTGATTAAATATTGCTTTTAACACCACTACCTTTCGGTTTAAATATTGCTTGACACAACTCACAACTCTGCTGATGTGGTAATCTTAACCTTTATTTTTTTCTGCACAACATTTTTTTTTCACAAGGACGACCAAAGCCCAAAAGCGTTTATACAAATAATATTTGCTTCCAAATCCCTAAATATTTATTTTGCAATTCTATATTTGTTTAATTTACAAACTATAAGTTTATTCGAGTACATTTTTTTTTTCTAGAAAAGATATTTTCGCGAGACTTACTAAAAGATACTTTTCTTCTAAATTGACATGAAATGGAGGAGAGAAATTATCTATCTCTTTTTTGTTTTATATTTTTAAAAAAATCAAATAATTTTTACAACATAACTTTTTCAGAAAATAGTAGAAATTATTATATTAAAAAGTAATGAAATAAAAATTAATTTTTAATTAGTATACAACTATTTCTCTTTTATTTTTATTCTTTTCTATTTATTTCACACCTAATCTAAATAAACTTTTCCAATTCCAAAATTCCATCACATTATTCTCGAACACGCTCGTGATTACCTACCATTCAGTGGCAGTCAATCACAACTTTGTCAAAAGTGGTATAGCTCTTCATATCATACATACTATATGCAAACTCTAATTAATGTCTTTAGAAATTTAGTTAAAAAATTAAAAAAATATTATTGATATATCTTATAATAATTTCAATGTATTTTACGTATTTTAAATATCTTTTATTTATTAATTTGCCACGTCATGTATATCTCTGCATGAACAAAAATCGTAACGAAAAGTGTTAGGGATATTTTATTTGATACTCTCTTTTTTAAACTTTATGTTAGTTTAAAATGATTAAAAATTATAAAATTTGATAAAATACACTAAAATTAAGAAAGAGCCTTAGAAAAGAGAAAAAAGACAATACATACTTAAATCCAATCAATCATGTTTATTAATTTTTATAATAAATATATTAAAAATCATATAAAAAATTATTGGTAGTTGAATAACAATATAAAATAATTTTATATTGTTAGTTCAAGACTATTAAACTTCTTAGAAAATAAGTTTCATCAAAATTTATAAATTTTAATTAATAATAAAAATAGCATCACAGAAAAGTGTATGAGCTGAACTTCTCCTGCCTTGAAATTTCAGTCATTATATTCATAGTCATTGCGAAGAGTACGATACAAGAAACTATGTCCTTTGGACAAAATTAGTGGTCAAGAGTCAAGATGGATTAGGTCATTCATAATCAGTAGAAAAGCACTTAAAAGCATGTTGTAGCATCCCTTTTTTCTATCTTTGACGTTTAAAAAGCTTTATCGCACTATTAATTATTATTATTTATTTTAAGGAGATATTTTCATCACAAGATTCAACGAACCATTTATTTTATAGGTTTTGACTTTTAAGTTCTTGGTACATTATATATATTACTTTTACTTTGCCAAATTGTTGAATGAAGAATCACCTAAAAGTACTACTGGACCCAGCTAATAAGTTTAATTATACTAACTGTGTTGAGTACTGGTTTAGGAAGAAAGAAATGATGTCATGATAGTATTCAGAAGGACCATATTGTATTAAGTAGCCATCAGTTGAGGAAACTCAGGAAAGTGACTCTTGTTTCCCAGTTTGGCCATACTTATCCTCAACTACAACCATTCTTAAATGAATTATCTCTACACATTTTTAAATTTCAGAACTTAGACTTATTATTTAAGTTTTTTTTTTTTTTAGTTTTCACTAACAATATTTCTTAGTCGACATATACAGATAATTACACTTATCCTCAAGGCTTCAACTATAATCATTATTAAATTGTTTATTGTCTTTCTTAACAAATTTTTTTTATACACATAATAAAAATTGAATTTCTGTCAACATATATGAAAGACTGATTAGTTATCTACTAATTATTGCACTTTGTTAATATCTAAATAATTGGGTTTGAAACAATTCATGTTGTTTCCTGATTTTGATGTTTTAAATAATAGGTCGTTGAAGTATGTAATATATTGAGTTGGAGTTAGGTATAAAAAAAATCAGTTAAAAGAACTAATTCAACCATGTTATATATATAGTTCAGTATCGAATAAGATTTTATCATGCAAAGAATTCATGTGATTTTTTAGAACAAAATTATTTAGATAGGGTCAGAGCACTTTGACGAGACTTTTCAAAAATAATTTGTTTTATTTTTCAAAAAGTTAGAATTTGAGGATATAATTGATAATTAATGAAAGACATGCATATGTGAATAGGAGCTTCTACTCTATTTATATTAGTTTAATGTAAATTGTGTTGTATCAACGTGGGATTTGTGGTTATATGTTGTCCTAGAAATATTCTCATGCAACAGCTTGATTATAAACGTCATATATATGATAGAGATTACAAAATAATAAACATTGAGACTTTCAAACAAGAATAAATAATATATATACTTTAACATTGTAAAGTTTAATTTTTTAAGTTGTCATCATTCATTTATAAACCGTGGTGTATAAATTTGTTGTTTTTTATAATAATTATATTTTATAAATCATATAGTCAATAAAGAACACTTAATTATATCGATGAAGAGACAGGTAAACATGATGAAAGGTTTTTGAGAGGATTAATTAAATAGGTCAAGAGGACCATGCAGATAATCTTTTATATTCTTTGTTAAACGATATGGTATATAGTCGATGATGATGGTCATATTAAATGAGTAGGAGAAGGAATTGGTGATCGACAAATGAAGGAAAGAAATAATAATATTGTACTAGTGGAGAGAACGAAGAAATGAATTTATTATTATATTATAAATTAAAATATATAATTTGAAGAGTGTGTTTTCCTTCTCTTTAGTTGATATTTTTAATTTTTCTTTTTTATTTAAATATATATTTTATACATTAATTTTACAGTGAGTTAATTTTTTTCTCTTAACTATTTCAAATTATTATTCTTTTATTTTTATCTATATATATTTGATTTTTTATTTATCTATTATTTCAATTTATGATTTTTATTTTTATTTAAATTGAATTTTAATTATTTTTTCAAAGAAATTATTAATTATTATTACTAAAAATAACATTATACTAAAATTTAAAAATTATTCAATGTAAATCCAAAAGATACTTTAACTGTATTTTAAAAATATTTATTTATTATAAATTTTAATTATGCATCAATGAACATTTAGCTTATGTAATACATACACTAAAATACTTGTATACTCAACAACTAATGTTTTACGTGTAATTAATATTTGCGAGAAGAGAAAGATATATAATAGAATGAGAGATTTCTAAAAAAAATTATTTTTAATAGATTAATATTAAAGAAAATGTAATTAAAATATTTCTAAGTAGATTTTTTTCATAAATACTTATAAAAAATATAAAATAAAAATGAAATAAATTTTTTCATAAGTTAATATTAGTATTTACATAAGTTAGTTTGTAATAACTCTCTTGTATTAATTTTTAAAAAAATATTTTAACTTATAAATAAATTAATTTTAACTTATAGAATTTTTTTTTCTTGTTTTCTTCTTCTTCAAGTATTTATGAAAAAAATACTCTTACTTCTTTTAAAGGCTTCCTAAATGACACTAATACTCCCTTTAATTTTAAAAACATTCACCTAGATAGTATTAAAGAATGACTATAAAAGTAACTCTATTAGATAAAACAAGATATTTGTATGTCACTTTATTAAATATATAAGAGAGTTAAATGGCTATTTAAAAATTAAACAGAACGAAAGAGTTGAGTATAACTTATCCTTAATATTATTTATTAAATAATTAATATTTTTAATTCTCTAAAAATATTATTTATAAGTAAAAAAATTACAATTTAAAGCTAGGATTTTAACTGTTTCAGACTTTTTTAAAATAAAAATAAAAATAAAAATGTTGAGATGGAAAATACATATACAGCTTATTCATATTTAACCATTTTCGTGTTACTGGATTTTTTGGTAAAAGTTATTGAATTGGTTTACATGTTGTGACACGCGTTTTTATTTGGAAAGAACAATGCTTGGGCAAATACGTGCCAACAGTGACAGAGTTAGATGATTTTATTTTTAACTGGGATGAATGAAAAAATAATTAAGAATTTATTTAGAATATAACTATTTAATTATGTATAATAAATTTATTAATTTTATAATTATTATTCTAAAATTTATTCAAAACATAATTTTTATTATTTAATTATGTAATTTTTTATGCTAATAACATATAAAAGTTAAACTTGTAATTACTATCTAGATGAGTTAGCATAATAATTTAAGACACCACAATATTCACACGAATGATAATTATCTATTTAATAGAAATTTTCATAATTGTAGATTTACAAAATAAGATTAATTTTTAATTTAATGGCTAAGAAAAAATACGTGAAAGAAAATAAAAAACTTAAATTGATTATCAATTCAATTAGGGGATTACATCAGTGAGTTATTGATAAAATTAATGAATGGTTACACTTTATATACCGCTATTTAATATTTAATATTAAATAATATATATTTATATATTATATTTAAAATACATGCATCTATTTATTAAAATAAAAATAATTTTAATTATATTTTTCATTTGTATAACAATTATTGAGCTTTAAAACTAGAAAAAATTGATAAAAAACATTCTTATAGCAATTAGAATAGGTAAAAGATTAAATTTGAATGTAAAATATTTAAAGATCAAAATAGTTAATTATTCATAATAGAAGAATTAAAAATGAGTTTGATGTTGATACATTGTTAATATAATTTTTTTATATTATCAATTAATTAAAAATTATTCTAAATATGACTTTTAATGTAATTATTATAAAACTAATAATTTATATATGATAATTTATAGTTAGATAATAATATAAAAAATTAAACTATTAACATATTTGAATTAAAATTTAAAAATAATTTGACATCACAGGTAATTCAAAACTTTGAAATATTAAATTTGTGAGTTTTTCTCACTTGTATGTTACTAAACTTGTCTATTTTAACCTAAATATTTTGTTTCTTACATATTGACACTTTCACTCTAATAATTTTTCCTTTTAAGTATTTGTTTCCACCACATGCAAGTTATCTTTCATGTGATATGTCTATCTTCAAATGAGGACCTTTTCATCATGAGTATTATTAAATAATTATTGGCTAGAGTTTAACAATTTTTGTCAATTTAAATAATTTTATTATCATTAGCTCATGTATATAAGACATGTTGCTTGACCTCAATTTCATCAATAAAATTTCAATACTCTTGTTCTTTCATCAAACCTAACCACTCAAACTCTGACCTCAATTTCATCAATAAAATTTCAATACTCTTGTTCTTCCATCAAACCTAACCACTCAAACTCTAATACCACTTGTTAGAAACACTCAAAAGTATTAATAGACTAATGTTTATGACTACAAAGAAAAGCATACACCACATCTCTACAAAAAAAAATCTTAAAGTATTAGGTTTGTGAATTTTTGTCACTTATATGTTATTTAAATTAGAATATATTGATAATGTAATTTTTTATACTAATCATAAATTATTATATAATTGAAAAATATTAAGTTTTGTAATTATAATTTAAAAAATATATTTAAGAATATTTTGAATTAGTTAATAATATATATTTTTTGTATTAATCATGGATCAAAATTAAACTCAATAGAACAAATAATTTTTGTTTCCATAAGAACAAATAATTTTTTATTCTTTATATTTTAAGCAAATTAAACCCACCCTTCATATAATTTAACACTTCCATTGACGTGACTTTGGAAATCAAATTTAAGTACATGTTTGTCTTGGCATCTTATTGGCAATAAACGTAGAAACTACAACGTCTAACACAACACTCTTACAATACATGCTAAAACTCTTCATCTATAATTTCACTAGTAAGCATCAACCAAAACAGAGTCCCTAATCATAACTCATAACTCAGAATACTTCTTTTCAAACTAATTAAAAATAATTAAAATTTTAAGCAAGTGTTATTTTCTATAAATGCTAAATACCTATACATTCTCTTATAATACGTCATTTATTTTATTTTATTATTCACTAAACATTCCAACCTTCATTTAAAAATAATTTAACTTTATAATTGGGCTGGCTAAGCCCAGCCACCCATGGGTTGAAGTTGGACAATTTTGATTAAAGGGTAGACAGCCGTCATGCTTGAAAAGTTGGGCCATGCCTGTTTACACTTATATAACATGTTCTCATTTAGCAACAATAAAATAATAAAAAAATAATAGATACCAAATAAAAAATCATAATTCTAAAAAAATTAATACAATTAAAGATAAAAACATGTTTTTCACCTCTCAAAATATCTTAAAATTTTAATTTTAATTCCTATAAAAATTTAATATGATTTTCATCTTAACATTTATCAAAAACAATGGAATGGAAAAAATATGTAGAGATTAAAAATATTTATTTTACTTAAAGATAAAATATATATATATATATATATATATATATATATATATATATATATATATATATATATATATTATCAATACTGTTAAATAAAATTGTAAATTAATTTCATGACATGTATTATTTGCCTAATCGTTTTTTCTTCTAAAAAAATTAAATTATATGATGGCGGGCCACATGATTTGAATAGATCACTTAATGTATTATTTTTTATCATATAAAAGAATTGCAAATTCAAGTATTTTCTAATGTTTACATTTAAGTTATTATATTTTCTAATAAATATGTATAAATTATTTGAATAATAATTCTAAATATATCTTACTATATGATATATATATTTTTTATAATAAAACTACATTTTAATTTATTTATAATATATATTCGAATATCTTACCTTTAACACTATATATATGATAATTTTAGTAACTGCAACAAGTAAATTTATAATTAAAAATTGTCATTTAATTATTTAGTCCTATATATATGATTGTCACCGCAATTAATATTAAGGTTGATGGTTGACAATTTTATTCAAATATTTTATTCTATAAAATACGAAATCATTATTATTTAAATATTTTGAATTAGAAAAGACTCATAAAAAATATCTTAAAAGGTTAATTAAGATGATAATTTAAATATGTATTTTTATTAAAATATTTGAAAATTATTTTAATTATCAACAATAAAATTTTAACAGATGTAATTTCAAAGGAATGGCTGTAATTTAGAGGAAGCATATGAAGTCAGAGATTAATATTAATGAATCATGAATAAAGAAAAAGCTTTTCAAAATGGGCGAAAAGAAGAATATACTTAAATAACACGTGTCACTCCTATAGAAAACTTCCTCTGCTAAACCGCAGCCACTAATATTAACTTCGAGTTGGGCATGGGAATAAGTTTTAGAACTTTTTTAAGTCTTTTTTTTTTTTATAGAAAAATCTATTTATTTAAATAGGTTAGGTTTATATTTATAAAAAAATTTTGTTAAATTTAACAGAGCATTCTATTTATTTATTTTTATATAATTAAAATTTTAATATAAATTACATTTTTAATATTTTAATATTTATATACTGAAATAAAATAAATTTTTATTTTTAAAAATAAATTATTATTAGTCTATTTAAAAATAAATCTATTGATTTATTTAAAATAAATTGATTAATCTATTTAATTTGTTGATTTTTTTTAAAAAATAAATTTATTCACTTATTTACGTATATTAATATAAAATAGATTTTAAAGTAAACTAATAAATTATATCAAAATTTAAAAATATTAGATTAAACTTTAAAAAAATATTAAATAATAAACTAAAGTCTTAATTTTATAAAATATTTAATGAGATATTCTCATTCCTACTTAAAGTATCTCTATATGGAAGTTGATAGTATTTTTTCAGAGTTTTTTTTTTTTTATATAAAAGGTTTCGAAATATTGAGTTCTATTTAAGATTATATATATATATATATATATATATATATAAAAGTTTAAAATTCTTAGATTATATATTTTAAAAAATAAAATTATTTATTAGTCATATATCAATATGTCAGTGAAAAAAATATTCTTTGGGTTCTCGAAGGCACTTTTGTAAAAAGTTATAAATAATTATATTTTATAATATAAATTATAAATGATTTTATTAAATATATTTAAATGGATCATTTTACATATTATTATTAGTCGTAAATTTTTCAAATAATATTATCAATATTTTTTTTATGTAACTGTTAAATATTTTATTAATTCTGTTTAAATTTGAATAAAATTGTCTCTAAAACAAAAATGTGATTATATATATATATATATAAAATCTAATAATGGATTTTTGAACGACAGGAGCCATGGGCACGCGATAAGATGTAGGACCCAAATTCACGTGCTATTTTGGGAATCTTCAGGGTGACGTGTTATTTTTTGTCTTTTTGTTGGTTTCCTCATATAATTGACAAAACAAAAAGTCAAAAACCACACTCGCAGCATAAAATATAATGATTTCTATTTTTTAAGCTTTTTTATTGTTGTAATTAATATTAAAATAAAGATATAATATCGTTTTAAAAAAACGAAATACTTATTATTTAGTGTCTGTTGGGGGTCAAAGATTAGGAAAAACTCATTTTTTATTTATTTAAGACTACTATTTAAATAGCACATTAGACTATTACAAGTTGAGTGGAGTATGATTATATTAAGGATAATAAAACTCTTCCAAGTTTTAATATAAATACACTCTCAGAAATTTTAAATTGGCACTCTTGTTTAAGGAATAAATGGACATTATTTTGACATTTTTTTTTAATTTTAATAACCAATTTAACTATCTAATATAATTATAGAGTCAAAATTAATAATTCGCTCTTAATTAATTAATAGAATATATATATATAATGAACTAGAGTTTATTTGTTTGCTTAGAACTTTTATTTAAAATAATACAAAAGGAATATTTTTAAAGAATTTTTTAGAAGTTAATTATTAGAAATTATCAAAATAATTTAAAATTTTATTTTGTTAATAGTTTTCCTAAGCATATTAGCATAGTTTAAAAGTATTTTTTAAATAAAAATTTAAATATATATCAAATAAATTCCTTTATTTACACCTTTAAACATTTTATTCAAATTACATAAGCCATATAGTTATTTATTATTAGATAATAATATAACATTATTTTATTCGGTGTACTATTAAATTCTTTTTCAATATATCTTTAACTTTAGCAATATCTTTAACTTTAGCAATAATTAATTTTATAAAAAGTGAGTTTTGAGTAATTTACTTATAATTTATTCAATTATGCCATAAATACTTAGGTAAACCTTTGAAAGAGTTTATAAAGTAAAATATAATATATTTATAAGTAATTTTTAATTTATTTCAATAAATTATTTAGAATAATTTTTGAAAAGTGTTTACAACTTATACGAAAATAATTTTATCTTATTTCCTTTTTCAATTATATAAACAATTTATAGGAATACCTTTGGTTTTCGGTTGGGAGCCCCCAATGTCTGTTCAAAAAATAAAAGTGGAAAACCTCTTAATTTTTAGTCGAGTATGATAAATTGAGTTTTGTCTTAATTTTACCTTGAACTCAATTTGAAATGACAATAAAAATAACGGGTAATTTTTGCAAAATAAAGTTGATTCAAACTTAAATCTACAAATTTTAATTTAATCATTCACTACTTAGATACTTATATAATAAACACATATTCAATAACTATTTAATTAAATTGTTTATCTAAATAATTTCTAAAGTAACTAATAACTATCAATTTAAATTACCAAGTAATATCAATTGCAAGAATAAAAAAACAAAATTTATTATTTTAATATTATAAACTAAATTAATCAACAATACTAATTTTAGAGGTTTAATTAATGTCTTCACCCCTAAAATCATATACAGAAGAGTTATTATTATGTCATTGGCATTATAACTACAAATCCATCTATATTGTAAAAGATTAAAAGTGCTTACTTGGATTGTGGTAGACTTGTTATTCAAGTAACAATAACATATTTTTTAATTAATTTATTATAATATATATTTTTTATTATTAGTTAAATTTTTAAACTTATTTTTTAATGCATAAATCATCTTCATATGAGATTATTTCATTTAATTAATAATAAATTCATTCAATTAAAACAAAATATTTGCAATGAAAAAAATATAATGAGATGTGTAGTTGGCAATTGAATGAAAAAGGAAGAAAGAGAAAGATGTTTAGAATGACACAAAGAAGTTGTGGCTGAAATTCATCCTTGCATATCTGATGACCCCACTTCCCTTTTTCCCCCACACACAAGTGATACACACACTCTCTCTCTAGAACTTTTCAGAAACAGCCCCAAAAACAAATAATAAAAAAACATGCGGCATTTTTAAGGTTTATTATCCTTATTACAAAAATTAAAACTAAAAATGAAAACCAAAGAAACGGAAATGTCGGAGCCAAAAGACTCGGCGATCAAGCTCTTCGGGAAGACGTTTCAAGTGCCGGAGATCCCTGCTGGATCCGGCGACTCCGCCGGATCTCCGGCATTGTCTTCTGGTGACGTTGTTGATAACGGTGTTGGTGAGAACCTTGGTTCTTCTAATGCCAATGGGGATGGTGAAGAGCACGAGATTGAGCAGGTGTGAAAATTTTATTGATTTTGAGGGTGACCCTTTGTTGGAAATGCGAAAAGATTTACTGGGTCGATGTTAGTTTCTTGGTTTAGTAGCATTGGAGATTTTGTTGACTTGTTCTAGTGTCTTGTATTTTTATTTATTTATTTTTGGTTTTGTTTGAAGGAGTTGAGATTTGGGGTTTGTTCAATTTGAGATGTTAATTGATGGTTTGTTTCAAATTTGCTAGTTTTATTCACTTGTGCAAGTGTTTTTCATGCTATCTTTGACTTGCTGCTGTTGGAGTTTCTCATGGCTTGAATTTAAACAGCTTTGTTACTCTAACTAATGGCATAAGCATTTGGATTGAATCTTCAGCTCTTTTGTTTGTTTTGAAACTGCAGCATGGGTTTAGCTTTATTTGAGCAAATTCCAACTTGTTTATGAGCATACTTGTGTGTATAATTTTTGTTCTTGCTGGTTCTTGGACACTGATGACATCTTTTCGTATGCTTGCAGTTCAGCTTCTAAACCTTTATTAGTGTGTTTGATATGAACATCTATAGATGTTGATTTGATTTTTCCTTTCCTTTTCTGATTTCCCCTAATCATTCTGGCAACATATGGTGAATTGTTCTTAGTTGATAATTCTTCTGGCTCAATTTATTGGGAAGTGGTAATATGCTTGTGAAAAATGCTTTTTCTTTTTCACCTTTCAATTTTATATATCATTCTTTCTAAATCTGGAAAGAGAAGTATTGAGAACTGTCATCTTGCAGTTTTGAGCTCAATTTGCTGGATTTGGATTCTCTAACATTTGGAGCGAAACGTTGATGATTTGCACTTGAATTATTCTAATGCTTTGGATCGTTGCCTGGTAGGGGTTATTAAAAAACAGTACATGTATTCAAAATCCAACCATTATGTGCTCAACACACTTGAACTGCACTCTAATGTTCCCGCCACAACGTTAGAGAATCTGAATCCCAATTTGCTATACTTTCCGTTTTGGTTTTCTAGGTAGTTGAATTTTTGTCTATAATTAGAGTTAGCCTTGTCTTCTTGTGAGTTTATATATGATGTTCTATCTTGTAAAAAAAGAATAATGAGCTATAGGCTCTCAACTCATGGTTGATCAAATTCAATAATATTCAATTTTACAATTTTGTTGCGCAATATTCCTCTTTCATTGCCTTTTCAGTTATGCTCATTTCCTTCGGTTTTGGCCAGTTGCTGACTAGAGTTGGATATAATATTCTCAACCATGTCCTTTTGAGGAAATATTGGATTAACATGTTTGTGGATGGAACTTGACATTGCCCTGCGAATCCTAAACAAGTGATGATGATTTTTTGTTTTGTTTTGTTATTATATATTGTAGTGCAGAATTTGTTTTCTCCTGCCGAAGTGGCTTTCCATGCAGCATTATCAATATTAACATTATTTTTTGCATTTCAAAGTTTATTTCAATTAAAGAACCTGTGCAATAAGTATTGTTTTTAATTTCTATAGTTATTTTGTTTGGCACATCTGTAATTGCAGAAGGCAGAAATCTAACACAGTGAAATTATTTGAGCCATACTTTTCATATGTTAATATATTTCTTATATTAAATATTTTTAGTTTAGAACAATATACTCAAGCAGTTTTCATGGATGCAGAACACAATGGGAGAGGAAGCAACTGAGAGTACGAAGGAAGATGGAGACCCTACCCAATCACTAGGGGAAGTGTCTATTAATCCCTCTACCGAGAAGGAGGCTATTACATTGAAAAATTCAAAAAAGAATGAACAAGTTCAGGGCAAAAATTCACAAGATAAAACCCTAAAAAAGCCAGACAAAATACTGCCTTGTCCCCGCTGCAACAGCATGGACACCAAGTTCTGCTACTACAATAATTACAATGTCAACCAGCCCCGCCATTTCTGCAAGAATTGCCAGAGATACTGGACTGCCGGTGGGGCCATGAGAAGTGTGCCTGTTGGTGCTGGTCGCAGGAAGAACAAGAATTTCTCTTCTCATTGCCAGACAACTGTTCCCGAAGCAGCACTCCCAAATTCTCAGTCAGATTTTCCAAACGGAGTCCATTATTCTTCCTTGAATTGTAATGCCACACTCCTTGCATTTGGGTGCGATACACCCTTGTGTGAATCAGTGACATCTGTTTTGAACCTTGCTGATAAAGCAGTGAACAAGTCCACAGGAAATGGATTTAATGGCTCAGAAGAACTAGGAAGTCCTGTTCCCCATGATGGTGGAGAAAAAGCGAAGGATGGATCCAATAAATCTTCCGACACATCAACAACACCGCCAATGGAAGGTGCGGCCGCAAATAAGTCCCAAGAACAAGTTACAGAGAACTGTCATCCCTTACCGCCTCATGTTCCCTACCTTTCTGGTGCCCCTTGGCCTTTTCCATGGAATCCAGCACAGTGGAGCTCTCTAGTACCACAAGCACCTACTTTTTTCCCACAAGGATTTACCATGCCACTCTATCCTGCAGCAGCATACTGGGGTTTTACTCTACCGAATGCATGGAGCATCCCTTGGTTAGTGCAACCATCATCACCAAATAGTGCAGTCTCAAACTCTGGTCCTAATTCCCCAACCTTGGGCAAACATTCAAGGGAAGAAAACATGGTTAAATCGAATGATGCAGCCGTTGAAGATGTACATAGCAAGGGAAATAATAAAGAGAAATGCCTATGGGTTCCAAAAACATTGAGGATTGATGATCTAGGAGAAGCAGAAAAAAACTCTATATGGACAAAACTAGGGATTAAAAACAATAAAGCAGACTTAGTTCCTGGGGGAGGACTCTTCAAAGCATTCTCATCAAAGGGTGGTGAAAAAAATTGTGCAATCCAAAGCTCAGTAGTCTTGCAGGCCAATCCAGCAGCATTGTCTAGGTCAATTAACTTTCACGAAACCTCATAATCCTGTAGCTTATAAATTTGTAACTGTTTCTTGGAGACGAGCACTGGCATGGAACTCACCATTTTTTTTGGTTCGAATAGTTAATTCTTCTTGTTGGTCAATGGAAGAAATTGAAAAGATGGTTAGAGTTGGTTATTCCTGCATTCCCTTTAAGAAAAAGAGAGCTTTCTCTTTTGAGAGTATCTCCCCTTAGATAGTGGCTAGAAAATTTTACCCTCTCCCCTTTTGTTTAGACACGTTTCTTAGTTCATGTACATAGGTGATTTTATGTGGCATAGTTAGACCAAGTGTATTTGTCTTCCAAGAGTTCAATACGTAAGTAAATAAGAATTAGTTCAAATTGAATTTTTGTTCTGCTATATATATGTTTTTTCTGTACATAACCTATTTTTTCTTTGATTCACGCTGTCTACCATGCTATATATAGTACAATTTGTTATCATTTAATAAACTCAAAATATTTTTTAATTGAATCTATTTTATAGATTGGTTTAGGAATCTAAAGCTATACAATACATCAGATAAAGATAATAGTGTAAAAGTTCCCTTCTCATGTAAAGATCAATTTGAAATCTGCCTCAACTTTTCAGTGTTTACTATGATTACATGTAAAGTTTTATTTTTTATTTTTGTTAATTTTCAATGGAGACTCTGGTTCTAAGTGTCCAGCCTTGCTATGTTATGTTCTGTGGTGACGCACAGCTCAAGAGAGGTCAGTTCCTACATGAAGATGGATTTTTTTGTAGTTATTCCTTCTGTTTTGTAGGCCTTCAAAGTCTTCTAATTTTCTTTAGACCAAAATATAATTACAAATGTAAACATAATGCTTGCTGGGTGGGTCAAGTTTGTGTCCAAAATATTTTGGACCACATGTAGACAATTACTTGGTAACAGGAGGAAGTGGGTTGCAAGAACAAGACTCTCAATGCTGTTCAACCAATTACCAAGGAGCCAGTTACTCTCGATGTTTCCTTGATCCATAAACCAACAAAGAATAGTTTGTGGAGAGACGTTAGCAAAACGTTTTTAATTCACTTTTTTAAAATATTTTTTATTAGTGACTAAAATTATTGAAAATTATAAAATTTTGGGAGTCTTGTTTTTTATTAATAATTTTGTAGTTTCTAATAGTTTAAGAAAATGCTAACCAGTGCCGTTAAGATATTGGTTAAGAAATCAAAACTAATTTCTTTTTTACTGAGAAATGCAACAATGCATTTTCCTATGATTTCTCATTTAACTCTAGTATAATCTTCAATGAAATATTTCTATTTACTGATTCCTTAACTAGTATTAGCAAGACTTTAAAGTTTAATAAATAGTAAAAATTGTATTAAAAGAAGTATGTTAAAAAGTGTATCCCCAAGTCTCATTTATCTACAATTTCAATCTCTTATCATATTTTTGACAAGAACTTGAGTCTTATAAAACGATTGTGATAGAAAAAAGATTTAATTTTATTAAATAAATACTCGTTTAAAGTTATTGCTCAATATTGTTATTTTTGTATTTTCTTCTTTTGTTGTTGGAGTGTTAGATAATATTTTTAATATAATTTTCTTTTGCTAAACTCATTTTTCTTTTCTTATTCAAGAAATTGACATTGATTAAGACATCACAATCATCGTCTTTGTATGTATAGCAATGCTTGGGGATAGTTCTAATACGGAACTGGAACAAGGTGATGATAATATTGTTAAAGAACCAATGTAAAAATAAGATAGTGATAAATAAGATATTCATTAGTGATATTTTTAGACATAAGGCAAATTCTCCCCTAAAACTTAATGCGATTGTCCTTCAAAATGGAAAAGCTATAGAAAAAGTTCTTTCCAAGTAAAATTACTTTTCAAAATAAATAAGAGTAATTTGAAAAATCTTCATCTTTGGCATTTATTAAGAGAAAATTATGTAAAAGAATATAATTTATAGCACTTTCATTATAAAAATTTACTTCACCACCACGTCGTCCTATTTATTAATATGAAATAGCAACAAAGTGAATTTTAGTGTCTGTATAAACATTTTACATTGACATTACATATAAATTAAACCTTTTGAAATCAGTATTTTTGTTACCTATTCTTTACTCAATTCTTCTATTTTATATAAAGAAATTAGATGGTTCAATGAAAAATAAATATTTAGAAAATTTTGATGAATTATTAGCCATGTGGAAGCTTTTATTAGGAATCTTTTTAAAAAGATTTGAAGAGAAAGAAAACTACTTAAGTGTATTTGATTACTAATCATTTCAACTAGATGTCTTTTTGTTGTACAAATTAAATAACGTGTTATTAAACTCGTTGAACGGTGTGACTAACACATTTTATAAAACTCAAATAAAAAAAAAAGAACATCTGGCACTAGAAAGTAAGAAACATCCCATTAAAAACATATAATGACAATATATTCAAACATTGCTAACTGCGTTTGTCATCGATCGGTGCAACTTCTATAAATTTTTTCACAAGATTTTAACAAATGATCACCAAAATATGGCATCAAAATCCTCAAATTATGTACACAAGCTTGCAACCTTTCTCTATTCGAAGTCCAGTAAAATGAAAACTACAAGGCTGTCCCCTACATATATGAGGCAAAGAGTTGGTAAGATTCTAAACAACACAACACAACCAACAAAAAATTGAAGTAGTTAATTGCATACATTGAACATGAATTGGGTTGGAAGACCTTGAAATTCAAAATTCTTTGTCCTTTGATGTATTACGTGGCAGTCTGCTGAAAAAACTCTCGTCTACTATTCTATAATGTTTTGAAAATTGGTGATGTATAACTCCACAACATTTATCTACATAATCTCCATATTTGCTGTACAACGCAGGGATGGTAATCATCATGAGGGTTCCTGTTACCATTAAAGAGGAAGAAATGTAAATAAATAAAAAAAATTAACAAAGACTCATATATATATATATATATATATATATATATATATATCCAACTTGTGTTGAGACATGAAAGATTTACATGAGCTGTTCAAATGATCCTTCACATCACAAAACATACTGGATGAAGATTTCAATTAGGACTTGTCGTGCATGCAAGTAAGTTCAACAGCACTTAATCATGTGTGTGCAAACATCCAATGGGGTAAATGGAAACCATGCAAATGCATTGAAAGTTTCAGAAGGATTGCATTGCATAGAGTTGGACACAAATGACCTTCAACACAAACCCACCAAAAACCAAACAGGAGGCAGTGAAAGGAAAGCTAAAAGGTTCAAGTGAAACCACCTAAAAATGATGTAGTATGTATGGAATTTACTATACATAGATGAGAAAGGAGAGTCTCAGTGAGAGACATCACAAATTGATTTTAACAAATAGAATTACGAAAAAAGCATACCAATATATGCGAGTGTGAAGAAGGATACGACGCTGCCAATGACAGACAAGAGCCACAGACAAATCACCACCTGTCAAGTAGATAATAGACACAGAATTATCTCTGTTAATTTTCCATAAAGTCATATACAAAATATTGAGAATTACTATCATTTCATTTCTAACTGCAAAATTCACATTGCTATAGAAAAGAAAAAACTTAATAGAACACCAAAAAAAGCTGACATAACAGTACATGCCTGCAGATATTGTTGACAAACAAATGATACATTTGAAGGAATTACTTCAACAGAGCAGGTTGTGAGTTATTGTCTTTTTGACAGCTAGTGTGTTTCATAATCCATTGCCAAATTATGTGTAATCCTTCTAGATAATATCATACAAAACCTAGAATTCCTTACAGCAAAAGTATATCTTTAGAAAAAGAACTACTAATTATTTAAATCACACTTCCCCAGGCCACAATCCTAAAATGTTGTAACCTGAAACAAACTAACCTTGAAAAAAATTATAAAATCCTTGCCAACAGTGATTTCATGAGCTATATGAAGCAAATTGTTGAATTTGACCCGAAATGAAGCTGCTACATTATTAACCATCTCCTCTGACACAACTAGTTCAGGTAATGTTGGCGGTTGTCTGCTTGAGAAGAAAAGGATACAAATGAGTGTTAATGTTGAAAATGATGAAAAACATAAAATGGCCACATGGGATAGCAGTCATACTTATTTCTAAGGGCAGCATAGTTAGCACGCAGAAACAGTAGTACGATCAAAATCAGTATGACATCTGAACAAATTGTTAAAAATGGCAAGTTGGTCCACTCAAAGATGATCCAGGCAAGTGTTGCAAAAACAATGACTCCCAAGGAAACATGCCACCTCTTCCACAATAGAACATCAGAAACTACAAAAGTGACAAAGGAAAGCAAACATCAGAAACTACAGAAGAGACAAAGGAAAGCAAATATCAGAACTAGTAGAACCATATTGAACCCATTAAATGATAAAAACAAAGAAAAAGCAGGCAAGCAATGTTATGCCCTACAACAATTTTATCCAAGTTTGTAAAGATAGACTTTAATTAATTAAATGGTTTGAATAAGATATTCTCATGGGAAAAAAAAAATTCAACTCAAAACAATTTTAATCGCAAATCCAAAGTCCAAACCATTAAGATTGGACCAAGTTGACCAACACAAAAGAAGAACAGAATATGCAGACAGAAAAAAGAAAGATAAATCAAACTTGAATTACCATAGGTACATGATGAAGCAAAGTGCCCATATATAAAAAGGCTACTGAAGATTCAACCAAGGTTTTAAAAAATGGTCTACGACCACAGTTTTGGCTGCAACGTCAAGGTATTTGGAGTCTCCACAACCGCAATTGTGGCTGCATCAACGACATTTGTCTGCAATTTCCCACAATATCAAGAATTGCAAAACCGTGATTATGACCACTATTTAAAACCTTGGATTCAATAGCTATTCAATTGGGGTAAAGTTCATACTTTCATATAATTATCTATATCTCCACTTGAAAACAAATAACATAAACCAGGCAATCTGTGAACACTCATCAGGAAGTTACAAGTTACAACATACCATAGGCAGTAGGAAGCTGCGCTTCTGATTCAGACATTATACTATACTCTCCAAAAATGAAGTCCTACCAAGCAGATACCCAAGACCTGTATATATAACCAACAAGTTAGTCGAACATGACAACAAAGTTTCATAACAAGAAAGCATCAAAATCATTCTTTAGAATTCAGTCATGTCAGCTAAATCATAATCTAACATATCAGCTGAATTACAACAGCACCCCATGCACTTAAAAAAACTCAGTAACGAACACTGATCCAAGATAGTGGAAACACACAAAACAATGATATGAAAAAAAGGAAGAGACTAAAATCATCAAGATCATAATCCAAACCATCCTAAAAACTATATGGTCAAAGAAAAACCTAAATCAAAATTACCATTTCCCATTAGCAAAAATCACTCTACAAATAACAACAGTTTGACATGTTAAACATTATTACAAAAAATTAAAACACGAAACACAGTTTCTACCAAAAAGATCTCAGGAAAACCAAATGGAACCCTATGTGGAGCCGAGAACGCAAAGTGGAGAGTTAAAGAGAGAATCTTGAATCAAATTTAGAGACGATGATGGTTGAGAAACTCCTAAAACTGATCGGAGAAAGACTGAAATTGGGGAACCACAATTCAGTCAATTCAATTCAACTCTTTCCAACAAGAAAATGCTTAGAAGCTTCAAGACTCCTCTTGCAAATTATTGCATTCTTTTGTGGGGATTCGGTTACATAAAACTTTGCGGCTTCTAGTTCTATTTTTTTTTTTTCAATTTAATAGATATTTATAATGTAGGGTGTGGGAATCTAATATTTTTTAGATAATTTTTAAAATAATTATTATGAAAATTAGTAAATTTATTATATATAATTGTGTGTGATTAAGTGATGAAAAATTTAGTGTATATATTATTTTTAATTATTTAAATAATTGTTTATCCTTTTAAAATTATTTGAATGATTTATTAGGAAACCCTCCTAATTATTATAATTATCTTTCAAAATTTTAACCTTCAGTCTCTTTCAAGAACAAGATTACTGTGCTAGTTTGAAATTGAATTAGCAACTTACAATACATATATATATATATATATATATTAAATGTTAACGTCTATTATTAAATAAAATTTATTAAAATTTATAAAATTTTATAAATCTTATTTTTATTCAACAAATTTGACTTATAATTTTATATATCTTAATAAATTTAATTAATAATAAAAAATATATCGGAAGGAATAAGTTAGAAAATGTCTTTATTATTAAAGGTCTAACCTTGCGGAGTTAGCAAATAACGTTCTTAAGTAGATGAAAAGTAAGAAAGAAATGTTTTGATTTGAGATAAAGACAAAATATATTTTGACAAAATAAAATTTAGAAATAAAATAATAAAAATAGACTGTAATATTTATATATCTTTTGATTATATCTAAATTCATTTTCTTAGAAAAAAAAGCACTTTTTCTCTTCTCACTTGTGCAATCAGAAATTAAGTATATCATCCATATGTGAAATCAATCAAGTCATGAAATTCATGTGGGAAGTAATAGTAAGCGAAGCTTCCACTTTTAGGACCAACATTCAAACCTGCAAGATTTTTAGATAAGGGAACAAAGTTATTTCGAGACAATTGAAAATGGAGCTGATATTAGGAAATTCAGATAACTATAGTAATACTACGATTGTCCACAAATTCGGTTTAAAATGTCATCCGACTAAAAATTAAAATAACCTATCTTATTTTTAAAGTAAATTAATTATAGATTTAAGTAAATTAAGAATGCATTTAAAAATAAAGAATCGAGAAGATAAAAATATGATTTTTTTTCTAAAGAAATAATAATATATAGATTACTTAAAAATTATCCTTCGTTCTTATCCTTATTTTTTGCAATATAACGAATAAAATGAATCACCCATTAGGATCATTATATTACAAGAAAAATGAAAGTTCTCTTAGAATTCTTGTTAGGAGAAAATGAATCCCTCCTCTTTTTATATATTAAATATAAAAATAAAAAAAAACAGAAAGTGAATCCCTTTTTTATATATATATTCAATATAAAAATTAAAGAAAACAAAATATATACAATTTTATTACATAGGTTGAATACATAAAAAAATATAATAAAATATTAGTAAAATATAAAAAAACATAAAAATATATAAAAGTTATATATGAAATACATAATAATTTATACATTAAAAAAAATATTGATTCAGTTTGAATCGAATATTACAAACATCATTTTAAAAACTGATTGGATCCAATTGGTTGCATAAAAAAATAATTTAAAAAATAATTGGTTTTCTTCAAATTTTGTTTTGTTATTTTTTTTAGATTGGTTTTACATTTTTTTAATTGAATTATACGAACACCCTGCAAAATACCATCTTAGCTACTACTATTGTTGATGTATCGATGTTTGATTGACACTCAGACAACGGGTGATATCCTTAAGCTCTTAGTGCATGCAGATATGATGTAGAGTTCTTTTATGGTCCAGAAAATACCATGTTCACTTGAAACAAACACGCATTGCTACCAGTGATCATTGCACGTACACAACCCATCTCTAAAATGATGAAAACGGTTAGCATCTCTAACAACTATGAACCTGTTTGTGACCTTTGAAATAAATTTTACAGCAATGTGGCAATCAGCACACATCCTAAGGTTCTTAATTATGCGGATTGGCCCTGGTGGAGGTATTTTCATGAGGCCATATGCCAAGGCTAGCTTCTCACTGTGATGGCTAAGATAACCTTCCTTTTGCTCATCCTGCACATCATGCAGCACAGCACCAACATCAGGCACATACCCCAGTGGCTTAATCAGTGCCAACAACTCTTGCACTTTCTCATAAATCTTAGCACACTCTGGATGATTGCTTCCTTCTGAAACAAAGACGTGAATGTCATTTCTTATATCTAGCCAACTTGCACCAGGTTCCTTCTTAATGTTTCTTTCCCTCATCAGTTTCCTAATCTTCACTACTCCATCCCACTTCCTTGCCCTGGCATACATGTTTGATAGCAATGTGTATGTTCCCACATCATGAGGGTCCATCTGTATGACAGCTTCTGCAATTCGTTTCCCCAAACCGTGGTTTCGGTGAACATGGCACGCGTTAAGCAAAGTGCGCCACGCAACGACATCCCACTTGATATGTGTTGTCTTCATGAAGTTTTCAGCCTCATCAAGTAGACCAGCCCTGCTCAAAAGTGCAACCATACATGTGTAGTGTTCTAGACCAGGTTCAATGTTAAATTTCTTCATTAGCTGGTTAAAATAGTGGAACCCTTCTTGTACAAGAGCCAAATGAGCACAAGCAGAGAGAATCCCAATGAAGGTTACATAGTTTGGACATTCTCCACCAGACATCATGTCTTGAAACACTAGTAAAGCTTCTTTACCAAGTCCATGATGGGAATAACCACATATCATAGCGTTCCAAGTAATCACATCTCTATACATCATGTTCGAGAACACACTGTATGAAGAATCAATGTTGCCACTCTTGGAATACATATTTACCAAAGCATTTCCAACAATGAGGTGATTCTTAAACCCCGACTTCACTATGCGACCGTGCAATACATCACCATATCCTAGTGCCACCAAACTTGCACAAGCATTTAGCAGAACTGCAAAAGTGAACTCATTTGGATGAGTATTTTCTAGCTCCATCCTTGTAAACAGATTCAAAGTTTCCTCAAAGTGACCATTTTGCAAATAAGCAGTCAAGATTGCTGTCCACGCAACCACATTCCGATCTTGCATGCTGGCAAAATGCTTTCTTGCATTTAGAACTTCACCACATTTCCCATACATGTCTATCAGTGTGCTACTAACAAAGACATCAAACACCAAACCAGCTTTCAGCAACTGGGCATGGATCTGCAAACCCAATTGCAAATTTCTAATCTTTCCACAAAGACCTAAAACGCTAACATATGTAACACTATCCCAGGACACACATTCATCCACCATCCTCTTCAAAACTTCTGCAGCTTCTCCTCTACACCCTGACTCCACAAGCGCACTCAAGATAGAATTATAAGAAAAGACATCATTGCCCGGCACTGTATCCAAAATCCGCAAGGCGGAATCCACATAAAAGCACCTTGAGTACATGTGAACAAGTGCATTCTTCACATATTGATGCAACAACAACCCGGACTTCAACAAATACCCATGACACTGCTCCCCCTCTTGGACTCTCCCACTGTCTGCACAACAAGAAAGAACAATGGTAAATATATACTCATTGGGGCATGCACTGTCCAAAGAAACCAGGCTCCTGAATAGTCCAAGTACTTCCAACATCTCACCCTTGTGCAAATATCCCACCATCAAAACACTCCAAGAAACCACGTTTCTCTGGGGCATTCTATCAAACAGCTTTCTGGCATATTCTAATTGATCACACTTGGAATATATATTGATCAGTGAGTTTATTTGAGTGATGTCACTGTCTTTTGAAGTTTGGTTGCGGATAACCAACTGGGCATGGATGGTTTTGCCACATTTTAGGCTCTTTGAAGTGGCAGAGAGTTTCAAAAGGTGAAAAAGTTCTTTGAGGGAACAAAGATGTGGTAGGTACCTAGAAAACGCAGGGGTGACACGTGGCAGTTCTTGAACAAGCATTGGTTTCACTTTGGTACTTGTTTTCTGAGTGTCCATGCAGTTTTGGTTCAATCAAAAAGTTAGGAAAATTGTCTTTAAGGTACATGCCATAGTTTTACCTGTTATTATAGGTAGACAATTCGAACTGTAAAGTACTGGTGTTAAGCATCCAAAAAAGTATTTATTTTGTTAAAAATGTGAATTTAATTAATTTTCATGTATGCAAAGATTTTTTTTTACAAAATAAACTAATTAAAAACTAATATAAATTTCAAATTAATTATAACATAAACTCCTAAAAAAAATTATAACAAAAGTTGATAATCTAATCGGAGTGAGAAATAGATGGATTTGGTAAAATTTGATTTGGGTTATAATAAATGAATTAAAAATAATTCATTTATATCTATTAAAATTTTATTAAAAAATTCAATTTATCTTTAAAATAATTTATCTAATTCATTTATTAATAATTTTTTATGGATGAATATTCAATTCATTCATAAAATTCTTTTTAAAAATTAAAAGTATGATTATTTTAAAAATATTTTTTTAAATGTTTGAAAAAATATTAATAATTTCAACATTTTCAACTTAGTCTCAATCAAAACATCTTCAACTCAACTTTAATAAGAACATTATTGACTCGGTCCTAACCAAAACATCTTTAGCTCTATCTTACTCAAAACATTTTTGCCTTGGTCTTAGTTGAAGCATCTTTTACTTGGTTTCAACCAGAGCATCTTTCGGTTGACCTTTATGGGAGCATTTTTGGTTCAACCTTAGTTAAAGCATATTCAGCATGGTCTTGGTTGGAATATCTTTGGCTCAAACTTGTCTTGTATTTTTGTTTTTTTATCTAATGAATTTATTTATTTTATTTAATGTAATCTAATGGATATAGAAAAAATAGATAGATCATTAAATATCCATGAAATTAAATGGACAAATTGAATCCAATCCATTATTTTTTTTTGTTTGCAATGGATGGGTTTGATGAGTTTACTTGTGGATAAATTGAATTGAATGGATGATAGTTAAATGAATTGTTTTGTCAACCTTATCTTATATCGTGAAAAGAGTTGACAAATGGGCCAATCAGCGAGCCGAGGAGGAAAAACAAGTTGGCTTGACTTGGACCAATTTGGGCATATTTTTTTTTTTTGCTTAGAAACACCTAAATTTTTAAAGGAATTTTTCTTTATAAAAAATATAGAGCTAAATAGGTTTGGTTTATTTCAGACCAGTTTTTTTTAGCTTAGTCATTTTGTCTGGTTTTATTTGAGACAATTTTTTTGAGATCAACTCGGCCAATTAAACAGATCAACGAGCCGTCCTATTGAGTCAGACTCATTTTTGACACTTATAATCGTGAGATGAAAAAATTTCAACATAAAACCACCGCAAATTACTCAAATATTTCCTTATTAATATGAAACTATAATGACTTAGGTCCGTTTATTACAATTTTCATAAAAATCACTCTTTTTTAAAATAATTCTTTTTTTAATTTTTTGTGTTTGTTTTAGTTTTTTAAAATAATTAGAGTTTGAAAAAAATATAAAATCTTATTAAAATTAAAATATTTTAAATAACTTCTCATAAAAATTAGTTGTTTTTTTAAAATGATTTTAAACAAACACAAATCAATTTATACTTTTTACAAGAATTTCTCAACAATAATTATTAAAATATTTTACATTAGAATGACTTTTTTTTAATATGTAATGTACCCTCAATGTATAAAAGAAATTGAAAAATAATAAGTACACTTAAATGTATTTCATAATCCATATCTCCATATAAAAAATGAGTAAGACATACTTATTTATTTACTTATTTTCAAAATCCAAAATTCCACATGTATTTATTGTAGTCTTAAAAGTCCAAAAACACGAACACAATGAATTCCTAAAGTTTGTGAAGCACACTGTCTAGTTGATCTCCACGTTACTACTGTACCCCCACCAAGTGTAAATACATCCACTTATGGATTTGTCTCATATGAATCAAATTAGCATCATTACACCCTTCTAGGATATTACGGTACTCAATACCACTGCCAATGGTACCTCTAAAATATCTTATGAGTCTCGCAATTGCATCCCAATGGTCCTAGTTAGGACTATAAGTACATCTACTAAACCTGCCCACTCCATAAGCGATATTAGGTATTGAAAAATTCATCAAGTGCAATAGACTCTCAATGATTTTGACATATTGAGGTTAAGTTATTAATGCTCATATATTTTTCTTTAGGTGAGAGTTAGCATCATAAGGGGTACTCACAAACTTAGAGTCATAATATCCAAACTTCCTAAGAAGATTGTCAATATAGTGGGTTAGTAGTATATTATCACCCTTTCTTATGATTCTAACTCCTAAAATTACACTTGCTTCACCCATGTCTTTCATATCAAAGCTAGATGAAAGAAAAGATTTAGTCTTAAAGACCATATCATCGCATGTTTCAAAGATAAGCATGTCATCCACATATAGACATATAATCACATAGTCACCATTCACATATTTGGTGTACACATGTCTATCATCACTAGGAGAAAACCCATTACTAAGCAAAATTTGATCAAATTTCTCATACCATTGTTTGGTGCTTGTTTTAGACCGTAAAGGGATTTCGATAATTTGCATACTTTATTTTCTTGACTAGAAACCACACATTCCTCAGGTTGAGTCATGTATATCTCTTCCTCTAATTCATCATTCAAGAAGGCGGTCTTTACAACCATTTGAAGTATTGCTAACTTATGGATAGATGCTAAAGCTATCAAGATTCTTATCAAAGAAATCTTAGCAATAGGAGAAAAAGAATCAAAGTAGTCTATGTTTGGTTTTTGAGTAAACCCTTTAGCTATTAATCTAGCTTTATACTTGTCAATGAATCCATCAAGGTTAAGCTTTGTCTTGAAGATCCACTTACATCCAATAGGTTTTGCTCCTCTAGGTTTGTCTACTATTTTCCATGTATTGCTTTTCTTAATAGAATAAGTTTTAGTCCTAATAGCTTGTTCCCAAAGTTTCACATCTAAGGCACTAGTTACTTCCAAAAAGTCCATAGGATCATCTTCAACTAGGTAAGTGTAAAAGCCATTTCCAAAGGAGGTTTCCTTTCTTTGTCTTTTACTTCTCCTTAATTCCTCATTCATAGGTTCATTAGAGAAATTGAAAGGTTGTCTTGAACTAGTGCTAGCACTTAAAGGAAAGGTGTCCTAAAATTGCATTTAATTATATTATTCTTAAGGACAATGCTTAGCATACCCAATGAACATGCAGTAAGAAGTTTTAGGCCTATCTTCATTTTCTTAGGATCAGGTAACATCATTATAGTTAGGCACCTCCACACTCTCAAATATTTCAAGTTAGGTTGATATCCTTTCCAGAACTCGTATGGTGTTTTATAGGTTGACTTATGAGGTATCTGATTTTGTAACAAATACACAATCAAAAGGGATTATCCTCAAAGGTTGTCAGGTGCGGAGGAACTAATTAAAAGGGCATTCATCATCTCCTTAAAGGTTCTATTTTCCCTTTAGCTATTCTATTAGATTCATGCAAGTAAGGTGGGGTTATTTCATGTATAATCCATTCTCTTTCACAAAAGCCATTAAATAATGTGTACTCACTACCCTTATTTGATCTAATCATTTTAATTTTCTTATTTAGTTGATTTTGTACTTCTACTTTATAAGCCAAGAACATGTTGAAGGCTTTATCCTTATGTCTAAACAAGTAAGCTTTAGTGTATAGAGAGAAATTATCTATAAAAGCTATAATGTAATTTATACCTCCTCTAGACATGGTTTGTTTCAAATCAGGTAGGTTAGAATGAATTAAGCTAAGAAGTTCAGATTCATGTTGCATAGAAGGGCATGATTTCTTAGTTAATCTTGATTCAATACATATAGTGCATTTTCTAGTTTGTTTATCATGCAGGTTGATTAGTCCTAGTCGTTGCATTTGAATTACATACAAGGAATTAGTATGTCCTAGTTTAGCATGCAAAATGTCATATAAGCGGAAGAAGATGGTGCATTTTCACTAATAGTTTCAAGGACATTCAGTACAAAGAGACCTTGATCACAATACCCCTATCCCATAAAGACATTGTTCTTTGTCATCATAATTTTGTCGGATTTAAAGGATACTTTAACTCCAACCTTCCCTAGAAGTGTTGCTGAAACCAAATTAACTCTAATAGAGGACACATGTAGCACATCATTTAAAGCCAGAGTCTTACCAAATGCAAGCTTTAACATAACTTTACCCTTCCCTAAAACTGGAGTAGTTCTAGAGTCACCAAGGTATACCATTTCTTCTCCATCCCCTACAAGAGTGTAAGAGGCAAAGGAAATTCTACTTGCACAAATATGTCAGGTAGCCCCAAAATCTACCACCCATTTGTTTACATTGGTCACAATATTTACTTGAGAAACAACCACAACAATAATATCATCTTCTTTAACCAAGTTTGCCCTAGGCTTAGGAGGATTATTGTTTCTTGTCACGTAATACCTATATTGAGGTGCATGGTGACCTAACTTTCCACAAGCATAGCAATTTCTCCTTTTCTTGAAGGTTGTGTTAGAAGCATGAGGGAGGAGGGTTTTTGTTCTTAGATTTATATTTGTGATTAGATTTTTGATCGTATCTTTTTCAAGCTGGTTTGTCTTCCACCAGGTTTGCCTTGGTAGTCAAAGCTTTTGCTTTCGCAACAACACATTTCAATTAGTTGGCATCTTCAATTATAATGTGTGTGATGAGTTCTTAGAGGGACATCTACTTGTTGTCAATGTTTTAAGGTGTTGTTTGTAGTTAATCTAAGATTGTGCTAGCTTTTTGATCAATAAATTTGACACAAACTCATCTAGGAGATATGTATTTTCTGCTTTCAATTCTTCAAGTAGTTTATGGTACTCATTTATCTATACCTTGATGTCTTTGTCTTCAACCATTTCCAAATGGTAGTAATTCTCGATTGTGAACCTTTGTCTAATGACACTTCAATAGTGTACTTGAAGATCATGGAGTCCCAACTTTGATTTGCTTCCTTGTAGGAGCAATAGACATTGAACAACTCATTAAGAATAGTACCAATCAAAGTGTGGCAACATACCTTGTTGTCCTATGTCTAATCAACAACTTGTTAGTGGTTTTGGAGTTTGGCCTCGAGGTTATAAGGGCATATGCAACGCCATTAAGGTTGAGGACTGAGTGGACACGTTCCTACCAGTGACAAAAGTTTTGACCATTGAAGATTTCGATCTTGGATATGTCTAGTAGTTGTTTAATAAAGGTGATTGGTGGTTGGTGGTCGTTGGCGTTGTTGGTAGTCATAAGTTCTTAAGATTGTAGTTTAAAAGTCCAAAAACATGAACACAATGAAATCCTAAGGTGTAAGAACTAGCAAGTATTAGCAAGGGTCAGAACAACACTTGACTTCATCTGAAAAATAAGGAGAGAAAATCTCACTTGGACCGAGTCAAAATTTCAAAGGTTAATAAGGGATATTTTCAAGTAAGATACTTCATAAAAAAAGGAAATAAGCAAGGTCCAAAGCAAAAATAGGCCATGACCTAGTATTGAGTGTGCAAAGGGACAAATTGTTAGATTTATACTACATCAAGTCTGCAAGGTCCAAGCTTAGATACATAGGACTTACCTCCTTTGCTACTCACTTTTAAAAATAAAAAAGAGTATCTTGATATATAAAATCACAAGAGTGCTTTAAGCTATCCAATGTGAGAATCCTACCTTTGATATACCTCACGTTGCATCACTTATTTGTCTTATTGTGTGGAGGATCTTGCAAGATGTATATTTTTACCGACTTTAAGACATTACAAGATTTTGCAAGTTTTCTACCCATATTAGATTAGATGTGTCCACCTTTAGGACCACTCATGTGATATGACTAATTAATTACAACATCACCATATGATCCATTTGAAGCAATTAATACACTGGGGTTCAGGTAACCCTTTCATTCTACACATTAATAACTGAAAGGACTTTTCCATTACTCTATTTTGTGTTGGGTTATTTTTCGGCTCTCAACTATGTGGATAAAAGTCTAATACTCTCAAGCCTACTGAGTCTCTTTATAAGAGGAGAAGGAGTCAGATTGAGGAAAAATACACAGAGACACACAGATTGAGAGGGTGTGAATTTTCACAAGGCAAAAGAGAAAAGAGAGAGAGGGAGAGAAAGGGAGAAAGAAAGTGTTTTGTTTTCATCTCAACACAGAACAGTCACGTCAAAATTGCGATATCTATTTTGTTAATCGTTGGATCTGACTAGAAATTTGACAGCATGTTTAACACACGTAGTTCTACATCTTGACCATTCGGATCTTGATTTAGATGTCTGTGGTGTGAGAAATCGTATTTGCACAGTAGCTCGATTTTGTTGGTTGTTTACTTTCTTGTTTTTTCATCTGCAAGTTTTGCTTGCTTGCTTGTGCTGATTGGTTGTATGAAAAAATATTGTTTTTGACTTGAACACTCTTGTTTCCTTATTTGATTATAGTAGATTGATTTCTTTGGCCTGAACGACCGTGATTTTTACTTTTCACGTTGAGTGAGTTTTTCCACGTTAAAAATATTGGTATCTCTTGCATAATTCTTTTTATTGTTACTGTCATTCTTATTTGTGACTACTTCTTAAAAAAATTTATATCCGTTGCATTGTGCCATCATTATATTACATGTGTGACTTGTTACTTTTTCCCTATATTTTGGCCCATTAATCCTTCAATTATTATCACCAAAAACCAGAAAGTAATGAAACACGATGACACCTCAACCACCTCTTTTAGTATCCAACACATTAGATAATTGACATTTCATACGGCATAAATTGGCTTACAACTTGCCTAGGATTAAGACGCCAAGTTAGAAAACTTTGTCATTTTCCTAAACCTTTGACACTTAACTTCAATTAAAATTTTCATAAAAGGTAGAACATAATTATTTCTTTAAAATAAACTAATAAAAATACGCATTTAACATTAAAATGGATAAGATCGTTGTGATTAGTTCACATTATAAGTTTTGGGTGTCTTACAAAGAGACCGAGAATAAATATTTCAAATTAATAAAATTATGTTATTTGAGCTATTTCCACGTTTGCTGTAATGTAAAATACGTAAAGAGGCATATAGTATGAAATGAAGGGGATATTTCTGGGTATCACATAGTCATAGTTTTAGTATTTGGTTATATATATATACATATATTGCAATGCAGAGCAAAAAGTGTTATGCCCACAAAAAAGCAAAGAATATTTATTAGATATATATGGTCAAAGTATAAAATTAGTAAAAGTCTGAATAAAAGAATAAATATATAATTATATTAAAAATTAATTTGTGAATAATTCACATTCATAATAATTCGGAATAATAGTCAGGTACTATTTTTAAGAACAATAAGTTGTATGTGTTGAGTTGGAATATTAAGGATAAGAGAGACCAGCAGGTTTTGATTGATTGAGTGTTTCAGTTGTTTGGTGATGATGGAGTTTCATGGTTGTCCAATTATGTAGCAGATACAAACACTCCATACTCAAGTGGTTACGAGCTTAAATAAAAGAATGTCAAAATTAAGAGGAGAGAGTGTAGTTGAGAGAGAAGACTCCTAATATTATATAGGGATTTGTATGTGGAATAAGAAAGTAAGTTATAATTATCCCAAATCTTTAAAAACCTTTGAATTGGATTATGTTTTGAGTTATAATTAATTAAGATAAGTTATAATTAATATATATAGGAGCAGCTTGCTCGTTATTGTTCTTAATTTCTAATGCTTGTATGTAGCTTTGCATTTTGGGCTTATTCCCTTTATGGTTTGATCAGATATCTTTTTGTTATTGTATATTTTTTTTGTGACCAACATTTAACACAACTAGTACTAAGTCTGGTTGCTTTTTATTTTTAATACCCACTTTTGCTTATAAAAAATTAATATAATTGATAAAAATAGACTTAAAATAAAGATCAATTAAAAATAGATATTTTAAGTAAATACAATTATAATTAATTAAAGAAAGTGTGAAGAATCAAAACCTCATTCACAAATCAGTGTTATTAATTATAAGCTTGTAAGCATATAAGTCGAATCGTTATAATGTTACATTATAATTAGTTATTACAGAAGAACTTATAATATGATAGTTCATAGTAGTTAACTACTGTCTAATTTTTTTATATAAAATAAAAAAAATTAACTTATCTCTTTCTTTAATTTTGAATTCCTTTTAGACACAGCATAGCCAATAAGTAAATAAAGTAAGCATGTTAGATCAAATTCTATCAAGTTCAATTATTCATTATTTAACCAAAGTCTTATGTTTTTCATGACTCAAGAATCTTCCTAACAATGTACCAAAATTGTTATAAATGCAAGATAATAAATCATGACTACATGTCATTAATAACATGCATTGTGAATTAAAAGATTGAGTTAAGAACACCTTAATTTTACATACCATTACGCGAGAAACACTATCATAACTCTACCAAGAGTTTTATAAGTAAGTTTAACAAGTAAAAGATATAGACATTCTAATTTACTTATTTCATTATCTCCTACTTACATTGACTTGAATTTTAGAGAATCATTACAAGCGATTACACTTGACTTGAAGAAGATTGCCGGATATTCTAGATTTCATCGTGAATATTTTATACCTTAAGTTGACATGGAACACTTTTCTTTGCTTTTTTAGATAATTATTTTTAGATTTTAATTTATTTAACTGAAAAAGAAGATCTTTTTAATATATTTGTATTTTTAATTTTTGTTATTTCATTTTCAAGTTTATATTTAATATTTTAATAAAAAAAAATCAATTTCTTCCCCGTTTAAGTTTTTGTAATATATTCGTCAAATAAAATGCTCGTTTACCGAACATGTTACTAAAAATATTTCAATATATAAATTATCTATCACAATTAAAAATTATTTTTATTTTAAGAAAATTAAAACTAAATGTATTTATCGTCTATACTTAAAGGAAGTAAACTTAAATAATGTTTTAAACAATTAAACCAGGTGAAATAAAAAAAAGTGTGAATAGACATATTAATTTTAACTTTTATTTAAAGAAAAACTTAAATACAAATAAAAGCGAAAAGTGAAATAAAAATTAAAAACAGAACAACGCAAATAAACATGTTAGAGTATGATAAATGATCTGACCAATTAATAAGTTACTTCCTTTTTTCTTATAAGAGAAAATTTTATACTTTACCTTCATGTTATCATAACAACTAATCTAAAATATCTCATATATTAATTTTCTTAATTTTAATAAATTAGTTAATTGAATATTATAAAAAATATTAGATTTATATATGTTTCCCTGAAGGCTTGGACGACATGTTATAAGTGGCGACGACTTGTGCGAGATTCTATCTCTTTGTTATGAATATAAAATATATAATTCAAGTGAGTTCATTCACCTATTTTACATATTTCAGAGCAGCTACCCCCTTTGGTGATCATTTTTGTGCATTACACACTTAGGAAGTAGAGTTAGGCAATTTAATTTTTCTTACACAAACCAAGCATCAATTGACATTGCTCATTCATTAATAATTGAAGTACCAGAAGAATATCCTTAATTATTATTTAAGTTGATCTTTCTAAATACGGCACATAAATTCCACTGCAAACCTACTTTCAAGTAGAACCCCATTCCCTTTTTTCTTTCAGCAGGTAAACAGAAGTATCCTTGAAACCTAGCATAGCATAACTTAAGGTAGCAATTCATCTGCTAAAAATCCTGCAATATAAATCAAAATATATTAAAGAGAACCAACAAAAGTTGTTTAAGCTGGTAAAGCTAAACTAATATCTCAGAAGAACTTGAGTTCGAATTCTGCTAACAGAATGAAAATCTCGTTCATGGATGATTTTGAAGTATTTCTATAAGTACTTTTTGAGTGATAAGACCTGTCCTCATAGTGGGTTATGATCATATGGGAGTAAATTAAAGCACCTATTGTGTGGCCAAATATTGACACATGTACACTGTACGTTCAGCTACGGCCTAGTTATTTTTTAATGCAATCTTATCATGTTGGTAGTGAACTTTAAGACAATGATGTTCCACCAAAAGGGTTGGTTAGTAACGGAACTGCCTTCCAGTGTAGGTCTGTCCAAAGGACCAACTTGGTGGTGCAGCATTGTATGAGAGCACACTGCGGCCATCGCTAGTGGTGACCAAAAAGGAAAGACTTTGTCCATTCAGGTAGGAGTTGCTCTGCCAGTTTTGGCCCCAATTCCTTGACATGGCTTGCCATCTAGTTCTTGAACCTTTGATGGCCACAGAGTGCACATCACCAGCACCCCCCACATTAGTCACAAGGACTAAGTTAAAGTATGAATGACCATTGATGCTGAACCTGATTCCACCTCTTCTTCTGCACCGTACCCTTCAAACAAAAACCATCAAGATAAAAATGTTAGGTTCAAGGCCATAAAGTAGAAAAAATAAAGATAAAATTGTACAGTTTCGTAAGTAGTTTTGATATTATTTTCTAATCAGATTTAGTTTCACCGTATTGATAGTCTAATTTGACTTGCAATGAAAATTTTTATTAGAAAAACTTTAATTCTAATTAAAAAAATAATATAAAAATATCGATGAAATTACATCTAAGTTTTGTTTCTCTTGAATGTATTAGATGTTTTCTAATTAAAGTTAGAGTTTCAATTTGATAACTTGTATTAATAAAAGTTGGCATTTAAGGTTAGGGTGATCAGAAAACAGTACAAAAAGCATTTAAAGAATATCATCTCTGAGTTTGGTCTTAAAGTAATTATGTTTGTACAAATTAATTACACTAGCACACACTCCTTATACACTTGCATACAATTTATTTGATAACACTACAGGCATATTGTAACTATTTTTGTTAGAGGTCTAAATTGTGCACAACACACCTCACATGCTGCGTACAATGTGCAAGTATCTTTAAGGATGAAGAAAAATGAGATGGCTGAATTACCTTCTGTAAAGTACAGGAACAATACCAGCTTTGTATTGGGCAATTTGCTGAAAAACAGGTTGAGAAAGATCAAAATGGTGATTGGGAGGGTCACACCAACCACCAGGGGGGCAGAAATTAGTGGCAGTGACTACAATGGAGCCAGAGAGGCACCATTGAGGATCATTTGCACATCTAATTTGGTAGCATGAGCCACAGCTCAAGCCATTATTGAACAAGGCAGTGCTAAGTGCTGCTGTGTTAGTGCCATATCCTTGGCTGTACAAGTTTCCATAACCACAAGCCCCACCTGCAATATGATGAGATATATAAGCCAATGCATTTGTTAGTGATAACATTTTTTCATACATACATACCCATTGTGCCAGAAGCATCACTGCCTCCATAGAATGTTGCATGTGCATTGGTCCAACCCCCATTGGTGACATAACCATTAGCATATGAGATGATGGAGAGACACCCCAGAAGGAAAAAGCCAACATGAGCCATTTTCCTGCATAAATGCAGCAGAATGGTGTTCACAATTCATTCAGCAATGTGATGCACAGGTAATAATTCTCCCTATAAAAAATTGAAAGAAGAAAACATAATAAGGAAGACATAAGGGGAGATAATTAATTACATGAAGGTGAACATTGAATGGAGTTGTTTGGGGAAATGAAGGGGGGGATTGGAGGTGGAATAAATAGAGGTCAGTCAACATCAAACCCTGACACACTTGGGACCATGCAAGTGAAGAAAACTGTGAGGGAGTAAGCGGCATTGGGACTCTGGTCTGTGGAAACTGTGCTTTTCAATGGGGACCAAACCATTTACCATACAAGACCAAATGAGTCAAATGAAATCCACTGTGACCCTTCACCCATTTCTCTACTAGTATACCTTAGTACTTTGTATTTTTAACAAGGAATATTACACAAGAAAGGTTACCTACACTCTAATTAATACTCTTTTTCTAACACATGATAAAACTTATATATAATCATTGTTCTCTGTTAATTAGAGCTTCATCTTCTTGGTAATCACTAATATGAGCGTACATTCACCCGTTTCAGACTTTATTTAGAGCCTTGTGTACTCGGCTGTCTTTTTGTTATGATGATTATTTTAATTTATCTAAAAATAACTATTATAAGTCCAAAGTCTGGTTGAATTCTAATAAATTTTAACTATGTAACATTACTCAATTTTATCAGTAATGGATTCTTCCACTCCATAAATTAGTCTTAACTAAAATGATTTATTTCATATACATGTATCTTCCATGAAAAATAATCTAGTTATACCCGATAAAATGTTAAATATAGACATTTTTTCTTAATAGATATTTGATATATAGTTTATCATTTTGAGAGGGCTAATTTCCATCTATTTAACCCAACTTTTATAAATATATAAAAGTAGATCATGTGAATGCAAGAAAAAATTACTCACAAATTTATAGAAATTTTATACTGTGTATTATACTAAAACATACTATTTATTTTTGGATAAATTTTACTAAGATATTCAAATAAATATTGTAATTAATAAAATTAATTCAATAATAGAAAGTATTTACTCAACCGTTGGTCACAATAAAATAAAACATAATTGATCTAGACAAATTTTAGTGTGAATTTAAATGTCAGATTCGTCATTCTAAAGAAAAAGTGTAAGGATTAGTCTTATAGTTATGCACCTGAATACTAACTAGATTAAAGATTAAAATTAATAAAAAAATGTATTGAAAAAATACATAATTAAATTATATAATCTTCGTTTATATTTGTTGATGTTTAAAACTAATGATAATAATTAATAAATATATATTTAGCAGATATAAAATATAATTATATGCAAACTTAACTATTCTTATTTAATATTTCATTACTTATCATAAATTATTATTGTGATAATTATTAAATAAGGATATAAATAGAAAAAATAATTAATAAGACTTTAAATTTATAACATACTATCAATAATTTTGAAAAAGAAAAACTAAAACATCATTAAACATTTACTCACCTCGTGACAGTGAGGTGCATTCATTGGATGCGAGTAAAGCTATTTGTCACCTATATATTACAACAAACAAAGTGCCGACCAGTTTTTTCACTTTGTTTTTCTCCATTTTCACTGAGCAAAAGCATAAGGTGAAAATAAAGTTAAAGTATATAAGTCGAGTAATTTTTATTTTATAAAAAAGTTTGATAGACTTAAATTAAGTTTAAACCTAAATTATGAAATTTTTTTTGGATGATTCACACATATTTAATATTGTTTAAAATTGTAACTAAACTTCACGTTATAAATGTTTAGGTTTGGATGTGAAGAAATGTGTTGAAGATGATTCATTTAACTTCCAAAAATTTTAACTCCAAGGTGTAGGAAGGAGGGGAACCAAGGTTCTTTACAATGAGCTTTTCCACACATTCACATAATTATTAAATTAAAATCTTTAAATGATAATCGAATAATTCATATTTTATCTCAACAATTGGCTATTGAAATACAAATTTGACATTGGAACTATTCAATAGCTTCATCCAACAAATATAATTCTGTCTTGGTGAAAGTATGATATATCCAATTGCACCATATTCAGCTGGCCAAGGAGGGCCACCATGTACAACGTGCATCCATGGCTAGTTCGTAGAAAGCACACACAGACACAGTGGTTTATGGTGCAATCAGTATAGATATCTATCCCATCATAATCAATTCCAAACATAATTAAATATAAAAAAATTCTTACCCTACTTATCCTTATAATTTGGCTTTTCTCTTTAAGTCAATTCTAAAAAGCATGACTTGTGACGCAACTTCTTTTATATATATACTATTTTAACGATGAAAATGATTAACAACATATTCTTTTAACATATTTTTGAATATTATTTGTTGAATTTTTTAAAAACTACAAATTTTTCTGATTTCTATTCAATGATGAATTTAGAAATTTTATTTTGTAAGGACAATACTCATATACTAAATTTGTAGGGACAATACTCATATTATAGATTAATATTTTATACTGCATTTAAAATTGTGCAGACAATTTATAATTATTCATATACATTTTATTAAGAAAAGTTAAAAGTTTATGAGAGGTAATTATTCCTAATGTCCTCTACATCCATTCCCAGTCGAACTTGTTATTTAATGAGTACTACACGTAATTTTTAAATAAATTTTAACTATAATATATAATATAGTAAAAAGAGTGTTGCTAGTAATTATATTTAATTTAATTATATCATTAATTCATATGAAAATTTTAACACAATTCTTATAATAAAATTGAATATCTCAATTATAAAATTTACAAAATTACACATCATCAAACCAGTAAACTGTCTAACAACTACTTAATAATAACATGTAGCTCAATATACTGAACAAACTATTAAAATAAACTCTATCACCATATTAGAGCTTATTCAAAAATTAACTTATAAAATAAAACTACTCCTAATTATAACTATTTTTCTTATATTACTGTCTCCAACAGTTATGTCTACGTTTCTACGATACAATGGGGTACTTAACAGAACAGAGGACTTCCTGCAAAGACATATATGTTTGGCTGGCACGCATGCAAAGGTGTTCGTTCATTAAATTCAGACATGTGGTATTTATTCACATTTGCAGACACAATACCTACTTGTCACTATTATACTATGCTCATGATATTGATTCCACGTATACATGAAATTAAACTACAAATTAATTATTAACTGCGTGTTTGAATTGGTTTCTTTTAAAGAAATGATTATGTACTTGTAATTTTTTTAAAAAATCGTTAATATCTAAAACTTATATTAAATTTAATTAATCAAAACCAAATCGAATTAATGAACTTATATAAAGGGATAGTTTTTTTATTACCTATTTTTTTCATCAATTTTGTTAAGATTGATTTTGAATATTTAAAAGTGAAATTTTCATTAAAAAATATTTATTATGATAAAAATATAAAAGTATAATAAGTATTTTCTTTTTAGTAAAACAATTTTTGGTTTAAGTTGTTTAAAACCAACCTTTAAATGTTAACAAATCCATTTTTCATTCATAAAATTTAAATATATTTTAAACAAAAAAAATTTCTTGTTACTTAATTATTTACAATTTGATAAAAGAATTAAAAAATTTATTCCATTAAAACTTTTTGAAATAAACATGTGTATTTAAATAAAAAACTTAATTAAACATTTATTGAATAAAAATTATATGGTCATGTAATGTAAAATAATTTTATTCTAATTACTGTTAATGTGATTTTTAAGTTAGTTAGTTACGATACATAATAATTAAATGATAATATAAAAATATTTTATATTATTGATGTATAATTTATTTTTCCATTAAATAAATATTTATTATTATGTAAGTCCTTATGTATAAATTATTTTTATAATGAAAGAAGGAGTTTAATAAATTATTTTGATACAAATTATAAACTGTTCTCACAAGATATTTTGAAAAACTTATGAAAACAACTTATAAACACATTATAACTTATTTTTATAAGTTTTCTAAAATTGATACTTATATCATAAAATAAGATTAATTAAAGAAGTTGTAAATAAATTTTATGAACTCAGAAATGGTTAATTAACTTCATATATCCATTTGAAATTGTGCATATAAAATGGTAAATAAGGCATGAAAATTGAACTGGTTGAAATGGAAGTGAAAATCATAATTCGTCGGCAGGGTGGTATGAAGTCCCTCAAATTCTGGCTTAGTGGGGTCAGTTCAGACAATTCGGAGTACTTTTTCACATGCAAAGGATAAGGACCTTTAGCCCTACCACCAAGACATGACTAAATTTGCAAGATCTTTTTCGACGTTTCTACGTTGCATTTTTGGAACACATAAAAATAAAACACTAGCACTTAGCAGACCTAACATGCACCTAGCTTAATTCAAATTACATGTCATGTCGCTTCATCTTTTGCCTCTCACATCAACATTATTAAGGAGAGTTAGGATAGGTTGCATATGCGGGTCACAATTGAGAATAAGAAAAAATATATATTAACTTATTATCTATATAGTAAAAAGACCCAATTTCATACACAAAAATAACCACCACTACACACACAAAGTTTGCACCCATTATTATATATGTATGATCTTGCAATTTTTATATATACATGACCCAATCTTTTTGTCTCCACACGCCACGGGACTAAGTAATAACGACCCAATATTAAACTTCCCGTGAGGCATGGATATGTGTCTATTTCATGTGTCTTGTCTATGAAAAATTCCAACAGGATGGTAAGTTTGATTTTGTTACCAATTAGTTAGGCTTAATTCATGGAAGTCAAGGGTCCTTTAATGAAACAATGTTTACCAGAACGAGTGAGCGTATCTTTGGACTAGATTACGTGGGGTTCAGTCTCCATGTTTGTATATATCACCCATCTCAACACCAACAAGGATGTAATTTTTATGTCTCCAAATAAATTTAAAGTACACGTAAAAAAATTTCATGAGTAATAATTTTTTGTGGAGTTTTAAGAATCCACAATGAATGTTCATAATTCTTATTTTATGCAATTATTATTTTTTATAAAAAATAAAATTAAATACAAATATTTACAATGAGTAAGGAGAAGGCTATATATATGATTAATGTTGTGACCTAGAACTGATCAGCGCCAAACACCAACGTTGGATTTTACATCAAAGATTTAATAACTCATCCAATGTGAGAATGATTGATAAAATACAGTTATACTTATTTATTAGAAAATTAATAATTAGTTTTTTAATAACTTTATAATTTTTATACATCTGCATATATATATTTTATTAAAAAAATCATTCACCAACTTTCTAATCAATAGTTATAACTACCATTTATCCTATTACGCGTACTCGGAGTTAAATTCGTTTATCATAGACCTTAACCAAACACATAACAAGAGATAGGAATAGACTTATAATTTTTTTTTTTGTAATTTTTATGCAAATCATTAATATACAATTGGTTTTATTTTATTATTATTATTTTTTGGTAAAGAGTGCACAATATAGCATGTGCGAGAACCGACACAAGTCATTAAATAATATTTATATTCAATAAAATTTTTCAAAAATAGTTTAGATGAGATCTCTACTTTGGTATGTGACAAGTTTATATTATTATAATATGGTCCAACCCAGTTGGTGTAGTTGGATTTATAAAGAAGATTTTTTTAGAAGAAGTAAAATTTACTTCTATGTTTAAAAAGAAAATTAATTTTAACTATCGATTAAAAATATTTTTAATAAAAAATTATAATCACTCATGAGTAAAGGTTTAAAAATGATAGGTATACACATGCAGTTTTAATAACCTGAGCACGTTGATAGTAAAGAATAAAAATGAATGAAGAAAGAGTGAAATACACGATAGAGTTAATTTTGTACAAGTATCTGTGATGAAAATATCTATATGTACAAAATTAAGGCTTCTTATTGGTGCCGTACTTGGGCAAACATGATTCCACGAATAAGAGACAAAAATGGTATTGAAAAGTAAATTCAAGTATTCAACTCAACTTAGGTATCTTATGCTTATTTTTATAGAGTTACATTATTTATATAATGTATTTTTATACTTTTATAATTTTTTTATGTTTTTCAATCATATTATTTATTTTATCACATATTTCTCTCTCCTTTCTTTTTATATTTCTCATTTTTTATAAAATATTATACAAATATATTGTCAAAGTTACATTTCCTTAATTTTTTTTTACCTATAATAAGAGTATTCATTTTCTTTATTTATCTTCTTAGACTTTTTTTTTTTAATATATTATAAGTAGGGAGTATATCTACCAATTTTCTTATGATTAATTTGTACTTTCTTTTGTCTTAGTTTATTTTTCTCTTTTAATTTTTTTTATCATATTACTTATATTTATTAATTTTCTTCTCTTTTCATCTATTCTTCCTATAGTCGTATGCACACGCTATTTGATGTGGATGATTATTTTTCATGCAGTAATTTTTGCTGTACAGCGCTTCTTGACATATAAGTTCAATCATTGTTCCTAGTTGTACACGAATCTTTTGGTCATGGCCGTAAGGGAAATGTTTGAAAAAACAAATTATTATATGAAAATAAATTATTATTGACATATTTTTTACGACTATAAAACTATCAAGATATTTTTAATTTCGATGACAATAATTTTCAACAGTATACAAAATATTCTTATACTAGAAACTTGTATTAATTCATGAAAATTTGATATAATATACTTGATACAATGATAATTATATAATATTGAAATGAATATGCAATAGTGGTGGTTATAAAACCAATCTAACAACCACCATTTTAAATTGATTGTAATAAAAAATTAATATAGAAAATATTTTTAGATTGATTCTTTATCAATTAATCTAGAACGGATATTTTTTTTTGCAATTTTTGAAAATTTTAATGTTAAACTCTAAAGTATTTTGAAGTATATAAAAAATAAATTAATTAAATAATCATGTTTTATTAAAAAAAAATGTCTTAAAAAATAACTCAAACACGATAGGTACATTTGTCCTATCAAAAGTTAGGAACTTTGATCAATATATGAGTTGTGTCTGTCCTTATAAGATGCAAGAATCTTCTAAAGAGATGCATATATTAGAAAATGTAGCATTTCACTAAAGAGTCGTTTATATATATATATATATATATATATATATATATATATATAATATTATAATATAATATAAATATATTATTTTATGCAATTTTATTGTATAAGTTTTTAAAAGAAAAATGCTACATATTTATATGTTACAAATTGATCGGAAATCATCATTTCAAAAATATATGCTTATCAACATCTTTGATCACCATATCTTTTGAAGAAAGCAAGTCACAGATGCATAGTCACTTTTGTTAAAGACAAAGATAAGAGTACTACTTTATCATATTAAAATGACTAGTTCGTGTAAAATGTTCAAATGTCTCTACAGACTCAAGAATTTAAAAGTTTAAGAGAAAGATTCTAAAAACACCTTGATAATTGCTAGTTACATATACTTGAACATAATGAATTTGGACAATTATTTATATTTTCCCTAGATTTAGGACCAAGTTTGGCCTTAGTTTTTTATTTAGTTTGTTAAATATAATATTCATAATAGTTTATTTGATATTTGGTGTTTCTATTAGTTTTTATTTGAATTTTTGTAAGAAATGTTGAACTTTTTGTAAACTATCAAGCTCAAAGCAAGTCCTCACTTAATCAGAGTTTGGATTTGTCCAACAAATGACTCATCAAGAGAAGGCCTCTATTGCCAATTTCTCTCGCTCAAAGAATATTCGAGTTGCTGGGCAAGCCAAGACAAATAGAGAGCTCGTTTTGGATTCGCACAACTAGTCCAGTCAAACAAAGAGCTTGTTTTGGTCTCACTCAGCGAACAACATGTTCACCTAACGAGAGAGGAGCAATAAAGACTAGGTCTTCTATTTGCCTAGCGAGAGGAGCTCTTACCCAACGAGTTGAAGACCCCTTTGACCCTTTTTGAGTAAACTCGCCTAGCGAGAGTACATCTTCGCTAGGCAAAAATTATGATTTGACACTTTTCGGGAAGCAAACAAAAGGGAACTTTTGGGTGGGCAAAAAGGCATAACTTAGATAAGAGCATACTTGGACACTCTCCAAACGTTGGAAATGCTTGAAACTTTTCCCAAGGCCTCTCTTCATCATTTCTTTTCATTCCTTCATGAATTTTTACTCTACACATGTCCATGAATAGCTAGGTTTCCCATTGTTGGGGTTAGATGTAACCAAACCTCACCTTTATGTATTTACATTGAGTTCTTATTCAGTTTCTATATGTTAAACTCAAGGACCCACAAACAACTAGTTAGAAAATGACATAAAAAACTAGGTATAGAATTAGGAATATAAATTGAAAGAAGAAATTAAAGATATGGAAAAAATAGAAATAGAATTTCCGCCATTAATTCCAATAGAACTAGATAAGAAAGAGTGAGATTCGCCACAAGCATATTGAAAATTTGATGAGAATTAGGGTTCTTGCTCAAGAACAAGAGAAGAGAAATTCTTCAAAAGTACAATGCATAATTCATTCAATGTAAAAAGTGATTAGACTAATTACATTCAAGCCATATATTCTATAGCCTTGCACTAATCATGATTAAGTAACCTAATCTAATCCTATGACTAACCCTAAAATCCCAACTCATAGGGCCCAAAATGCAACACACAAGGAGCTACACAAAAGTGTTGGCTGCAAATGAAGTAACTAGGTTGAAATGCACTCCTTGGTCTTCCAAGCCCACTAATGTTTATTACAAGACAATACCTCTTTTAAATAGTGGTTTAAAGGTTTATAATAATTTCATAAAGGACCAAAGTTACACTAAGAAAAGGTATACAAAGCTCGACCACTATTGGACCTTCCTTAGCCCTTAAGGAGGTTCGTCTCTGTGCATTTATTCTTGAAGTTTCGTTAGCCTTCCTCTAGTCATTACACCTTCTAGGATAGCGTTATCCATGCTCTTCAAGCCTTCATGGTGATTATGACCTTGTCCCTCCATATTCATATCATCATTCCCTTTTTAAAGAGAATTTGACCTCAAATTTGGTGCTTGAGTACCTACATAAAAAGGAGTTAAGTCAATCACATTAAAACTATTACTTCATGATAGAACATGTTTGAGGCACCTAATAGTGATTTATTCTAGATATATTTGACATTTCTTTCTGGTTAATAATCACAAATTGGTTGAGTTTTGGGTCATTGAGCTAAATTGAGGATAGTTGTTAATCTTTGCTTATTTTCGGATATAATTTTCATTATAAGGTTTCTATCTTGTGTAGGCCATATCTAGAGCTACGAGACCTCCAAATTGGACCATCTTGGTAGCCTTGGAAAGCTAAGACGAAGATCTAAAACTTTTCTCTTTATAGTTCAACCCAGTTCGACCATTTGCAATGTAAAAAATTGACTGGAAGCCACTACCTTGCACCATTCTGAATTGAACCTTCCCCTATAGACTAGTGGGCTTGTTGGGTTGCTGATGCTGCTGGTCCAAGCCTATTCTCCTTAGCATTTTAGAGCATGTAATAATTAGGAAATTGAGTTAGGAAGTGGAAGAGTTAGTTAGTTAGTTTTGTTGGTTAGTAACTTGTTGGAGACTCTTGGTTTTGGGTAGTTTTGTTGCTTGTAAGAGAAGTTTTCCCATTCTTTACACATATTTTCTCTACTACATTTTCTGTTATAATTTTCTCTGGATCTTCTCTGTTTTCTTCCTTCTATGAATGTTGCTAAGTCTTCTATGACAATGAACATGGAAGGCTAACTTTATTATCAATTCAAGATTTATGATTGCAACTGACTTGAGCTTTTAATTCTTCACTTTCCTTATGCAATTTCTGCTGTTGTGTTTTCCAATTCTCAGTCTGTTTTCATGATTGTGATCTTACTAAGTTTTGGGTTATATTTCTAGTAGGTAATCAATTCATAACCTGAAATTAGCCAATACGATCTTGAATCCATGTTAATTAGGGACTACGATCGTGATCTCAGTATACATGGATAAATGTTAGATGATTATCTAAAGAAACTTAAGTTGATTGATATGAAATTGCATATTTCTTTATAAGATCCATGATAACGGGTTACGTGGTTAAGTTCTTGAGTTAATGTTCCTTAATTCATTTCAAATCCATTTTGTTTTGTCAAATTACCTTGCAACTCTTGTTCTAAACTAAACCCCAGTTTTGCTATTTTGGTTTTTGTTATGCATAATTTTTTGCATAATATTCTAGGTTCTACTATACATGATTAGGCATGGTAAGAGTGTGTCCTTGTGAGAATCGACCTAGGTTGGCCCCTACACTACAAAACTTAAGGGATACCCACTGATTTGATATTGTGTCGACAATAATTATCACTTCCCCCCATATTCTTGGGGCATATAAATTCTATAAGCATTATCATCAATCCTCTCTATAATTTTTAAAGGTCCATCCCTTCTTGGAAGGACTTTAGATTTCATTAAGTTAGGAAACCTTTCCTTTCTCAAGTGGACTCAAACTAGATCCCATTCCTTAAAAATATTTTCCTTTTTCCCCTTATTTGTTTGTTTAGCATATTGCTCCTCTTTCTTTTCCATATGTGACCAAGCCTTCTTATGCAATTTTTTAACAAATTGGGCTTTGGTAAGCCTATCATCATTCACCAAAGTAGATACAAGAGGCAAAGGAAACAAGTCAAATGGGAGATAAAGGACTAAAATCATACACCAACTCAAAAGGAGAATGAGAGGTAGTAGAGTTAACTACCCTATTATATGAAAATTTAATATGTGGTAGCCACTTTTTCCCAAACTCTCAACCTCTTTCCTACAAAACATCTAAGGAGTTGGGATAATGTTCTATTTACCACTTCAGTTTGTCCATCAGCTTATGGATGACAAGTGGTAGAGAAGAGTAGCTTAGTTCCAAGCTTACTTTATAGGGTCCTCCAAAAATGTCCAAGGAATTTGAAGTCCTTATTCGAAACTATGGTCTTAGGTAGACCATGTAATAAATTCCTTAAAGAAAAGATTGACCACATGACAAGCATCATCAACCTTATGACAAGGAATAAAGTGGGTCATCTTTGAAAATCTATCTACCACCACAAAAAAATGGAGTCTCCACTTCCTTTTGACCTAGGCAAACCAAACATAAAATTTATAGAGATATCAACCCAAGGAGAACTAAGAATAGGGAGTGGAACATACAAACCGTGGAGGGAACTTTAAGACTTATCCATTCTATACACTAAGCATTTCTCACAAATATAATGTATGCCTCTCTTTATGTGAGGCCAAAAGAAATGCTCAAACAATACCTCAAAAGTCTTAAGTTCCCTAAGTAACCCATTAAGCCACCTTCACGTGCCTCTTTCACTAGTATTCTCTTATGGAACTTCTTGTCACACACAATATCTTTTCCTTAAACAAAAAACCATCATGCCTAAAAGAGCCACCATTAGCCGAATTAGCACACAAGGCAAAGGTTTTACCAAAATCAATATCATTCTTATACAAATTAAGAAATTTAAGATCAAACAACTTAGCTTCAAGCATGACAATCAAAGCATATATCCTAAAAAGTTCATCCACCACTATGTTCATTTTTCCTTGCTTATGCTTAATGACATAAGGAAATTGTTCTAAGAATTCTACCTATTTGGCATGCCTTTTACTTAAATTACCTTGGCCTTTCAAATGTTTGAGAGATTCATTATGACACAAACTCTTTAGGCAACAAGTAGTATTGTTAAACATGTAAGGCCTTCAAAAGAGCATAGAGCTCTTTGTCGTAAATGGAATAATTAAGGTGAACACCTTTAAGATTTTCACTAAAGTATGCAATGGGGTGCCCTTCTTGCAGCAACACAACCCCTATGCTTACATTAAAGGCATCACACTCCAACTTCAAAGACTTAGTGAAGTTTGGGAGTGCTAGGATAGAGGTATGAGTGAGCCTACCATTCAAGGCTTGGAAGACTCTCTCTTGGCTCTCATCCCATTCGAAACCAACATTTTTTAATTGTTTTATTTAGGGAAGCTACAAGTGTATTGAAATCTTTCACAAACCTCACATAGAAACTTGCAAGCCCATGAAAACTCCTCACTTCATTCATGGTTTTAGGTGTTGGTTATTTTTAGATGGCTTTCACCTTCTCCTTATCTACTTTGACTCCATGAGAACCAATTACACAGTCTAAGAAGACAACCTCGTGAGTGCAAAAGGTACATTTTTCTAAATTAGCATACAAGGATTCTTTTCTAAGGATCTCTAGAACACTTCTAACATGCAAGAGATGGTCATTCACACAAGTAGAATATATCAAAATTTCATCAAAATAAACAACCACACACTTGCTAATAAGGCTTTTCAAAACATGATTCTCCAATCTCATAAAATTACTTGGGGGCATTAGTCAAGGCAAAAGGCATGACAAGCCACTCATATAGACCAAGTTTGATCTTGAAAGATGTTTTCCTCTCATCCCTTTCCCCATCCTTATTTGGTGATTTCCACTTCTCAAATCAATTTTAGAAAACACATTAGAATCATGCAATTCTTCCACTTCTCAAATCTATATCTAATAGTTATATTATTAATAGGTTTTGTACACATTCTCCAAGTGTCATCTTTCTTGGGCATAAGAATCACAAGCATAGCATAAGGGCTCATGCTTTCTCTTACCCAACCTTTCTCCATCAACTTGCCAACTTATTTTTGGATTTCCTTAGACTCCTCGAGGTTAGTCCTATATGCAACCCTATTTAGCAAAGTAGCTCCAAGAGTCAAGTTTATATGATGCCTCTCAAGGGTGGCAACCAATGAGACACCTATTTAGGAAACACATCCTTGAACTCCTCAAGAAAAGCACTAAAACTTGGAGGAAAATAAATCAAAGGAAAAAAAACATTTAAAGTCATGTTAGTTGGTATCAAAAGTAAGGGTCATCTCTTAGTCAAAAGCACTCTCTTCACCTCTTTATGACTCACAAGTAAAGACTCATTTTCTTTTTCCTCTTTCTTGCTTTTGTCACTCTTTGTTGACTCTTTTTCTTTCTTACCTTTCTCACTCTTTACCACTTTATTTTATCCTACACTCTTGCTTTTCTCACTTTTTTTCTCTTTCTCTTTTCACTCTCATTTTAACTTGATCCTCACACACCTTCCTTGGAAACAAAGGTTTGAGGACCACTTTTTGTCCCATGTGTTCAAAAGTAAACCTATTGGTAACCCCATCATGGGATTACCTTATAATCAAATTGCCATGGCCTATCCTATAAAATATGAGTGGCTTCCTTGGGAACCACATCATAAACCACTTCATCCTTATAGTTTCATAGGGTAAAAGCCAATGTCACTTGCTTATCTACCACCAACTCCCCATCTTCCTAAGCTATTGTAACTTATAAGGTTTGTGGTGAGGAAAGGTAGGGATAGATAACTTTTCTACTAGCCTAAGGCTAGCTACATTAACATTACTACCCTCATCTATCATGATGGAACATATTTTTCCCATTATAAAGCACCTAGAGTGGAAAAATATTTTCTCTTTGTGTTTTGGCCTCCTCCACTACTTGGTTACTCGTGAGCCTCCTCACCATGAGAAGGTCACCCTTATAATGAGAACCCTTATTAGATGCCTTTACTTCACTTGAGGAAGAGGACTCTTCTTGTGAGCTTTCACTTTCCACTTTTCCATTCTCTCTCAAGACCATGGTTCTTCTATTTGATCATTGAGAGGTTATGTGACCTTTTCCTAAGCACTTAAAACAATTGATATTGCTAGATCTAGAAGAACTTTGGGGTAGGTGGTGCTTTTTCCTCCTTTTGGCCATTAAAGGGCTCATTTCCCTTCTTAGGACTCTTGTCCTTTTTAAGCCTATCTTTCTCTTTACCCTTCCAACTAGAACTAGGATAAAGTTTCTTAGATACTTGTCTTCTCTTTAATTGCAACTTCACCTTAGTAGCTTGGTGGACTAACTCCTCTAGGTAGTGTAATATTATAGCTCTACTATGTCTTGAATCTCTTTATTGAGTCCATGGAGAAACCTAGCCATGGTAGTTTCTCTAGACTCTACTATTTGAGCTCTCATTAGGTTCATCTCTATCTCCTTATAGTACTCTTCTATACTTTTGGACCCTTAGTGTAGTCTTTGAAGCTTGTTGTAAAGGTCCTTAGTGTAATAAGATGGTACAAACCTCTCCCTCATTAGCCTCTTCAATTCAGCCCAAGACTCACAAGGTTCCCTTCTCATCTTCCTTATGTCTCCTAGGACTTGATTCCACTACACGAAGGCATAGTCACAAAATTCAAGGGTAACTATCCTCACTTTCATTCTCTCATGGTAATTAAAGCACTCAAAAACTTGATCCACCTTTATCTCCTAATTCAAATATGAGTCTGGTTTACAATCTCCTAGAAATTGTGGTATCTTGCACTTTATGCCATCTAAATCTTCCCTCCTAGGTTCCTTTCTAACCCTCATATGTGTATCATGTCTCTTATGCCTCTCACTCCTTTGAGACCTAGAAGACAAACTATGTACACTCATGTGTCCTTCATCATGACTTCCCCCACTTTCATATAAGAAAGTTTCCTTTTGCTTTTCTTTCTCTCTACTAAGGGCTTAAACCTTAGCATTGACATTGAGTATCTTTCTTCACTGAATCCAACCCCTCCTTATGTTTTCTTCCTAGTCTTTCCAACCTCTTTTCCAACTTCATCATGTACTTCATCATTTGCTTAGATTTTGGGGAATAGTTCTCCAACTACTTACTAGTGTCCCCCATGTTTTCTCCCTCAACTACTCAATTGAAACTTCAAATTAATCACTAAGGACCTATACAAAACTGAGAGCTAGCTAAGGCAAAAACCTCCCATTACTAAGTGTGTGACACTCACAACTCGTGTTTCATACTTTGTAGCCATTTCTCTAATAATTTCCCTTTTCTTTTTCCACTTAACTCCTCTCTTTGGCTTGAGAACTAATCCATCTCTACCAATCAAGATTTAAGTTGCAAGTGAAAGATAAGAAAATCTGTAAACCTCCTTAGGAATTCCAAGAAAAAGAAAACTCAAAGACAAAACTAGGAAGCCAAGAAAGACAAGCAATAAAAGCTCAAGAAGGATGCTAAACTCAAATGTAATTAAATGAGACAATTAAGAAGACTCAAATAAGATGAAAAGAACTAAAATTTACAAGGGAAATCAACTTTATACATGTTATCTAAAAAGTTATACATAAAAAACAAAGCAATGCACAAAAATTAGTCATACTAGAACTTTATAATTTGTGTGTAATTTGATTTTGTATTGGACCTTCCACTAACTTTTTCTTTATTTTCTTTTGCTTTTCTTTTTTGTTTTGACGTGGTTATAATATATTTTTGCTACACTTTTTCTTGCAACTAATCACTCTTTTCTTTCACTTTTATAATTTTTTTTAACAATACTTTTGGTCTACAAATTTTTCAAGATTATACAAAATATTTCCACTATTAAACCAAAGTAATATGTGCAATTAAACTCAATATTCCATCAAGCATTTGATACACATTCAATAAAGTCAAAGTGCAGTAATTTTATTGAAACAACTAGTTCCACAATCAATTATCACCTTATTATGCTAGGTGAAATCATATAGGTACCATACACATCAAATTTTGCTACTATAAAACATCACAAGTCTTCTAACCTAATGTATGTGGAATCAAAATAGGAATCTTCTGAAAAACACATGTTGGAATTAGGAGGAAAGAAGACCATAGGTAGATGTAGAATTATTAGGGGAACAAAACCTAACAAAGATTGAAAGAAAATAACTAAAAAATAAGCACAAAGTGAGAATTCCTTCCTCAAGTGGTACCCAAAAATGAAGGGAAACTCTATTGAAGCTTGATTCAAAGCTTCAAATGCAGCATTAGGTTTTGTAGGAAAGCTCTAGATACCAAATGTTAAACCCAGGGATACGCGAACAACAACTAGTTAGAAAATTACAAAACTAGGTCTAGAATTAGGTATGAAAATTGAAAGAATAAATCAAAGATATAGAGAAGATAGAAATGAAATTTTCACTATTAATTCAAATGAAACTAGATAAAAAGAAGGATATTTGCCACAAATATTTTGGAAACTTGATAACTATTAGGGTTCTTGCTCAAGAACAAGAGAAGAAAGAAACTCTCCTAATGTGCAATACATAATTTATTCAATGTAAAAAGTGATTATGCTAATTACATTCAAGCCTTATATAGACCTGCACTAATAATGATTATGTACCCTAATCTAATCCTAATACTAACCCCAAAAGCCCAACTCACATGGCCTAAAACGCAACACACTAGGAGCCACCTAAAATTGTTGGCAAAAAATGAAGTAACAATGTAGTCTTTGGCCTTCCAAGCCCACATACAAGCCAAATAATGTTTATTACACACACATACCACTATTGAACAGTATTTTAAAGGTTTATAAAAAGTTCATAAAGGACCAAAGTTACATTAAAAAAAGGTATACATAGCTAGGCTATTATTGGGCCCTCTTTGGCCTTTAAGGAGACTCATCTCTTTGTGCACTTCTTCTTGAAGTTTTCTTAGTCTTCCTCTAGGTACTGGACCTTTTAGGATAGTGGTATTCATTCTCTTCAAGCCTTCATGGTGATTATGACATTGTCCCTCTACATTCATATAACTATATATCAATGTTAGTGTTTTGTTTCTATACTTAATGCTTGTTATAGGTTGATCTCTTTAGCTTGATGTTTAATGGATTTATGATTGAAAAATATATTCTCCTCTTTAAACTAAAACAAAACACCTAATATAAATCTAGTGTATATGAGTGAAATTTGGTTAATTAGTCATCTTAAGATCTTTTCTCTTAATGCAAATGACTTAGTTGAATGGCCGAGGAATAAAAAATTGATTAAGTTGTTTTGCTTATTCCCCCCAAGGAATTAAGCTTTAAGTGATTTTGAGGATTGATATTAACAGTTTTTATATGACATTGAATATTTGGTTCTTTTCATGCATGAGATTATGGTTTGGTGAAATCTAACCTCAACATCTTTTGTTAATATTACAAAAGTCGTTGTTGTATACCAAGTGTTTATGAAAAATTCAAAAAAAATTTTTTATCATACTTTTTCTTTAAGTTATTTGTTTATAATGTCATTTAAACTAAAAAATATTATTTTATTAGTTTAGTTAATAATGAAGTGTTTATTTACTTAGTATTATGCAAGTTCCCGTTGGAATTATACTCTATTCATCATTGTCTACGTGCACGATTTGGTACACTTATTAATGTCTTAACACACCTACAATAATTATCTTCATTAAAATACTATATATGTGTGTGTCTGTGTATAACTTAGACTTAGAGAGTTTTAACAAGAGACATTCAAGTGTGTGTGATAAATATTTTTCATTGTAATCTTGCTCTATCTTAGAAAGTCTTAAGACTTGCTTTATAGCATATACATGTCTATAAGACACCGAGGGTCTTCCATTCTTAAAAATAAACCTTATCTTGTAAAAGGATTGAAGTTGAAAAAAACTTGAAGAAAAGAATACTTGCGTATATTGCTTGGAGAAACAATTGAAAGAATACTTGAGTTTATTATTTGGAGAGACAATTGAAAGAATATTTGGAATAAACCTAGGTTGGCTTGTGTATGGTGTTTATGTAAGTAAGGTGTTTGCTTGTAGTAAAAAGCTTGGTAGGATTACCAAGGACTATACATAGTCTCATAAAGGTGAACCAATACAAAATTTCTTTGAATGATTATCTATTTCCCTTATCTTTTTATTTTGCTTTTCTTTCTAAAAAAAACACATCCTTTTTATTAACAAGGTTTTCTAAAGAGATTTCGTCGTTTAATTTGACTTGACAAATGTGTCTTATAGAAAAATGTTTGTGAAAATATTTAAGAACACAATTCAACCTTTTCTTTTCCTGAGTTTGTTTTATCTAACAATTTAGCATCAGAGCTTGATTTCTAAGTGGTTGAGCACTTTGCAGTGACAAAGAAAAAAATAATCCTTTTGGACAATCTTGAAGCATAGTTTGTACCTTAAGGAGCCTCCCTAACAAAGCTTTTGTCTTTCTCAAGAGAGGATTATCTATATTGGAGAGATCTCATGAAAATATATATAAAATCCACCTAGTACAATGTGTAGAAGATCATAATTTGTGGTGTTGATGTTGTGAACAAACTCGAAGTTTAATACACATGATGATTTCAACAAGCTTCAGTAAAATGCAAGAGGAATGTATAATATTAGTTGTGCTTTATAATAAAAATTGAATATAACAAATTTTATAGCTATAAAATAGTAAAAGATATAAAGGAATAAAAAATGTGTAACTAAGAAAAATTATCACTTTGATGAAACATTATGAAATATTCGTCATGAAAGAAAATTAAATCATTGATGAAATGTTTGGAAGGTTCTAAACAGTTCTAAATAATCTCAAGTCTCTGGGGCTTGAGTTTTCATGAGTATATTAAGCCATCTAATATGACTTATGCAAAGAATAAACAAGTAACTAATTGATAACCATCTATTAACAAACTATTAACTAATTTATAACTAATAACTCCTCTAATAGCCCCTCACAAGCTGGAAGGTGTTCATAATACTTTAGTACTTCCAACTTGGGATAGACAATACAAGTGCATACCAAAGCAAAGTGAATAAAATAAAAAAAAATGTCGAAAATACATTGCCTAAAAGCAGTACAATAATTGAAAAGATCTTAAGCTAATAAGCAAAATGCTTAACCATTATACAAAAGTCATAACTCAAGGCTTAACCACTTAACAAAAGCAAACATGCATGCTTAACCACCTAAAAGGCATAAGCATACTAAGAACAAATGTTTAACTACCATAAGGCAGAAGCAACAAAACTTAACTATCAAGAGCAGAAGTTAAACCATAATGCTTAACCACTCAAGAAAAATGCAAAACATCTCAATGTTTATCCATTCATGGCAAAAGCTTAAAGCAATGCTTAAATACCATGAACAAAATTTTATAGCAAAGAAAAAAAATCAATAAACCACAATAACATAAATATGTCTTTGTATAGGATTTTTCACAAACATCTGGTGAGTACTACATTGACTCATAAAACAATGTATATTAGAACCAAAACTAGAGCATGTAGTCAAGCTCATAATTGAACCATACTATAAACTCATGGAATAGAAAACTTGAGGAAAAATCTTAATGAAATTGTTTGAGACCTTGAAAACCAAATAGTAAAGAAATTGCACCAACCTGAATTGTTGAGTTGGCTTAAAGATTAGCTATAACAACCTTTATAGGATGTAGGATAACCATTACAAGATGATATGTTCCATTCAATTCTTTCTTATCATGATATTCAAGGTGTTTAACAGAAATCAAAATGCTATCACTTCTAGTTATTCCAATTCCTTGGACAAAAATAATGATTGAAGTTAAGGTCATGCCTACACACGCATCGCACAAACTTGAATAACTTGTGCTTGTTACCCATTGAAATAGTTTCGAAGTCTCCAATTGAGTTTATAATGTTATATCTCAATTTTAGAAAGAACTTGTAATAGGAGTTGTAACTAGCAAAGACAATGACCGAGATTTTGGGAAAACTTACTCTATTAAATTTTCTTGGGAAAGAAAAAGAAAGAAAGTGAACTTGGATAAAAAGAAAAAACAATGAAGGTGTAATTGAAAATATCTCTTTCAGTAATGACTCTGATACCAAGTTAGGAAAACTTGATTCAAGCCTTGGAAAGAAGAGCGAATAGTGAAATCTAAAAAGTCTATTAATTCAAATGAATAAAAGTGATTACATTAAGCTATCTAATATGACTTGTATAGAGAATAAATAAGTAACTAACTAATAATCATCTACTAATAACTCATAACTAATTTCTAACTAATAACAACTTGAATAAATAATTTTATGCCAACAAAATGAAGATAATAGGTAGCACACAAGAAGGGAAATTGAATTGTGTGTGTGATTTTTTAAGCACTTTCAAAATTATTTTGCAACAAATATAAGTTTAAACAAAAGTGTTTTTGCAAACCGTCCAAAGTGTGTAGAATAGAAACTAAAAGAAAGGGAAAAAGAAGTCAACACAATTGTTTATCCTGGTTCACTCTACAAGTTAGAGCTACGTCTAGTCCCTTCAACCTTAAAGGACTTTTCACTAAGTCAAACAAACTTACAACAACTAGTATTCTCAACCTCTACAAACTCTACAACACTTGTAACCTACAACTCAGATTACAAGCAACCAATTATTCTTTAATACCTAGCCTGTTTAGGCTATCACCAAAAACAAAAGGGTTCTACAAAGGTTTTAACTCACTAAGTAAGCATACAACTTTCAAAATAGAGCTATAACTTTGTATAACCAAAGCGAATACACTTTAATAACAAAGCCTAAAAGCAAAACAAAGTATTTTTTACAAATATTTCAAAAATGCCATCCAAAGAAGTTTAAAGTAGGTGTATGTTTGCCTTTTACATTTGTACAATTGTTTCATTCTTGTTACTTTTTTTCTTTGCTTCTTCTTCTCTCCGTGGATGCATATAGCAGAACAATAGAGACATACATTCTACTTGTTGCCTAACTTGTAGATGACTTGTTGAGTGTACTCCTTTATCAAAGTTGATTTGTTTTTCAAAGCTTATGAAGGTAAGTTTTGGTTCCTGAAAAATTAAGCATAACAACACCGTACACTAGATAGAAAATTAACATTATTGAATTCACATTCAATGTCTATATTCAAATGATAAGAGAAATGAAATATACAAGATAAAACACAAATTACAAGACATTTATATGTTTGATATGAACTTTAGTACATATTGGATGTTTTTACCGTTATTGGACGAAGTCCTCTACAGATGATATAATCTATAGACGACATTGCTCTTATGGCCAAGGGTTCATAAGATTTATCTTTTGGACACATATTCATTTAGTTTGTACTTTTGTTTGTGTTGTGATGACATACTATTCTTATAAAAAGTCTATACACTTAATCAAAATTTTAGTCATCACATTTAGATTGTTATCATGAAAACACGAGAGTTTGGACACATTCATATCTTACTTTAACACAAACTCCTAACCCATTATATATCTAATAGCCCTTCACAAGCTAGAATGTGTTCATAACACTTCTATCTTGAAATGAACAATACAAGTATCAAATAAAAGCAAAACATATCAAAAAAACATTAACAAAAGATAGAAAAACATTGACTAAAACTCTTAATCATTAAGTAGAAGTCACAACTCAAAGCTTAACTACTTAACAACAGTTTCTAGATAAACCTTAATGAATTGTGTTTCAATTTAATGAAAGTGAAGAGGAAAGAAAAATTGAAGATTATGATGGAAATGTTATGACTATAGAGGTTCCAATTGTAAAGACAAGTGAGAATATAGATTGCATTGAAGTTGAAACAAAAGGATAGACTATTGATTGCTTGTTTTGGGGATTGAACATTTTCTTGGTGTCATCCATCACAACTATAGCCTTTTGAGGAGAAACCTACAAACCTGACTTGTAAGTTCTCCTAAAAAATCTTAATTGTGATGGATGATACCGTTCAAATGTTCCATTCCCAAAACTGGCAATCAAAAGTTTATCATTTTGTTTCAACTTCAATACAATGTCAAATGCATCAAATGGGTCATAAACTCAGTTAGGCCATCAAGGACAACTCTCAATTTCACCCTATACAAAATCACCACCAACAAAACAAAATCGTACCCTTCATCACTTAAGTCTTGCACTTCTCCATCCATGTTCTCACTTGTCTATGCAATTGGAACCTTTATAGCCATAATGTCCCATCGCAATCTTCATTTTTTCCTTCATATTCACTATCCCCCATCTCTTTTGTTTTTCCCACCAATCCCTACCAAACTATCTACACTCAAAACAACAACTTTTGATACTCTACTCTTGGAAGCAATAGTCACAATCTTAATCATTGAAATTGAAATTCAATACAATTCTTTACGATCCAACTAAAAACATTGAAAAAAGGAAAAAATTGATTTAACAAGATTTTATTCAATTGAAATACAACCTAGTAAGCATAATAATAAGGTTGTTGACCAGGAGGTAGAAACCCATGACCCTTTGTGGAGTAATTTGCATGTAATTTTGATTATGAACCGTAGGATTGCTTTGAACAATAATATAGGCAGGAACTAAAGGAATTACATAAGTTTTATCAGTAGGAAAAGTACCAGGTGAAGATACGTGACTTTGGATTGGATTCCACAATGGTATTTGTGCTCTATGTACTTTATCCTATAAAGCACGAGCACTACCAAGGTATATAGAATATGCTGCATAAGGATTCTACTAAGCTGTTGCTGAAACATATGCTACAAACACATTGTGATCCAGTTATAATGGTTTAGAGTATATGAAATATTAATAGGAGAAGAAAATATTATTAAAGAGAACTTGTTATCTTAAATATAATAAAAATAGAATATAGAAGTGAAAGAGATTGAAAAAAATACAACAAAGTTGTCCAATCTTTAACAAAATTCATAATTGGTTCCTCTAAAACAACCATGAGTAGATATTCCCTTGCAAATACAAATTTGTGTTGAGATCTCATATCTAAGTCTAGATATGACCAAAACAAAGCTTAAGTTAGACTTAACACAAATTCAAGAATTTGTAATTTCCATCATTTCACAATAAACATTATACACATTAAATATTATAGCATAAGAAAAACCATGTAGATATTTCATGAATTTGAAATAAATGAATCGTCACTAATAATAAAAACATAGATAAGAAAGAAAATAAGGATATGCTTTAGAAATACATAGCAGAAATAAAGGCTATAAACTCAAAGTATAAATGAATTAAGGTTAATATCAGGGTATTAAATTAGTGTTTGAGTTTTATCGTTCTTTTCAAATATAGAATTTTTTTTTATAATACCATATTTAGAGAACACCTGCAACATGCATGCCAACAACATTATGAATATAAAGTTAATATCTTATAAATTTGCAATTTTATTAAGATTGAGAAATTAATTCAAACACACCCACATGCAAACAAAAAAAAGCTTGTACGAATGGTTTCCATAACAAGAGAATAATAATTTCATAATTTATGATAATTCATCGTACATTTTGAAAAAAAGATAATGAAAAATACTAAATAGTAATTGGTAAAACCCAATTACATTAAGAGTATCAAGCTCCACCAGTCCCTCGATGACAAAAGGTGCATATATAAACTAGAAGAAAAGACAACATCATAATGAATTATATGCAAGGGCTCTCACAACTTTTTTTCATTAGAAAAAAATAATACTAATAAAGTTTAAACATCCTTGTCTTGTTATGTAACTTCATGTAAAGTGAAATTACTTATTTTACCCTAAAAGATGGATTGTTCATAAATAAGTCAAATCTAAATCCTTTTTATACATCTATTTCCTCTAAAAATAGGCAACTCATTTTAAAGATAAAGTATGCAATATTAGTTGTTGATGAAAAAGTTATTTATTCCTATTATATGCACATACAAAACAAATCATATACATGTTGGAATATCAATAGTTGATTTCCTTGTTATTGACTTAGATTAATAACTTTATTTTTTCTCACTTGTGCTAGGATTTTGTCCTTTAAATTGAGTAAGGAAAAAGTAAACAATCTCAGCTGGTCATAAGAAAATAAAAGATTGATATTTAAATACATAAATAATTTATTATGCATGCATACATAATATTAACAATTGATTTTCACACCAACAACTAAAAATACTTATTTTACTTTTTACATTAATGTGAGTTGCTCCCTTTAGACAAGGGAAATCCCTTAAGTGAAGTACTTTTAAATAACAAACATAATAGTATTTCTATTATTTTTTTAATAAGCACATAAACTAAAATTTATTTATATTTTATTAAGAAAATGTTTGTTTTAAGCATGAAAGAGAGAGAAATAAAAAAAAAAGAAAGGTGTGTGAGAAAACAAAAAAGCTTACAAACTAATCAAAACCCTAGTTCTTATTGGGCCTGACACACATGAGGTTGATGACTTTGCCAAAAGGATTACACAGATCTAAGAGCTCCTCATCAGAGCACTCTTCAGGAAGCCTCCTTATGTGCACCACCTTTGATGGTATAGTGAATTAGGATTAGATCTTTGTCAAGGCAAGAGATTCCTTCGATTTTCAGGGAAACAAGTCACAAGAGAGTGAACAAGTAGATTGTTTGGAAGTTTAGAAATATGGGGTGGATTCAGACAGAAGTTTCGGAGTAAGTTGAAAGTGTTTCTAATGAAAATATATAGAGATATAAGAGAATGAGAGACAAGAGATGACGTGGACAATGAGGAATTTAGATCCTTTCTAGCAAAGATTTCATTGTAGTAGAAATTACATTACAAGAATTTTTTGATTTTGCTACTAATTTAATTTTAGCTACCATTTAAATTAGTAACTAAATCCTACCTAATTAACTATTAATTAACTAGAATATTATTTTTTCTAGCTAAATTGAAGTTATATTCATTTATATTTCTTATTAGTACAAATTAGCTAGGAAATAACTACAAATTTTAAAAAAATTACTACAAATTAACTAAGATTATTTTCTTAGCTAATTTGTTACTTATTTCATGCTACCATTCAATATTATAATAATTATGTAGCTAATTATTTTTACTCAAAATTAGCTACAAAATAACTATTAATTTTAAAATTAGTCACAAAATTATTTTTTAGCAAATTTTAAATTTTCTAGTAGTGTTAAAATCGTAGGAATATGTAATAAAATTAATTAACAGTTCAGTTTACTACTAGAAAATTTAAAATTTACTACAAAATAATTTTGTGGCTAATTTTAAAAATAATAGTTATTTTGTAGCTAATTTCTAGTAAAAATAATTAGCTACAAAATTACTACAATATTGAATGGTAGCATGAAATAAGTAGCAAATTAGCTAGGAAAATAATCTTAGTTAATTTGTAGTAAATTTTTTAAAATTTGTAGTTATTTCCTAGCTAATTTGTAGTAATAAGAAGTATAAATGAATATAACTTCAATTTAACTAGAAAAAATAATTTTCTAGTTAATTAATAGTTAATTAGTTAGGATTTAGCTACTAATTTAAATGGTAGTTAAAATTAATAGCAAAATCAAAAAATTCTTGCAATGGTGGTTGTAAAATGATTACTAGAGAAAAAGTTTGTTATAAAATATCCAAGTGCGACAGAGGCAGTGGACCTGAGTATATATGTTTAAATGCAAATAATGTTATTGAATAAAAAAATTTGAAAATTATTAATTATTTTTTTGTTGTGTAATAAATTTAATTTATTGTATTATGTAAACTAATTGAATTGAATCTCAACGGTGAAGGAAATTTTTATACATGCTTATTTATTTAATTCTTTTACGATCCTTTCCAACAAACACTACAAGAATTTTTTGATTTTGCTACTAATTTTATCTACCATTTAAATTAGTAGCTAAATCCTATCTAATTAACTATTAATTAACTAGAAAATTAATTTTTCTAGCTAAATTGAAGTTATATTCATTTATACTTCTTATTACTACAAATTAGCTAGGAAATAACTATAAATTTTAAAAAATTTACTACAAATTAACTAAGATTATTTTCCTAGCTAATTTGCTACTTATTTCATGCTACCATTCAATATTGTAGTAATTTTGTAGCTAATTATTTTTACTAGAAATTAGCTACAAAATAACTATTAATTTTAAAATTAGCCACAAAATTATTTGGTAGCAATTTTAAATTTTCTAGTAGTGAAAGGAATTCTCTACAACAAAAATCAAGACCATGAAATTGTTATGTTATGATTAACCAATAGTTGTCATGTACCAGCATGATGAGTAAATGATTGTGATGTTATTCAATGAAAAAAAATTGAAAATTCATAAATTCTACTTTATTGTCTAATAGTTATGATTTAATATAGGCTTTAATACGTTTTTCTCCCTTTATTTTGTATTTTATTCCTCAAAATTAAAATTATTTTTTTAGTCTCTACATTTTTGAAAGTAGTTAGTTTTAGTCCATCATCTTACATGACAAACAAGATATAAATTATCATTTATCATATGTATAATCGGAAATTAAAGATCATTAAAGGGAAAATTTTAGAGTTAACAATATTTTTTGATTTTCGACTATATATGTGACAAATAATGTCTAGTATTCCATCATGTAAGGCTGGCGACAAAAATTTGAGGACTAAAAATAACAATTTTAAATTTGGGGGTAAAAAAAGAAAACAACCTAAACTTGAGAGATTAAAAATATATTTAAGTCTTTAATATATTATATAAATTGTTTGAATTTAATCTCAACAGGAAATATTCTTATTTAATTTTTTCATTTGATTATTCTTTTTAGGAAGTTATTTAATATGTAATATAAATAAAATTTCTTGCATTTAATAAAAAAGATTTATTTCTATGTCTTAATGTAAAGCTTTTATATTTTCAAATAGATAATCATAATAGGTGTTATTTTTAAATTAATTAGTGTAAAAATCAATAAAATTGTTATATCTATTAATATTTTGTGATAGGAAGAAAGGAAAATTTTTTCATGCTTTCAATGTGGAGACTATTTTTCCTAATAAAAATGTACTAATAATATTTTTTATAATTTTATCTAATTGTAGATAATCATATATACATAGTATGTTTATTTATTTTCATAATAATTATTTTAAAATTTATAATTGAAATAATATTTTATTATTTAATATAATAAAAATGTTTATACTAATAGAATGCATGACAATCAAACTTAATTTTTTTTATATATACAAGGGACTTTAATGTTATTGTTATTGTTTTTTAAAGTGTGAATCAAGAATTATTTTAGAATGAATGTTTTTCTTTAATTTTAATTTGATCCATCAAGGTGGGAAAAATTATAAGGGTAAATAATTTTCGAGGCATCTTTGTTGCAAAGGATAAAAGTTCAACCAGACGGCAGTCACTACTAGAAAATTTAAAATTTGCTACAAAATAAATTTGTGGCTAATTTTAAAATTAATAGTTATTTTGTAGCTAATTTCTAGTAAAAATAATTAACTACAAAATTACTACAATATTGAATGGTAGCATGAAATAAGTAGCAAATTAACTAGAAAAATAATCTTAGTTAATTTGTAGTAAATTTTTTAAAATTTGTAGTTATTTCCTAGCTAATTTGTAGTAATAAGAAGTATAAATAAATATAACTTCAATTTAGCTAGAAAAAATAATTTTCTAGTTAATTAATAGTTAATTAGTTAGGATTTAGCTACTAATTTAAATAGTAGCTAAAATTAGTAGCAAAATTAAAAAATTCTTATAGTGAGTGGACTTAGGTATATATGTTTGAATGTTGGTAATATTATTGAATTAAAAAATAAAAAAATTTATTAATTCTATTTTGTATTGTAATAGTTTCAATTTAATATATAATGTAAATTTTTTTGTTTAATATCAACAGTTAAGGAAAATTCATACATGTTTATTCATTTAATTTTTTTAATTATGACTTTTAGGAAATTATTTGATACATGGTATATATAAATTTTTAGAATTTAATGAAAAAAATTATTTTTATGTAATGTCAGTATAAAACTTATATTGTCAATCAAATAATCATGTATGACTTTTAAATTCACTCTTAACTATTAAATTCAATTTTAAATTATTATATGAAAAAATAAAATAAATGATTTTTTAATTTTTCTATTCAATATTTCTTAAAACTTTTGAATTTTTTAATCAGTTTAAATATTATTTTTTTGACAAATTATTATATGCTTATTCATTTTCTATTTAATTTGATTCCCTTTGCTAAGAAGTTATCTAATACATGGTTCATATATATTTTTAGAATTTAATGAAAAGGATTTATTTCTAAGTATTCTTAATATAAAACTTCTACATTCTCAACCAATATGATAACTAATTATCTTAAAAGTCAACAAACTTACTATACATGACATTAAATATAATTTTTTAACATAAATATATAGATTATTTTTTCTATTGAAGATGTATTGTGTAAAAAAATAATACTATTTTCTAAGGATAGATTATAATCTTTACTCTATAGGAAATTTATTCACTTTATAACAATTGTTTTAAAAATTATAAAGGATGTTCTTTTTAATAATTGACACTGAAAAATATTTATACTATTATAAAAAATGAAAATTAAACTCAATTTTTTAAAACACTTAATTATTTCATCACCGTTATTGTCTTTTAAAGGTGAGAACCAAGAATTTTTTATCGCATGAAATTTTTTCCTTAATTTGTATTTTGATTTAATGAAACGAGAAAAAAAGGGTAAACATCTTTTTGAAAATAAAATTGCCTTTTTAATTTTTATACTCCACAAATCCAAAGGAATGATTATCAAAAAGTCCACTAGAATGACTATCGAACTTAGAGTTCATAAAAACCCTCGTTAATTTATAAAAAGGCCTATATAATGAAAGTATATGTCTCTCTAATTAAAATAACAAAAAATGGTCTAAATATTTCTATTATATTTATATCTTTATTATTATATTAAACTTTTACAGATCTTTATCATTATTATTTTGTCTCAATATTGGATGCATCTAATTATTTATGTTATATTTATTATTTCATTATTTCATTATTTTATTATTATATGACTTTAAATGTTTAATAATAATAATAATAATATTATTATTATTATTATTTTGAATAATGAGTGAATGCAGTAGTATTGTTTGGTATTAAATGAATTAGTTTATAATTTTTCAATGTCTGTTTCTCTCATTTTTAATTTCTTCCTTTATTTTTCTTTTATAGTTTTGTTTCTCTATTTTTGCTTGACAAAATTATTAATAATTTTCTTTCACTTTTGTTTTTGTCTCCCTTTAATTACTTTATACTCCTTAGATCTTGAATATAAGCAAAATAAAATGTAACGTGTGTTAGTATTAAATACAAGTAAAATAAATGTTATAGTTGTTGGTGTCAAATATAAGTAAATATTATCTAACTTCATCTTATTTAATAAAGTTATTTTCAAAATATCTTATATTTGTTAAAAGTTTTGTTTTCAATAACCCTATTTTTTTATTTTAAGTTTCAATATAAGTTAGTTTAAGAAAAATATATCATTTCATAAATTTTATATTTAATACAAATTTTATCAGGATAAATGTAAAATTTAATCCACATTTTAGCATAATAAATGTCATATTTATTATAAATTTTAGCATCATAAATGTTATATTTAATACAAGTTTTTAATCATAAATGTTCTATTTAATGCATATTTTAGCATCATAAATGTTATATTTAATATATATTTTAGCATCATAATTGTTACATTTATTACAAATTTTAACATCTTAAATGTTACATTTAATACATATTTTAGTATCATAAATGTCATATTTATTATAAATTTTATTGTCATAAATTTTATATTTAAAATGTTTCTAGAAACCTTTATTAAGATTGTAGTGGCAAAAAGATCATTTAATGGTAAAAGGATATTGTCATTTGTAATCTGCGGTTAAAAAGGATAAATAAAATGCATTGAGTTAGCTTGTTAACGAGAAATGGACAAAGAGATTATGAACAAATATAGTCTAGACGCACATGCTATGAACGCATACTTTATGGGCACACAATTTATGGATGCCTAAGTCATATGATTTTAAACGTCAACCTATTGATTTTCAGTACTGGTGAATTTTAAATCTAAACTCCCTTTCTGAACATAATTGCTAATGAAATGATATTTAATTTCTATATGCTTAGCACGAGAATGCAAAATGAGATTCTTAAATAAATTAATTACAGTAGTATTATCATAAAGAAGATGAATGTTACTCTCAATTATATCATAATCCTCCAATTGATGTTTGATCCATAAAAGTTATGAGCAGCATTATGTAGTTGAGATATATTCTGCTTCTGTTCTGAAGAGTGTTATCGTATTATCGTACCTTGCCTTTTACTTGATCAAAATACTAGATTAGTTCCTATGAAATGACATCCTCCCCTGGTAATTTTTTTTCTATTCTGTCTCTAACAAAATTAGCATCATCATAATCTTTCAATCTATACTGATTATATTTCTTATAGCATAAAATAAAATTAGTAATACCTTTCAAATATCTAAAAATATGTTTAACAGCATAGAGATGTGATTCCTGGTCAATGACCCTGTTATTGTGGTAGTGATCGAGAAAAATACTAGCGAAACTCTCCACGACACTTTATTTCTAAAACTCACTATAGTATTATGCTTGTATTTCAGCTGTATTAAAATCCTGTGAAGTTAGATTTATACTTGAATCTTAATGAACTGGGTCGAATTTCAATTTCAATTTCTAATGATTGAAGTATAACGTATGATGTGAAAGTCTTCCTCATAGTACCCATTCTTTCTGAATATTATTTACGCGTCGTGCATGGCAATGCTCTATTGTTTATTTTTATTTCTTTATGTGGTAGAAAGACTCAGGGCCCGTAAATTATTTCTTTTTGGATGCCCTTGTTAGCTTAGAATTTGGTAAAATTAATTTTGAAGAAATTGATTTTGAACCTAATGTGTTTGAGACATGTGCTTAAGTTAATTTGAATTATATTAAAATGAGTATTTTTATTGAAATGTGTGAAAAATGATATTTTTTTAAATTTAAAACAAGGAAAATGTTACTTGTTCTTGTCAAAGAATACAAGTGATGTAGAGTTCTCCTAGAGTCTGAAAATCCAACCCGCCTTCCGAGCGTCACCTAGTATTTATAATAAGGGGAGATGGACTTGTGAGAGTTTGCCAAATGAGTAACGTCCTAATTGCTTGTAACCGACTGGTTGGCACGTTCATCACGTGATGATTCCTGACAGATGTGTGATGATACAAGCCTCTTTTACTTCACCCAATTTAAACCTTACTAGGTCGAGGTTCTTCCTAGCGGATCTGGGCTAGGATAGTCGACCGATACACTACTTAATAACATTGATTCCTCCTAACGGATCTAGGATAGGATAGGGGACCGGTAGACTACTTAATAACATTGGTTAAAAAAACCCGCACATCCGGTTTTTATGAGGCAACAAACCAGGAACCTAGGTGGAGCAATTTCCATGTAATTTTGATTATGAACCATGCGATTACTTTGATCAAGGGCATAAGCAGGAATTGGATAAACTACAAGTTTGATGAGGAAAAGTACCAGGTGCAGAAATGTAACTGTGGATTGGATTTCATGATGGAATTTGTCCTACGTGTACAGGAAACTCACTGTACGAAAAAATTGCAATTATATTTTAAATTATTTTTTTTTTCACTTTTTATAAAGATCCAATACAGGAAAAAAGTAAGAAGAACACGGAAAAGGAAAAATAACCCTAGCAAAACTCTCAGCAATATCGATTGAATATCGAAGAAAACAGTGACGTAAGTCTCGACAACGTCATCATTTTCGACCTTCACAACCGACTTAGGCACCGTCACCGGCTTCACGTCCTTGCTTTGATTTGAAGATTTCTTTCACAGGAACACCAAAAGCCCAAATATGATTACTACAGTAGTTAGCACGATGAGAAGCAACAAATTCGAAACAAAATGGGTGAGGTGCACACAGGAACCTACACACAAACATACAATAAACGTAATATCTAGTATAGAGGTAGTTAAATAAAATAGAGAGTAAATCATCATATTTCTATATGATATTTGATCTATCTTATTATCAGTCTTGTTCAAACTTAAGATTGATGTTGTGTATATCTTTAAGGTTAAATTTTTTGAGTAACTCCTTAATATATATAGTCTAATGATATAAATTCTATTTTCTACTTGCTTAATTTGTGGTCTAAAAAAGAATTATAATACTTTCATCATCCTTATTTCAAACTCTTTATGCATTAACTTAGCAGATGATGATTTGTAATGGTAAAGGGTGAAGAGGTGAAAGAAAAGAATGTTTTGCATAAATAGAGAGTAAGAGATTCGAAAATTTCTAATGATGAAAGATAAAAAGATTACGTTTAAATAAAGGAGGCTATAATTATTGATTGTGCATGACATGTAGGATCATACCATGACTAATGTAAGATATGATCATTCACACAAGTAGAGTACATCAAAATATCATCAAATTAACAACCACACACTTACCAATAAGACTTTTGAAAACATGATTCATCAATCTTATAAAAGTACCTGGGGAATTAATCAAGCCTAAAGACATGACAAACACTCATATAGATCAAATTTGGTGTTGAAAGTCGTTTTCTGCTCATCCCCTTCTCTCATCCTTATTTGGTGATCCCCACTCCTCAAATCAATTTTTGAAAACACATTAGAACCATGCAATTTGTGACACCCTTCTACCCCAAATCCTTAAATTAAAATAATCAAATAAATAAAAAGGAAGACAAGGTAAGATAAAACCAAGGAAACTCAATTCGTAGTAAGGATAAAAGGTTCACATGTTCATTATCATGTTCAAATATTAAGTACACATAAAAAAATTATCACATAATTTATTAATGTTGATCTAAACACGTCATTCATGTATTTGACACTTATTTCAAATATATAAATCATTTTCATTTCTGTATACATCTAGTGAGTTATTGATATGCCCATCATTTTCAAATATTTAAGATGCAAAAATACGTATAAAAAGACATAGAACTACTATTCTAAATCCCAAGTCCCGATGTCACACAAATCAGAGTAAGACTCCGCCTCTTCAAAACTCGGCACCACGAGTGGTCTCAACATTACCTAAAAGAAATCCATAAGAGAGTACGATGAGAAATAACATTCAATCATATATAAATGTAGATAGTACACCAAATCCCACCCATTATCGTACCCAATTACTAACAATTAATAAAATACTCATATATCAATCACACGTTTCAATGCATTCAAAATCAATCACATTCCATTCATGTTTACAAAATGCACATGTTCGCACAATGCATATGCTCATCACCGCACCTAAGAGTCTCGATTCAGAACTCCACACCATGGGCGAACTTCCTCAATCCCCTTAGTTATCACTAATGATGGCCACACCGTTAAACACCCCATATGGCCGGTGTGTCGCACAGTTAAACACCACCTATGACCTGTGCGAAGACATTCTACTCAACTGTTAAACACCACCTATGGCCGGCGTGTAGCATAGTTAAACATCACCTGTGGCCCATGTATATGAATGTCCCCCATCATTAGCCCACCTTGTTAAACACCACTTTTGACTAGAGTCTCCTGTTAAACACCACATATGGCCAGGGTATTATAGCCACGTCTGGCTTCTCATGCATCTCATGTCCATGCTCAATGCATTCTCATCCACATTCTCATTCTCAAGATTCATACATCATTCACACAGTCCATAATCATGCCAAAATCATAACAATTTAGCCATCATTACCATATATCATTTATAAGGACGCTCAGAAACGCACATAAAACACCATTAAATTTCACCCAATTTCACTATTATACACAAGAGTCCCAAATTGAACCTCAACCATGAATAACCATGAACAACCACGAGAATCAAGTAATTAAGACAATTAATCATACAATTTCAAACGAAAATCACATTAAGACAAAACGTTAATCCAAGAATTTAATCCCTTTCAAATGCCACAAGAAACCATACAATAACAATTATTAACAAGGGCCATAGGGAAGGCTCTACTGCTCTTTCTTATGTAAATGAAACCCAAATAATGAGATAGAACTGACATCTATGCATACTTGAAAACATAACGAAGAAAACATGTTCATCAAAGTCATTCTTCTTGTTCCTTTGGGATTCTCTCTAGAGGTTTTCCTTCATACTAAAGGCAACCGATTACATTATCAATTAAGTCAATCAAAACTGCGGTATACATTGACGAATCTTTTCTACCGATTAAAATATTTTTAGAACATAATAACCAAACAAATTTGAGAATTTAGATCCTAGAGGGACTTAGGGATTGCCCTCACTACCCATACACCCCCGCATTCACATATAATCGAACCCATGTCCCCCGTACCTTAGATGCGAAGAACAGCGAGGATCTGATGCACTGTAGGACGATCTGAACACCCTATCTCCTCCTCCTTGCAGGTCTGCATTCTCTCTCCTCTAAGTCTGGCTCTCTGATGCGCAAAACACCAATTAGGGTAATTAGGGTAAACTGATTAACCCTTGTCTAATATTTTAGCTGGGTCGGGTCAACCCCGACCTTCCCGTCAGTGTCCCCCATTAATTCGATTAGTTAAATTAATAAATGAAAATAATTCAGATTAATGCCTCATCAGTTTATGAAACCATCAGCTCCTCCATTAAAATAAAATTAAATGTAAATATTTAAATACTAAATAAATTTTCTACCATCAATAAGAATAATAACAATAATAATAACATTTCAGTTTCAAAATGCAATTATTTAATAAAATAATTTCCTGCAGCAATTAATAATTAAAATAAAATTGATAATAATAAGAATGATTTAATTTATTTTCTAAAAAAATAATTAAATAATTTTTAGGATGTTACAATTTCTCCCTTCCTAAAGAGAATTCGTCCTCAAATTACCTGAAACGAATAGGTCAGGATAGAACTCCCTCATCTTCTCCTCAAGCTACCAAGTAGCACTTTCCGGTGTAGCTCCACCCCAAATTACCTGAACTAAAGGAATTTCCTTACCTCGAAGTTGTTTCACCATTCGATCTTCAACTCTCACGGGTATGGTTTCCATCGTCAAGTTCTCCTTCACCTCAAGATAATTCGACTTGATCACATGCGAAGGATCGTGAATGTACTTTTGGAGTTGAGAAACATGGAAGACATTATGAAGATTCGAAAGATGTGGTGGCAAAGCAATTTTGTAGGAGATACTACCGACTCTTTTAAGAACCAAGAAAGGACCGATGAAACGAGGTGTAAGCTTTTTAGACTTCAATGCCCTACCAACCCTAGTCCACGGAGTGACTTTCAGAAATACATGATCTCCTTCTTTGAATTCTAAGTATTTCCTCCTCTTATCCGCATAACTCTTCTGCCTACTCTGTGTTGTCCTCATCCTTTCCTGAATCAATCTAACCTTATCAGTGGTTTGTTGAACTATATCCGACCCTAACACAAAGTTTTCTCCCGGCTCACACCAACATAAAGGAGTCCTACACCTCCTACCGTGCTATACTAATACTAGAATGATAACTGTTATTATAAGTAAACTCTATCAAAGGCAATAAGCTATCCCAACTACCCCTTGGTCTAGCACACAGGCTCTAAGAAAATCCTCCAAAGATTGGATAGTTCTCTCGGTTGACCATCAATTTGCGGGTGATAAGCTGAACTTAATCTAAGCTAGGTTCCTAAGGCACTTTGTAAACTCTCCCAAAATCTAGATGTGAATCTAGGGTCTCTATCTGATACTATGCTAGATGGTACCCCATGCAGCCTTACAATCTCACTGATGTAAATCTTAGCAAGTTTTTCTAAAGGATATCTAATGTTAATAGGTAAAAAATGTGCACTATTAGTCAATCTATCTACAATAACCCAAATAGAGTCATGTCCTCTAACAGTCCTAGGCAAAACAACCACAAAATCCATAAAAATGCTATCCCACTTCCACTCAGGTATACTTAGAGGTTGAAGTAGTCCCGAAGGTTTCTGATGTTCTACCTTAGCCTTCTTACAAACTAGACAAGCACTAACAAAGTCTGCTATATCTCTCCTCATCCTAGGCCACCAAAACATCTTCTTGAGATCTTGATACATCTTAGTTACTCCAAGATGGAAACTAAGCTTACTCCTATGGCCTTCCTCAAGAATCAAACGCCTAAGATCAGGTTTACTAGGTACACAAACTCTATCACCAAATCTCATTACCCTATCTACACCCAAGGCGAATTCTCCACTACTACCTTGATTTATAGCTTCACGTCTAGCAACCAAAACTGAATCCTTTAATTGAGCTTCTTTAATCTCTTTCAAAAGATCATTACTTATACGAATCATTCCTAATTTTACACTACTAGGAGTCACCTCACAAGCCAAGTTCAAATCACTAAACTGGGTTAAGAGATCCATCTCTCTAATCATCAACGAAGATACATGGAGAGATTTTCTACTTAATGCATCCGCTACGACATTAGTCTTACCTGGGTGATAACTCAAGTCAAAATCATAATCCTTAAGAAATTCTAACCATCTCCTCTGCCTCATGTTGAATTCCTTCTAATCAAACAAGTACCTAAGGCTCTTATGATTACTAAAGACCTCAAACTTAGAACCATATAGGTAACGTCTCCAAATCTTAAGAGTAAAAACTACAACTGCTAACTCAAGATCATGGGTAGGGTAGTTCCTCTCATGGACCTTCAATTGCCTAGAAGTATAAGTCACAACCTTACCCTCTTGCATCAGCACTACGCCTAAACCCATCCTTTACACATCACAATATACCATAAAAGATTTACTAAGATCCGACAAAACTAAAACTGGTGCACTAGTCAATTTCTCCTTGAGGGTTTGGAAACTATGTTCGCACTTACTATTCCATACAAAAGCAACCCCCTTCCTAATCAACTCAGTTAAAGGTAATGCTATCTTAGAGAATCACTCTATAAACCTCCTATAATATCTAACCAACACAAGGAAACTCTTAATCTCACTCACTGACTTAGGGGTCTCCCACTTAAGAACGACTTCTATCTTAGAAGGATCAACACCTATACCTCCCCTAGAAATCACATGACCTAGGAAACTCACTTCCTCTAACCAAAAGTCACACTTAGATAACTTAGCATACAATTTTTTATCCCTAAGAACCTGAAGTACTACCTCTAAGTGTTCCTCATGCTCCTCTCTAGTCTTGGAGTAAACTAGTATGTCATCTATAAAGACAACTACAAATTTATCCAAGTAGGGATGAAAAATTCTATTCATGTAATCCATAAAAATAGTAGGAGCATTAGTCACACCAAAAGGCATTACCAAATACTTGTAATGTCTATACCTAGTCCTAAAAGCAGTCTTAGGTATATCTTCCTCCTTAACTCTAATCTGGTGGTAACCCGACCTAAGATAAATCTTACTAAACATGCATGCCCCTACCAACTGGTCCATAAGGTCATCTATTTTGGGCAATGGATACTTATTCTTAATAGTTACCTTATTCAATTGTCGGTAGTCTATGCACAACCTCATGACTCCATCCTTCTTCATCACTAATAGTACAGGTGCTCCCCAAGGTGATACACTGGGTCTTACAAATTTCTTTTCCAACAAATCCTCTAATTGTTTCTTAAGTTCAGCCAATTCTAAGGGTGACATCCTATAGGGTGCAGCTGAAATAGGTCCCATCCCTAGTGCTAAGCCTATAGAAAACTCTATCTTTCTCTCAGGTGGTAACCTAGACATATCCTCAAAAAATACATCAGTGAAACCACATACAACAGGCAGATTACTCACAATAGCACTACTCTCAGAACTCAAAGAAGTTAGTAAAATGTATACTTGGGCATCTTCTCTCAAAGACACCTTAACCTGGTTGGCATTCAAAAAGTCTTTGCTCTCCCTCACAGAAGGTTGACCGAAAATAATAGTCTTATCAGCACAATTCAATACGACATGGTTGGAAGATAACTAGTCCATACCCAGAATAATGTCTAGTCGACTCAGAAGTAAAAACAGGGCCACTAGTTGGCCTCTCTACAATCAATACAGAGGACAATGAAGACACAGGCAATTTAAGTTTAGACACACAAGCATGTGATACGAAGGAATGAGTCGCACCAGAATCATACAACATGATCAAAGGAGTCCCATCAATGAAACACACAACTTGGATTAAGTCATCGGATTGAGCGGCTTCAGTACCACTCAAGGCAAATACTATTCCAATAGCTTTCGGCTTACTGGCACTTCTGCTAGTACTTCCACTTGCCACCGCAGACTCTTGCCTTGCACGAGGACAATCGCGAGAAATGTGCCCCCGCTCGTTACATCTGAAGCAAGTAACATCTCTAGCTTCGCACTGGTACGCATGATGTCCCAGTCTTCCACACCTATAATAATTAATGGGAGGAGTAGAACCCATACTTCCTCTCCTAGATGCCTGGCTTATAGCTGGAGCTTGACTCCTCCTCTGAACTGAACCTTTACTGCCTCCTTTGACATTAGAGTTTCCAACAGAACGAGAATAAGGCTTACTCCTACTAGATGAGCCATGCTTACTTTGATCCCTTATTGGTCCTCCGCTCCTATAATGGGCAACTCTAGCACGATTGTCCTCATCATACACCCTACATTTGTTCGCCAATTCATGGAATCGAGCAATACCCTGATAGTTGAAGACCTGCTTGATTTCGGGGCGTAGGCCACTGATGAACTTCACACACTTTGCTTCCTCATTCACAGCACCTTCATAGGTAGGATAGAACCGAACCAGTGCCTCAAACTATACATAGTCCTCCACAGTATCATCTCCTTGCTTCAGCTCAAGGAACTCAACCTACTTCTTGTTGCAAATGTCAATAGATGTAAAATGTCACTTTTTACATCAGTTAGAATGTAACTGATCTAAAGTCATGTTTTACATTGATTAGAATTACATATAAATGTCCTTTTACATCGATTGAATTTCCAACCAATGTAAAAAGTGAAATATAACACCTTTAGGTGCATTAAATTTGCATCTTTTCCGACACCAAAAGTCGAAGTTCCTATTTTGCTCTCATTTTTTTCTATGTTTCTCCACTCTACCACTACCATTTTGTGGTCGCGATCACCCTACCAAGACTAAGTCATACAGGAATATTTTTGTGCATGGGTGTTTTCACCATGGCCACCACTACCCCTAGTGGGTGTTTTTGCCATGGCCGCTACAACATAGGGTTCACGATGGCAATGGTTGTTTTGTGTCATGGCCACCATTGCATTTCGTTAGCCATTATGGTAGTGGTTGTTTTTGCCATGGCCGTCATGGGAGTGGTTATTTTTGCCGTGAGCACGATGGTGGTTTTCTTCTTCATTTGTCTTTTAAATTTATTTGATGGAATTTTTATGTTTAGGTTCTTGATTTTGCCTCTTTTTAGAGGTGTATTGATAACTCTATATCATCTCCTTAAACCAATTGCATTATTATCATTGAGGTAAGTGATTTTTTTATTTTGATAGTAATTATTGGATTGTATAGTTGCATGGATGGCCACATAGAGTATAGTTGGACCTTGTATGATGAGATTATTTAATAAATTACTATGTCTTGTCATGAATGACCATATAGAGCATATTTGGGCCTAGTATAATGATTTTATTTAATAAATTGTTATATCCTATCATCAATGGACATATAAAGCATAATTAGCCTTTGGATGATGATTTTATTTAATAAATTAATATGTCCTTTCATGAATGGCCACGTAGAGCTTAGTTAGTAGGCCTTGTAAAATATTTTTTTATAAATTTGTATCACCTCCTTACATGAATTACCACAAAGATCATAATTGGTCCTATTGTTATATTAGAATTAAAGAGACATTTTTTTAGATATATTATAATTAAAAAATCATTTTTTAGATATCTTGACCACCAAATCAAATATGCACTTAATTTGAATCAAGCATTATTTGACTCAACTTGTCATGGTCAATTGACCTTGATTTGACAACAAAGTAAAAACTGTTATTAATTTTGAGATAAACTTAGTTTGACTAAAGTTGTCATGACCTACCATAGTTTGAGCATTAAATTAAACATACACTTAATTTTGAGTTGAACTATGTTTGACTTAACTAACCATGACTAATTGACTACTAAATAAAACATGTCCTTAATTTGTATCAAGCTTGATTTGATTCAACTAATCATGGTCATTTACCATCAAATAAAACATATGCTTAATTTTGAGTCAAACCAAGTTTGACTCAACTAACCATAGTTGTTGACCATGATTTTTAAGGAAAAGATAACATACAAGAATAGGAGGATGAATTGTATGCGTGTCATTTTTTAAAGCATTTTGCAAAATTGAAGGATTTAAAAACACAATTTTATATGGTCGTCCAAAGGAGGGTCAAAATAAAAGAATGTAGGATAAGAGAGAAAAATACATAGAGATTATACTGATTCACTCTTTCAACAAAGTTATGTTCAATCCTTTCAACACAAAGAAATTTCACTAAGCCTACTTGACTTATAACAAGTATTTTCTACCTCTCCAGGTATTCCAATCCTTGTAATATACCTGATTACAAGAAACACAAGTATTATTTCAGACTTAGCCTCTTCAGGCCATCACACTAACTCAGTAGAGTTTTTACAAAAGAGTAACTCACCTAGTGAGCGTTTATAATACAGAGTACAATCTTTACTTCTCTTCATAAAGAAAGCTTTACAAGCATGTTGTTTAAAGTGTAAGAGAGTGGTTTTTCTTTCTTGATAGAATGTGTTATAGTTTAGCTACTCCTCTTTCAAGCTTGATAGATCCCTTTATATAGTACGTGAAAATTTGAATGTTGCTTTTTTGCATGAATGAGTGGTTGGATTTGCATTAAATGTTACTTGATTACTTCAAGCAATATTTTTGTAGAGACTCATCTTTTTCTAAAGATAGATAAAGGTTGTGTTAAGAAAAAACTGCTTTTCTCTAAATTCTAAGTGATGTCACTAAGAAAGCTTATGCTAGTTCCTTTTGAATTAAGTCATAATTTGGGCTTCCTTTCATCAAACTTGACTTGTATTATAAAATCTTTGTTGATATTCTTCATCAATCTAAAAGTTTAGCATGTGCTCAAACAGTATATTAGGTAGACATTTGAACGTTGGATCTAGATAACCAACTCTTTATATGAATGAAAGAGTTCACGAGACAAGATAAGCAAGACAAACAATACTTTATGCTTTTATGAGAGATTCTTCCTAATTGGAACAATACAATCATTCCACATTTGGGATGATCTCTTCTTTAGAAGGTGATAATGCTATTGAAACACTATCAAAATTACTAGATTTTCCTTTCATTTTCAGTGTAGGGACTAACCTAGGTCGAATTTTTTAAGGACACAATCATGCAATGCCTAACCTTGTGAACAGAAACCAATTTGAATTCAAAAGGGAGGGTTTGGATGTAAAAAAAAATTATGCAGAAAACAAACAAAATTTGAAAATAGAATTATGTAACATCAATCCAAGGATCCAATCATGTAATTTTGTTATCACAACTCACATAAGGGTGAAAAATTCATATCAACTCAAGATTCATTAGATAATCATCTAACATTTGACCATACATATTGATATCAAAATCGTAGTCCCTAATTAGCATGGATTTAAGCACACAATTGGTTGATTTCAGGTGATCAATTGATTACCTAACCTTGATTAGATTGGGATTAATCAATTTTAACCTAACACAATCCAAAATCTCAAACAAAATCATAATCATGAAAACGGGTTAGGAATTGGAAAGAAAAGAAAGATATAACAAAATTTGTATAATAAACAATTCAAGAACTCAAACCTAATCACAATCATGGAACCTTAAATTGATATGAGAGCTTATCCTTCCATGATAGTCGTTATTTAAAATGCAGCACAAAATACAAAGAAAACCTAGAGGAGGTGAGAGGAGAGAGAATAGAGAGAATAGAGAGGAAACTTATGATTCAAGAAACCTCCAAAATCCAAGTGTGTAAAATCTGAAAAACATCTCTCTTAACCTTACTAACCAACTAATATTTATTACATGCTTTAAATGACAAGGAAGATGGTTTGGGTCAAAGGAATTTTCAACCTAAAGGGCCACCAACTAAGGTCCCAAAATTGGGCCAGAATATACAAAGAAAGGCTCAACAGAGTGGGTGTAGAGGCCGCAACTTCATGCATAATTTTGACTCTAAATACAGTTGAATTTGGTTGAGTCGAAAAGAGAGAAATTGTAGATCTTTGTCTTATCTTTCCAAAGCCATCAAGATTATTCAATTTGGAAGTTTGTAGCTCTAGATATGATCTTTACAAGATAGCAACATCATAATGAAAATTAAGTCCGAAAATAAGTAAAGATTAGCAACTAAAATCAATTAACTCTAATTAACCAAGACTCAACCAATGTGTCAATATTAACCATAAAATGATGTCAAATATGTCCAATATAAGTCACTATTAAGTGTCTCAAAAATGCTATATTAGATGACAGGAACATCTTTAGACGCTGAGTTCTTCTTTGGACCATTGACTATGTCTTTGGATGTTGAGTCCCTCTATGGATGTTGAGACCTTATCTATGGATGAAAAATATATCATTTAGATGGAAAGTGACTATGGATGCTGGGAATGTCTGAGTATGTCATTTGGGTAGTGAGTCTCTCTATGAATGCTTGGAATGTCCTTTGGATGATGATTGACTCTATAGATGTTGAGTACATCTCAGCACATCCTTTGGATGGTAAATGCATCTATGGACGATGAGATCCTTATGGACATAATAAATGAACTTCTTTTAAAGTTAATTTCCCTTAAATAGATGTGTTTTAACCTTTAAGTCCAATAAACTGTAGTTCTTCTAAAATCTAGAGAATAGTGGTTAATCATAATATATTATCCATTTTCATAATATTTCTTATCATTAAAATACTTGGATCATTTTGAATTCATTGTAACTTCTCCTAAATAAAAGCTTTAATTGTGATAGATTACACAAAGCAAAGGTTCCATAACAAAATTAGGCAAGTTGGAGTTTATCCTGTTGTTTTAGTTTTAATGCCAAGTCAAATGCATCAAATAGGTCAAACCCAACTAGCCACTAAGGAGCACTTTCAATTTCACCCCTTATAAAATCACCACCAGAGAAACCATATCCTTCATCACTCAAGTCCTACACTTATGCATCCATGTTCTCACTTGTCTCTACAATTGGAACCTCTATAATCACGATATTCCCACCATAAGGTTCACCTTTCTCTTCCATTTTTTCCTAATCTCTTTTGTCTTCCCCACCAACCCTTACCAAACTATCTATACTCAAAACAACAACTTCTGATACTCTACTCATAAAAGTGTAGTCTCAATGTTCTTATCACAATCTTAATAATTAAAATTGAAATTCAAACAATTCTTTAGATCCAAATAGAAATGTTGCTTCTTAGAATTACTTTAATCTCCCCATCCCCTTTCTCATATTCTACCTTCATGAACATTGTCACAACCTGATTTGTGACTTTCAAGGCTTCATACCTGTCTTACCTTGAGGAGAGATTGAAACAAGGCGAGTCAGAGTCCTGTCGACTATTGGACCATCGAAACCAACTCGGATGCTTGGTTGGAGTCGCCACCGGCGTTTTTTTAGAGAACGCTAGGAAACCTAATGGGAAAAGGCTGGTTTTCAAATCGAGGATGAGTTCGGGAGTCGGTTGCGCATTGGGGACACAAGGTGCCCCAACACGCCTATCACCTGATAGTTACCCTTAACTGGTTGGAGGGAGCGAGGGCGACATTTGGGCTTTGATCTTGTTTCCCTAAGGGGTGAGCACATTGATGAGCAGGACAGGATTAGGGTGTATTGGGTTTTTTTGGGTTTGTGACTTGACAAGAATGTATCTCTTATGCCTACATACCCCGATAGTCGGGGGATAAAGTGTGGGTTTGTGACTTGACAAGAGGGTAATAAAAAAGTGTGGGTTGGAGGGGAGTGAACTGTCTATTGGCATCCAAAGAACCTTGAAAATTATCATGACTTCGGATAGAAATAAGTACCTTTTATTGTGGAACTTGACAGAAATTGTCTCCTACTCCTACGTATCTCCTTTTGCAATAGAGAATTCAAAGTTTATGTAGTTCTTGCTTAGGGTGATCCTTTTGTCGACGAATGCTCCTATTATACTTGTAGTCTCTGAAGGATGAGAACCAACTATGTAGCATCTATATCGAGAATTCATGTATTGTGGACTGTCCAATGGCGTCCAAAGAAGGCTAACTCTTCATGAGGTGATTGTGTGATTTTTCAAGGCAAAAGAGCCCCTAGGATAGAGTGGACTGTCCATTAGCGTCCAAAGAGGGTTAACTCCTCATGAGGTAATTGTGTGATTTTTCAAGGTAAAAGAGCCCTTAGGATAGAGTGGACTATCCATTGGCATCCAAAGAGGGTTAACTCCTCATCAGGTAATTGTATGATTTTTCAAGACAAAAGAGCTCCTAGGATAGAGTGGATTACATAGCTAGTCTGGCCATTTGCAGTCTTAGGGGTATTAAACTACCCTATAGACATACATATGATATAGTATTACACTATCCTACGGACATGCATACGAGATTTTAGCATTAACCTGGAATCCAGAAGGTTTGGCATTGGGTTTTTCCTTCTCCTTTTTCTCTGGTAGCACTTCTTGAATGGAACCATCTTTCCCTTCCTGTCTTCCACTCTCTTTTCTCCCAATCATTTTCGACCATTTTTACTTCGTCTTGGGGCCTTTTATAGGCTTTGAGGCTGATCTGGTTCCACTCCTCCATGATCCCACGATTCTTGGTTCCACTCCTCCATGGTCCCAGGATTCCTTCTTGGACATTGTGAGTAGCTAACTCCACTACCTCCATGATCCCCTCTTCGACACGAGTCAGTGGAGACGTGTGCTGAAGACTTAATTCTGGATAGATTCGGGTTTCCACAAACATTAACTTGTACCTTTACAATCATATAAGTATGCCAAGAGTACGATAGATGAAGCATACAATAACAACCATCGTATATGTAATGCTTGTCTAGAACATTTTTGACAATTGTTGCTATGGTGACATCTAAAAGATGAATAAAAAAGTTACACATGTTGAATAGACAATAAAAAAAATGAGTTGTCATGCAAAGGATACATGATTATTGTAGAAAAATAAATTGAGAATTTCACTGTATGTTAAAATAAGATACACATGTCATGAGTTAAAACATTTTGAATTAATAAGAGTACAAGTTTAGTTTAACCATATTACGATTAACTATATAAAACAAAAAGCTTAAAATGATAATTTGTAGAATTTCATAGAAGCTACGACAATTAGTGTTACTCATTATCTAATGATAGAAATTTTCTTTTTTAAATTCGAGCACATGGTCGATTTAAATTACAACTTTATAAAATTTTCTATTCATAAATTGTTATTAATTTTTTAATTATTTACACTTATTGATATTATACTTTTATAATAATAAAAAATATTTTATATAATTAGTTGAGTTTGAGTTTATCAACTTCGGACAATAGATGTTCATATTTGGTTTTGTCTTGAATTTGCCAAGTGAAGGGACCCTAATCTATAGGATTATACATATGATGGTGTAGAGTAAAGGAAAAACTTAAATGAGAAGAAAATATTATTAAAGAGAAAATTTATTATCTTAATATAAAATAAAAAAAATAGAATATATAAGCCAAAGAGACTAAAAAAAATACAACAAAGTTGTCCAATATTTAACAAAATGGTTGGTTCCTCTAAAACAATCATGACCAAATATTCCCTCACAAATGAAAAATTTTGTTAATATCTCAGATCGAGTCCGAATATGACCAAAGTAGAACTTAAGTTAGGCTCAACACAAATTCAACCATTTGTAATTTCATCTTTCATAAGAATTATCATACACATTCAATATTTAAGCATAAGGAAAATTATGTTCACATTCCATGAATTTGAAACAAGTAACCACTACTAATATTAAAACAAAGATAAGAAAGAAAATTAGGATATGCTTGGAAAATACATAGCAAAAATAAAGGCTATAAACTCATGAGCGCTAGTGAATTAACATCAATACCAGGTTATTCAATTAGTGTTTGAGTTTGCTCGTTCTTTTCAAATACAAAAATTTTATGCATAATACCATATTCAGATAACACATGTAACATGTATGTATGTTAGCAGCATTATGTGTATATAGTTAATATTTTATAAATTTGTAACTTTAATAAGATTGAGCAATTAATACAAACTCACTGCATGAAGAACATCCACGATGACATCATACTACATTTTTTCAAATGAAGCGAAAGCACGTGATTCTTAATAGGTCGAGGTATTCAAGCTAAACATCATAAATTGTTAGAACATATTAAAACATGCAAAACATAAAATTATTAGAGAAACAATAATGAAATACCTGTAAAGCCTTGTCAATAGAATGTTGATTAACAGGAAGCATAGGATTTGTGTAGTCTCCACAAATTCATAAAAGTATATAAATATAACCAAGCACTAACATATAGCACTCTATCTAGAGAACATTTACAAAATGGAATCCTATTTGCACACTTCCCATGGTTACCAACAAGGTATTTCTTTTAGCAAATTTGTTATAACAATTTTAGGTCTTTTGAAATATTAAATGTAAATAGTTCTATCGCGAAGGGAGCAAGATCCAAAGATGAAGCATCATGTGAAATCATTAAAATGACATGATTTACATTCATCTGGTAAAGCATTTAAAAGAACCATGAAAAATCACTAAGAACATGTCCAGATTTTATTAATTATAAATACTTTTCCAGAAATAGCCGCTTGAAGTTATCCCAGTTCACATGAGTACCTTCACCAATCATCTTCTGAAGGGTACTCTGCCACCAGAAGCCAACATCTCCAAATAGCATGAAGGCGGCCGAAGGCGGCCAAAGTCACCTCTATATCAGCGGGCATTCCATAGCTTGGAATATCTTCTCTACTTCAAAGATCCAGTCAGCAGCACCATCCGAGTCGTAACCCCCACGGAACATAGGTGGATTGTTCCCTTGGAACCGAGCAAGCCAGTCCACCTCTTGGCATTGGTTTAGATTACCAATAACCTGAGCCACGGCCATCAAGGCATCAGCAATAGCATGATCGTTTCTACCTCCTCCAGTCAAAATAGGACAAATCAATCAAGACAATCATTACACCCAATCAGCATCACCGTTCAGCACAACAAAAGCATAGTAAACACATAACTCATGGCCGATGAATTGACCTGCTCTGATACCACTAAATGTGACACTCTTCTATCCCAAATACTTAAATTAAAATAATTAAATAAATAAAAAGGAAGACAAGGTAATAGATAAAACCAAGAAAACTCAATTCGTATTAAAGATAAAAGGTTCAAATATTAAGTACACATCAAAAAATTATCACATAAATTATTAATGTTGATCTAAACACGTCATTCATGTGTTTGACACTTATTTCAAATATATAAATCATTTTCATTTCTGTATACATCTAGTGAGTTATTGATATGCCCACCATTTTCAAATATTTTAGATGCAAAAGTACGTATGAAAAGACATAGAATCACTATTCTAAATCCTAAGCCCCGATGTCACACAAATCAGAGCAAGACCCCGCTTCTTCAAAACCCGGCACCACGAGTGCCCTCAACATTACTTAGAAGAAAACCACAAGAAAATACGATGAGAAATAACATTCAATCATATATAAATGCAAATAGTACCCCAAATCCCACCCATTATTGTACCCAATTACTAACAGTTAACAAATACTCATATATCAATCACATGTTCCATCACATTCAAAATCAATCACATTTCATTCATGTTTACAAAATGCACATGCTCGCACAATGCATATGCTCATCACCACACCTAAGAGTCTCGATTCAGAACTCCACACCATGGGCAAACCTCCTCAATCCCCTTAGTTATCACTAATGATGGTCACACCGTTAAACACCCAATATGGCCGGTGTGTCACACAGTTAAACACCACCGATGGCCTGTGCGAAGACATTCTACACAACCGTTAAACACCACCTATGGTCGGCGTGTAGCATGGTTAAACATCACCTATGGCCCATGCATATGAATATACCCATCACTAGTGTACCCTGTTAAACACCACTTTTGTACCCTGTTAAACACCACTTTTGACCATGGTCTCCTGTTAAACACCACATATGGTCAGGGTATTATAGTCACGTCTTGCTTCTCATGCATCACATGTCCATGCTCAATGAATTCTCATCCACATTCTCATTCTCAAGATTCGTACATCATTCATACAGTCTATAATCATACCAAAATCATATCAATTTAGTCATCATTACCATAAATCATTTATAAGGACGCACAAAAAACGCAATAAAACGCCATTGAATTCCACCCAATTTCACCATTATACACAAGAGTCCCAAATTGAACCTCAACCATGAATAACCATGAACAACCACGAGAATCAAGTAATTAAGACAATTAACCATACAATTTCAAACAAAAAACACATTAAGACAAAACTTTAGTCCAAGAATTTAATCCCCTTCAAATGCCACAAGAAATCATACAATAACAATTATTAATAAGGGTCATAGGGAAGGCCCCTGCTGCTTTTCTTATGTAAATGAAACCCAAATAGTGAGATAGAACTGACATCTCTGCATACTTGGAAACATAATAAAGAAAACATGTTCATCAAAGTCATTCTTCTTGTTCCTTTGGGATTCCCTCTAGAGGTTTTCCTTCACACTAATGGAAACCAATTATATTATCAATTAAGTCAACCAAATCCGCGATACACATTGACAAATCTTTTCTACCGATTAAAACATTTTTAGAACATAATAACTAAAAAAAATTGAGAATTTAGATCCTAGAGGGACTTAGGGATTTCCCTCACTACCCGAACACCTCCGCATTCACATATAACCGAACTCATCTCCCTCGTACCTTAGATGTGAAGAACAGCGAGGATCTGATGCGGCTCTAGGACAATCTGAACACCCTAGCTCCTCCTCCTTGTAGGTCTGTGTTCTCTCTCTACTAAGTCTGGCTGTCTGACGCGCAAAACACCAATTAGGGTAAACTGATTAACTCATGTTTAATATTCTAGCTATGTCGGGTCAACCCCAACCCACCCATCAGAGCGTCCCCGTTAATTTGATTAATTAAATTAATAAATGAAAATAATTCATATTAATGCCTCATCAGTTTATAAAACCATCAGCTCCTCCATTAAAATAAAATTAAATGTAAATATTTAAATACTAAATAAATTTTCTATCATCATTAAGAATAATAACAATAATAATAACATTTCAGTTTCAAAATGAAATTATTTAATAAAATAATTTCCTGCAGCAATTAATAATTAAAATAAAATTGATAATAATAAGAATGATGTAAATTATTTTTTTAAAAAAATAATTAAATAATTTTTAGGTTGTTACAATTCCCCCTCCTAAAAGAGAATTTGTCCTCGAATTTACCTAAAACGAATAAGTCCGGATATGACTCCCTCATCTTCTCCTTAAGCTCCCAAGTAACACTTTCCGGTGTAGCGCCACCCTAAATTATCTAAACTAAAGGAATTTCCTTACCTCGAAGTTGTTTCACCATTCGATCCTCAACTCTCATCGGTATGGTTTCCACCATCAAGTTCTCCTTCGTCTCAAGATGATCCGACTTGATCACATGCGAAGGATCGTGAATGTACTTTCGGAGTTGAGAAACATGGAAGACATTATGAAGATTCGAAAGATGTGGAGGCAAATCAATTTGGTAGACGATGCTACTGACTCTTTTAAGAACCAAGAAAGGACCAATGAAACGAGGTGTAAGCTTTTTAGACTTCAATGCCCTACCAACCCTAGTCCACGGAGTGACTTTCAAAAATACATGGTCTCCTTCTTTGAATTCTAAGTGTTTCATCCTCTTATCCGCATAACTCTTCTACCTACTCTGTGTTGTCCTCATCCTTTCCTGAATCAATCTAACCTTATCAGTGGTTTGTTGCACTATATTTGGCCCTAACACAAGGTTTTGTCCCGGCTCACACCAACATAAAGGAGTCCTACACCTCCTACCATACAAAGCTTCATAGGGTGCCATACTAATACTAGAATGATAACTGTTAGTATAAGTAAACTCTATCAAAGGCAATAAGCTATCCCAACTACCCCCTTGGTCTAGCACACCGCTCTAAGCAAATCCTCCAAAGATTGGATAGTTCTCTCGGTTTGACCATCAGTTTGCGGGTGAAGAGCTGAACTTAATCTAAGCTGGGTTCCCAAGGCATTTGATAAACTGTCCCAAAATCTAGATGTGAATCTAGGGTCTCTATCTGATACTATGCTAGATGGTACCCCATGCAGCCTTACAATCTCACTAATGTAAATCTTAGCAAGTTTTTCTAAAGGATATCTAATGTTAATAGGTAAAAAATGTGCACTCTTAGTCAATCTATCTACAATAACCCAAATAGAGTCATGTCCTCTAACAGTCCTAGGCAAAGCAACCACAAAATCCATAAAATGCTATACCACTTCCACCCAGGTATACTTAGAGGTTGAAGTAGTCCCGAAGGTTCCTAATGTTCTACCTTAGCCTTCTGACAAACTAGAGAAGCATTGACAAAGTCCGCTATATCTCTCCTCATCCTAGGCCATCAAAATATCTTCTTGAGAAGGAGGCAAAGGGGATAGATCCATCATTAAGTGAGTTTTATTTTCGCACACATCGAAAAAAGGATCAAAGTTGGGTGGATCTTCATGCAAAATCTACTTACGTATGTTTTCATATGTCAAGTGCTACCACAGTACCTGCCGTCATCTTATATTTTTGCCATCATTCCTATCTTTATATGAAATTCAAATAGGTTTGAGCATAGTACGTAGGTATTCATTCTATTATATATCTCTAATATTTTTCTCTTGGCTGAAATTTGTATGATGTAGGAGAAGTTTGAAAAAAGAAAATTCGAACTATCTTCTAAAAATTCAACGTTTGCACTGGGAGAAGAAGGAGCTGATAGTCAATCGCCCACAGATCACATGCCTTCTGATTTTGATATATGGGTAAATGCAGTTGGAAAGAAAAAAGGAAGGATATCTAGACTTGGATCCGTAGGAAGAACAATGATTTTGTCTTCAAGTCAACCATTAAAGTCTTTTACTAGTTCAAGGGACGTTGATGCTTTGAGGAGGCAAATTCAAAAATTAAATGAATCACTACAAAGACAAGAGCAAGAAAACTTTGAAATAAGACATGAGTTAACTGAGAATAGGAAACAAATGCATACCTTAATACAATATTTAGGACTTTTTAGCGGCTCTTCTTCTCATCCACCTTCATCTCCTCAACATAATAATGAAAATGAAGACGAAGATTATGATGAAGATAGTGATCAAACCAGATAGGGTGGTGCTTGATATCTCACTTTATTTTTTGAAAGAGGTATGTAGCCTTAGTGCATTTTATTTGTATAGTTGATTGTTATTTCTCTATAATCTACAAGTGAAATTTGAATAACAATTGGCTTTGTTTTCTTTTATTATGATGTAGGACATGTCAGTATGAGTAATATTGTATGTAATCTCCTGCTTGCTAGAGACCCTTTGGATTACCTTTGTAAGTTTTATAGCATATGACTATAGTTAAAATTTTGGACATTATTGATTCTTGTTCTTTAGACTTGTGCAAGCTCATGTGGTGGTTTCTTAAAAACAAACGTTTTAAAAGTTCAGTCTTTATAAAGGTCATTGGTGAAATTCTTCATAAAGAGGAAGAAGACACAGTGAATTGAGCTAAGTTTGAGAATATGGTGCTTCAAAACTTCTAAGGACCCTTCTTGATCTGATAGTTCTTACTTATGCTTTCTCTTAATACATTACCTTAGATATCATTAAGTGCCTTTCTGAGTCACCTTTTTCTATCTATACCACTCATATACTAAGATTCCTGCACATTTTCTTAAAATTAATTTGATATAAAGCACACAGGTTATCCTTATTTGGATACATGGACACTAATCATGTTCAAAATATTAGACATGTGAACACCACATTTTGAGTAGTATTAGTAAGTATTAAACTCCATATTTAAATGATAACTACTGTTGATAGATTGTAATAATATGCTTTAATTATAAGGTTATGAGAACTCTGCAACTACTTCAATAAGCTAGGAGGAACTCGAAGATGCAATTGACCCCATTATTAATGTACCATATTGTATCACATCATTCATATTGGCATAAATTGACTTCTTTTGTGAATATACTATGTTAAATAACTTCATTGGTATATTGAGATATAAATTTCAAAATTTTCCATTGGTCATTAATATTTTTTTAGGACAAAAGAGTTACTCTTCTATTTTCTTTAATAAATATTTTTAAGACAAAAGAGAAATAATATAAAAACTAGAAGTTAGCATTTTAAAAAACATTACAAGCTTTTAAAAAATTATTTACTAAAATAGATCTAACAAAATTTTTAGTTAATAAAAAAATTTAAAACTAGCTAAAATAAGATATGAAATATAATCAACTAATGTTTAATATAACGTTTAAAAAAATTATTATCAAAATAAAAAATAATTAACATAAATTTACAATGTGGGTGGATGTATCTTTATTAATATCGAGATTTTGATTGAAACATCACATCAACAATTGTCTTTAACATTTTATAAATTTGATAAAATTTTTAAATGCTAAAAACATATAAAATTTAATTTATATGAATATTGATTAAATTAAAAAATATAAAAAATTATTATATTTTTAATTAAAAATTATGCAAAAATTACTACATAATCACAATGTGCAAGAAAATTATTTAGGAATAACAAAATTCCCAAGAAATATATCTACAAACTTTCATACGAAAAATTCGCAAGAAATGCTCATGATAAAAATATACTTACGAATTTTCCTACAGACATATTTGTAGGAAATGTTCCTTTCCTACGGGTTTTTCTACGGAAATTTTCATAGAAAATGCTCTTGCTTGTATATCTTCTTGCGAATTTTCTTACTGATTTTTCTACAATTTTTTTTGTAAATTTTCTTACGAATTTTCCTGTGAATTTTGTTGCAAATTTACCCACAGAATCCAAACACTTTCCTACGGATTTAAAATCATAGGAAAATGTTTCCTGCGAAATTTTCCTACGGATTTTTCTGTGAATTTTTTTTACAGATTTTCCTGCAAATGTTCCTACAGATTTTCCTGCGAATTATATCCGTAGATAAATTTCTTGCCGATTTATAATTCGCAAGAAAGAGTTATCTACCAACGATTTTCTTGCAAATTCAAAACCTCAAGAAAATTCACAAGAAAATAACATGTTTTCTGCGAATTTTCCTACGAATTTTTCTACAAATTTTCCTACAGATTTTCTTGCGAATTTTCCTGCGAAATTTTCTGTGAATGTTCCTACAGCTTTTCCTGCAAAATATATCCACAGATAAATTTCTTGCCGATTTATAATTCGCAAAAAAGAATTATCCACCAACGATTTTCCTGTGAATTTAAAGGAAATTTCGCAAGAAACACATTTCCTACGAAATTTTGAGTAAAATTCGTAAAAAAATTCGCAGAAAAATAACACATTTCTAGCAATCTTCGTCACCCAACATTGCAACCGTTGATTAATTGCAATACAAGAATCTCATAGTCTTGATTTCTGCTGTGACTAGAGAAATCCTGACGAGAGAGGATCCTAAAAGTTTATTATAAAATATTTTTAAAATTATTTAGCTGTATAACTTTTTCCTGATAAATCAAATAAAAAATTAAGAAAAAAATAATCCTAAAAAAAATTCTTAATTCGATCTCACCTTAGAAAAAAATAACGACCACGATCTTGTAACATCACAATTGTTGATTAATCATAACACAACAATCCCGTGGTCTTGATTACTGTTGTAGAGAAATTCTCGTTGGAGCTAGATGATCCTAAAAGCTCACTATAGATATATGTATTTAAAATTATTTACCCTTGTAATTTTTCCACTTCGATAAATCAAATACAAATTAAGGAAAAACTTTTATCCTAAAAACGTTCTTGTTTCTCGACTTAAATTAAAAAACACTGATGATAACGAAAAATGTCACATGTTTAAATAAAAACATTGTTTAATTTTCATGCACTATATTAGTATAAACATTTTCATATGATTAATTAAGTAAAAATCATTCAATATGTAATTTTTGAAGTAATTATTATAAAAGTAAATAAATTTATTATAGATGACAATCTATTATTAGATAATAGTGTATTTTTTATATTATCAATACATTTTTATTGTAGAAAATAGTTTATATATTGTTAATTTTTATTTTTATTCAATCACAAAATATCGTATATGATAAATGTAATTTGTTGTTTACATAAATTAATTTAAAAATCATACCTATTATAATTACCTAATTGATAATATAAGAGTCTGTTCAGTGAGTAGGTTAAGACAAGATAAGATAATTCTAACCATATCTTGTTGTAATACATATATTGTTTGTTGTGATATGATAATATTATCATATCTCTTATCTTATTATTCTAGTGTATTTCTTATCGTAAGGAAGATTTGGGTTAGAATGTGTCAAGATAACATAGAGTATATAACTTAAAACATATTATAAAAATATATATAATATTATTATATGTATAAAATAAAAAATATATAAAAATATAGTAATACATATTATTTATATAATATTATAATATGTATACAAAATAACAAAAAATATATAAAAATATAATATATAGAGTAATATATATTAATATATATAACAATATATATTATGTCAAATTTGTATTCAGAGTATTATCTTATACATATTTAAAATAATTTTTTACATGTAAACTTAAAGCATATTATTTATTACAATATTAAAATTTAAATAATTATCATACAAATAATTTTTAAAAATATATTTGAATAATTTTGAAATTTGTATATAACTTCCTATAATTGTAAAAAATTAAATACATAAATAAAATAATATTTTATATAATTTACTTTAAATTATAAAATATATATATATATATATATATATATAATTTTATAATTTGAAAATTTAAATAGTTAATTAAAATTTATCTTTTAGAAAATGTATATAATTTAAAAAAATAATAATTTCCTCATTTGAACATAATTATTTATATCTTATCCTATCATTACTTGTGTACACCAAACATTTGATAGGATTTAACCTTATCATGCTCTTATCCTATTCTATTTTACTTTCATATCCTATTCTATCATCACCACCAAACAGGTCCTAAAAATTTTACACCAACAAAATATAGAATAAATTTTTTCATTAAATTATAAAAATTTTGATATATTATATGTATTTTTTATAATTATAAAAAAATAAATGCATAAATAAATTAATTTTTTATATAATTTAGTTAAAATTATATAAAAATAATTTTTATAATTTGAAAAATTAAATAATTAAATAAAAAATTATCTTTTAGAAAAAATATATGTAATTTAAAAAAATAGTAATTTTATCATTTAAACATAATTTATATCATATCCTATTTCTACTTTGTGTGCTATAATTACAAAGTTTATCATACTCTTATCATACCATATCATGTTCTTATCGTATCTTAACCTACCACCAAACTGATTCTTGAAAGACAATAATAATAATAAAAAAGGTCACGTGCTTAAATAAAAATTGAATTTAATTTTTCATTTGTTCTAATAGTATAAACATTTAATTACTATTTTTTTTCTAAATATAATTTTTAAAATAATTATTGTAAAAATAAATAAAACTTACTATAGATGACAATTTATAATAATTAGATAAGAGTATAATTTAATTTTTTATAATATCAATATATTTTTATTAGAAAAAATAGTCTATTCATAGAAATTATAAAGAATTTAATTTTACTTTTATACCACCACAAAATATCACGTATCGTTAACTTTTACACTAACTAATTTAAAAATAATAGCTAATATGATTACTTGGTTAACAATATAAAAGTTTTATAGTGAAAATAGATAGAAATGAATCTTTTTCATTAAATTCTAAAAAATTATAATATATACCATGTATTAAATAATTTCCTAAAACTATAATTAAAAAAATTAATAAACATGTATGAAAGTTTCCTTAACTGTTGAGATTAAATAAAAATAATTTACGTAATATATTAAATTAAATCTATTACAACAAATTTCTAGCATAACACAACAATCTCATCGTCTTGGTTTCTATAGAAGAGAAATGCTCGTGGGAGAGATCCTAAACACTCACTATAGATGTCATGAAAATTATGTACCCTTATAATTTTTCCCACTTCAACAAATCAAACAAAAATTAAGGAAAAACTTTCATCCTAAAAAAATTCTTGCTTGACGCCTTAAAAAACTATAACAATGATGAAAAGTCACTTGTTTAAATAAAAAAAAAAGAGTGTAATTGTTATGAATTATATTAGCATAAACATTTTCATTATTTTAATAAATAAAATATTATCTCAAATATAAATTTTCAAGTAATTATTATAAAAATAAATAAACTACAATTTACAAACTATCAGTACTTTTTTATTAGAAAATTTTTTACCTTCATTATGTATAATAAGTTTATTAATTTAATATTCATACCTCCTATTATTATCTGGTTGACAGTATAAATACTTTATATTAAAAATTCATATAAATAAATATTTTCTTTATTAAATTATAAAGATTTTATTTATACTATATACTAAATAATTTTCTAAAAACAATAATTAAATGAAAAAAATTAATTCCTAATTAACCGTTGAGATTAAATTATATATATATATATATATATATATATATATATATATATATAATATTAAATTATAACTACTACATAACAAAATAGAATTTACGATTTTTTAATTTGTTTTAATTGAATAACATCACAAATATTTTAACATATACACTGAATGTCACTCTGTTGCACTTGTATAGTCTAAAAAAAATAAATTCCTCAGCCATCATGCTGCTACATCACAATTGTTGATTAATCATAGACTTGATTTTTGTTGTAGATAATTTCTCGTTGGAAAGGATTAAATAAATAAGCATTCATAAAAATTTCCTTCACCATTTAGATTAAGTTCAATTAATTTACCTAATACATCAAATTAAATTTATCACACAACATAAATAAATGGATGATTTGTTAATTTTTTTTTATTATTCAATAACATTACACATTTAAAAATGTATACTCAGGTCCACCGCTAGTCTATCACACTTGAATCTTCTACAACAAACTTTTCCTCCAGTCATCATTTTGCAACAATTGAACCGGTGATTAGTTATTACACAACAATTCTACAATTTTAATATCTTCTATAGAGAAATGCTGACCAGAAAGGATACAAATTCCTCTTTGTCCATACTTGTCTCTCATTCTCTTATATCTCTATATATCTCCATCACAAGAACTTTCAAATCACTATAAAACTTTTTTCTAAATCTACTGCATATTTTCTATATACTTCCAAACACTTAGTTCACTCTCTCGTGGCCTGTTCCCTCAAAATCAAAGGAGTCTCTACCCTAATAGAGATGTAGTCCTAATTCACTGTGTCGTAAATGTGTCGTAAAAGGTGGTGCACTTACTGAACCTTCCTAAAGAGTACTCCAATGAGGAGTTCTTAGATTTGTGTAGTCCCTTTGAAAAAGTCATCAACCACATGTGATGTGTTAGCCCCAATAAGAATTAGGGTTTTGTTCATTTTGTAAGCTTCTTTGCTCTCTCTCACGCACACGCTCTTTGTCAGCACTTTCAAATCACTATGAAACATTTGTCTAAATTTGCCGCACATTTTCTAGATTTCCAAACACTTTGTTCACTCTTTTGTACCTCATTTCGTCAAAATCAAAAGAGTCTTTGCCCTAACTTCACTGTGTCGTTGAAGGTAGTGTACTTCCAAAACCTTCCTAAAGAGTGCTCCGATTGGCAAAGTAATCTTTGTTTAATTTGTAAGTTTTTTCACTTGCGCTCTCTCTCTCTCTCACACACAATGAAGATGTTATTATGTTCACAAACATACACACAATCGGGATGTTATTATGTTCATAAATAATGGTGGAGATGTTATTATATTTGTTATTTAAAAGTGATTCACTTGAGGGATCCCTGTTATTATCTTTGTTATAATGAAGATGTTATTATGTTTGTTATTTAAAAGTGCTTCACTGGAGGATCCTCTTTGTTAAAATCAGTAACTTACTTTAATATTCCAACATATATATGATTTGTTTTGTATGTGCATATAGTATGAATAAATGACGTGAGTTGCCTATTTTAAAGGAGATAAATCTGTTAAAAGGATTTAAATCCAACTTCTCTAAAGTGAACAATCCTTCTTAAAGGGTAAAATAAGTAATTGTTTAAACTTTATTATTATTTTTTCATTCAAAAAAAATTGTGAAGGCCCTTGCATGTAATTCATTATGATGCTTTCTTATCTTATAATCAATATATGCACCTTCTATCATTGAGGGGTTAGTGAAGTTCACTGCTCTTAATATAATTTTGTTTTACCAATAATTACTTAGTAATTTTCTTTATATATATATATTTTTGCAAATGTAAGATGAATTTATTATCATAAATTATGAAATTATTATTCTCTTGGTATAGAAACTAGTTGTACAAGCTATTTTTTCTTTTTGCATATGGGTGTGTTTTGATTAATTGCTCAATCTTATTAAAAATTGCACAATTATAAGAGATTAACGTTATACTTTATTATAATGTTGTTGGCATACATGATACAGGTGTTCTCTGAATATGGTATTTTGCAAAAAAAAACTTCTTTATTTAAAAATAACGATCAAACTCATGCACTAATTTAGTAACCTAGTATTAACCTTAATTTACTAACACTTTTGAGTTTATAGCTTTTATTTTTTCTATGTAAGAAATAGATGAAGAACTAGATGTAAAGGCACAATGTGAATCGATAAGAATTTCCCATTTAAATTACCATATTAATGGGAATGTCAAAAAAGCTTGAAAAGACTTAACGGTGGGTCTTGATGAAGATGAAAGTTGATTCATGTAAGTAATTCAAGCAACTAAACGAATGAACAATTATTTTGTTGATCAGAATGGATTGATATGATAGTTGACCTGTGTAAGTATCTAATGAGATTAAATGAGATAAATGATCAAATTGATTGATTAGAAATGATCATGCACCATGAACATGTACACAATGGTTGCTATGAGTGAGCTACACATAAGTCTAAAGGAATAGTGTAGAAGGTTTGTGGAAGCACCTGAAGGGTAACCTTGGGGATATGACCAGTGAGAGATTCCACAAGTGACTAAGGTCTTTGCAAACTTCATGTCGTGGTAAGTCATTGCACATGTTATTCTATCTAGATAAGTCACTAGTTTGTTCAATTGATCAATATCGATGTCACCCTAATGATTTATTGCATGTGCCACTTTGTCCATGTGAGATGGTGTTTATTTTGTATCATGTTTAAGGTGACATGTCTAGTTGACTGTTCAAGTTGTTAGAAATCTTCATAGAGTCGAGTTGGTCATATCATATAGTATCTGAAATGCATAATTCATCACAATGTGGATGATACAATTGTATCAATGGAGGGTATAGTAACTTGTGTTTTTTAAATCTTCCATTTTGTTCACATTGAATGTATGTATATTATGTGTTTGTTCTATAAGTTTATCCTTGTATATTTGTTGGTTGTGGTTGACTTCTATGATTGTAACATTGTATTCACGAGAGTAGATGCCAGTACATCAGTTGGGCAAAATCTTCCACATTAGTTTTGCTACAATGGATTATGCCCCTCCCTTAAAGGTTTCACACTAGAGTTTAAGTCTCATGATGGTGCTTCATCTACATCTTCTCGCGTTAGACATTATCAATCCTTGTAGTGTTGTTATGGCCAGCCTAGAATTTATATTTGTTACCCTTTCTAGTGGTACATCTTTTATTATTTGGTTATGTTCATTTGTTGGCACACGATCTATGTTTTTAGAGTTTATATTGTTTATGTTCATTTGTTGGCACACGATCTATGTTTTTAGAGTTTATATTGTGTCAAACCCACTTTTGAGATGTGATGTTTATGTGACTTTTTGACACTCATTTTATGACATGTGAGATCTTATCATTTGATGTTATATTTATCTTATTTAAGTTGAGATTGATGTGATATATTTCAGATATGTTTCGTAATGTGAAAAGAAAAAATATCTATGTCTTTTTATGAAACAAAATTAATTAAGATTTTCTTTAGAATTGACTTCTTATGACAAATAAAATTAACTTGAATTGTATAATAATAGTTGGATCGTTACAAATATATGGGTTTAGACCTACAAATAGTCTGTATAAACCACGAACCAAACAAGTTAGGATAAGTCATGCTATTCCATTTAAACATGGGTTTATTAGGCTTGGTCCGTTTAACTCACATAGTTAAACAAGTTTGGTTCACAAGTTAATAGGTTTGGACTGATTAATTTTTTAAAATATTTTTATTATTTTATTATTTTATAATTTTATATTTTTATTTACTTAAGATTGTTTGACATGTGGTTAAAATTATTAAATAGTTAAATAATTACTATTTAGTGTTTAGTATATATTGACTCTTTTCTTATTATATTTGTATTAATAATTTTTAATATAAAAAGTTAAATATGTTGATTTTTTAATATTTTATTTAATGTTTGAGTGGTGTAGATAAAGTTTTTTTTTTAAATGTTTACTTCTTTACATTTTTCATTAATATCGTGTTAGATGTTTGAAGTTTTTATACAAAAAGAAAAGATAAATTTTCTCGGCTTTTATTTTGTTTTATTGTTTTTATATTATTGGACCAGTAAAGTAGTCCAAACAAAGACGAAGTCCATTTAACAAGATGGTAAACCCGATCCGGTATATTTAAATGCTGATCAAAATGGACCAAGCTAAATGGATTGAAATGACTTACCTGCCCACAGAGAGAATGAGATATAAATACACATAGTTTCATTATATAAGCAATTTTGAAAATGATTTTTATGAGATCTAAATTAGACAAATATTTTCATGGATTTGTTGAGTATAATTGTATAAAAATTCACAAACCCAATCCCCCTAAGTGGTTTACCCTTACAATTTTTTTTCTCACTTTGATAAATCAAATATAAATTAAGAAACAATTTCATCCTAAAACAAAATCCCCACACGCTTGTTGCTTGATTCTCACATTAAAATAACAATAATAATGACAGAAAAAGTCACAAGTTTGAATAAAAATTTATATATGTCATATATTAAATAATTTCCTAATAATCAAATAAAATATTCATGTATAAAAGATGAGAGAAAAATGCATTTAAAAATGATAAAATAAATCACTTCATACCAAATAATACTGATGTATTCATTATTCATAAATAATAAGAAGAATATTTAAATTCATATAATAATATTAAAATAATAAATATAACTGTAATATTTAGATGCATTTATTATTGAGACACAATATGATAAAGAAAAGTGAATATTTAAATATAATAATATATAAAATAATAAATATAACATTTATGATGCTAAAATTTATAACAAATATGACATTTATGATGGTAAATATGTACTAAATATAAAATTTATGATATTAAAATTTATATTAAATATTAATATAACATTTATGGAATGATACTTTTCCTTTTAATACATATATATAGAGAAATGGAAGGGTGACAAAAAAATAATGATAGAGAGAAGTTGGAGAAAAAAAAAGATGAATAATTTTGTTAAGAAAAGATAGAGAAAGAAAACTATAAAATAAAATAAAAATAAAGACATTAAAAATGAGAGAAAAGGGCATTGAAAATTATAAAATAAATCATTTAATACCAAAAAATACTAATGCATTTATTATTTAGATATAATAATAATAATAATAATAATAATAATAATAATAATAATAATAATAATAATAATAATAATAATAATAATAATATAATATTTAAATTCATATAATAATAAATTAATAAAATATAACATAAATATTTAGATGCATTCAATATTGAGACAAAATGATAATGTTAACGATTACTAAAAATTAAATATAATAATAAAATGATAAATACAATATAAATATTAAAAATAAAATATTTTAAAATTAAAAGGCCAAATTTATTTTCAAAAAGATGTTTACCCTTATAATTCTTTAATATTTTCAATTTTTTCAATTCAATATTTTCACCGACATTTAAACATATCGTCGACCACTACCACTTAGAACACTTAGATACATTTATCGCGCAAAATCACAACCGTTGATTAACCATAATACAATATAGAGAAATCCTGATTGGAGAGAATCCTAAAAACTTACTAACTATAAATATCTTTAAAATTATTTACCTCTATAATTTATTCCTAATTCAATAAATCAAATAAAAAATTAAGGAAAAACTTCATCCTACAAAAATTCTTGATTCTCACCTTAAAATAATAACATTGAAACAAATCACATGTTTAAATAAGAATTTAAGATTCTATTAGTATAAAAAATTATACTATTAATAAAAATTATACTATTAATAAAAAATCGTCATAAATAATTTTTAAAATAATTATTATAAAATAAAATAAATTTATTTTACATGACTATCTATAATTAGATAAGAGTGTAAAAATTTATATTATCAATACATTTTCATTAAAAAATAGTCAATACATTAATTATATAAAGAATTTAAACTTTCATCCAATCACAAAATATTATATATAATAAATTTATTTATTTTGATTTTAAGTAATTTAAAAGTCATGCTTACTATGATATCTGGTTGATATTATAAAAAATTTACTTTGACAAAACAAATAAATAAATCTTTTTAACTGAATTCTATATATATATATATATATATATATATATATATATATATATATATATATATATATATATATATATATATATATATATATATATATATATATATATAATAAAAATATATATATATATATATATATATATATATATCATTTATTAAATAATTTTCTAAAAACAATAATGAATAAGCATGTATGGGAATATAATTTCCTTAACCATTGAGATTAAATTCAAACAATTTGCATAATATATTAAATTAAAACTATTACGCAACAAAATAAAATTAATAATTTTTATTTTTTTAATTCAATAACATCACCAACATTTTAAAATATATAACAAGGTTCACTGCCACTCCGTTGCACTTGAACATCTGCAACAAAATTTTCCTCTCCTCATCTTCCTGTAACATCACAATCGTTGATTAATCATAACACAACAATTACATGGTTTTGATTTCTGTTGCTGAGACCCTAAAACTTCCTATAGATGTCTTTACTTTATTTCATCTTACAAAATTTCTAAATTCTTGATTATCACCGTAAAAAACAATAATGGTGATGAAAAAGTGACCGGTTTAAGTAAAAATTGAGTTTAATTTTCATGTATTCTATTAGTATAAATATTTTCATATGGTTAATTAATAAAAATTATTTTAAATATGATTTTAATATAATTATTATAAATTAAATAAATTTATTACAAACTACAATCTACGATTAATTAGATAAGAGTGTTATTCTTTTATTATTAATACAGTTTTATTATAAGAAATTGTGTATTTCTTACAACAAAATGTAATGTATGGTAAGTATAATCTTTTTACTTTCACACTAATTAGTTTAAAAGTCATACTTCTTATTATTACATAGTTGGGAATATCAAAGTTTTAAATTTACAATATATATATAAATAAATATTTTTTATTAAATTCTAAATATTATATATACAATGTACTAAATAATCTCCTAAGAGTAATAATAAATAAAATAAATAAATGAATAAGCATATATTAAAATTTCATTAATCATGGAGATTAAATTCAAACATTTTATAATATATTAAATTAAAATTATTACAACACAAAATAAAATTAATGTATTTAAGTTTTTTATTTCAATAATATTACCAACCTTCAAACATATATATCCAAGTTCATTGTCACCTTGTCGCAGTTGGACCCTTTACAACAAATTTCCTTCAACATCACAGCAGTTGAGATTAATCACAACACAACAATCTTATTGTCTTAATTTTTGTTGAAGAGAAATGCTCTTTGGAGGACCCTAAAAACTCACTATAGATGTTTTCAACACTGTTTACCTTATAACTGTTTCTCACTTAGATAAATCAAATAAAAATTAATGAAAACTTTCATCCTAAAAAAATTCTTGTTTCACACCTTGTAAAACAATATTGATGATGGAGAATGTCACATGTTTAAATAAAAATTTGAGTTTAATTTTAAAAATATATATTTTTTCATACTATTAACTAATAAAAAGTTATCCCAGATATAATTTTTAAAATAATTATTATAAAAATAGATATATTTACCACATATGACAGAGTAGATAAAAGTGTAAAAAAATTATATTATCAATATATTTTCATTAAAAAAATAGTTTATATATTAATAGTATAAAGAATTTTACTTTCAGCCAATTACAAAAGATTAAGTATCATAAATTTGTTAATTTTTACATTAATATTTTAAAAGTCATCCGTACTATGATTACCTAGTTCACATTATAAAAGTTTTACATTAACAATACGTAGAAATAAATCTTTTTCATCAAGTTCTGAAATTTTATTTATATTATATATTAAATAGTTTCCTAAAAATGAAAAATCAAATGAAAAACTTAAATAAATAAGCATGTATGACAATTTTCTTAATAGTTAGAGATTAAATTCGAAAAATTTACCTAATATATTAAATTAAAACTATTGCACAACAAAATAAAATTAATAATTTTTTAATTTGTTTTAATTGAATAACATCACTAACATTTAAACATATATACATATGTTTGTAACAATTTTTTTCCTTTACTCATCATTATGCATCATTACAATCATTCGTTAATCATCACACAACAATCTACTGGTCTTGATTTATGTTGTAGAGGCCCTAAAATATTAATATAATGTCTTTAAAATAAAGGAAAAACATTCCTAGAAACGATAATCATATAAAAGAATTAAATAAATAAATATTTATAATAATTTCCATAATTTTTATGGTTGAATTCAAATATTTTACCTAATACGTTAAATTAAAACTAATACACAACAAAATTTAATTAATGATTTTTTAAAACTTAATTCAATAATCACTAATATACTGAGGTCCACTGCCACTCTGTCACTCTTGGACCTTCTGCAACAACTTGACCGTTGTTACACAACACTCCCATGGTTTTAATTTCTGCTGTAGAGATCCAAATTCCTCACTATCCACGCCATCTGTTGTCTCTTATTCCTTTATTTCTCATTCTATATAGATCTATCTCAAATACTTAATTACTCTGAAACTTTGCTTTGAATCCATTGCATATTTTCTTGACTTTCAAACACTTTACTCATTCACTCTCTCATGGCTTGTTCGCTCAAAATCAGAGAAGGAGTGTCCACCCTGACAGAGATGGAGTCCAAATTCACTGTGCCATCAAAGGTGGTGCACTTCCGGAACCTTCCTAAAGAGTGCTCTGATGAGGAACTCTTAGATCTGTGTAGTCCCTTTGGCAAAGTCATCAATCACATGTGTTGTGTTGGCCCCAATAAGAATCAAGGTTTAGTTGAGTTTGTAAGCTCTTTCACTTTTTCTCCTTCTCACACACACATAAATGTATGTTTGCTTGTGAATTGTATAATTTTTAGATTGAATATGTTAGGGCTCTTTCATAAATGTATGTTTGTTTGTGAATTTTTAAGGTTTAGGGTTTAGGGTTTACCCCAATAAAAATCAAGGTTTAGTTGAGTTTGTAAGCACCTTCTCTCTATATCTTTCACACACATCGCTTTTTCTCATTCTCTCTCCATTTCTCACACATACTTTCTCTACCTCTCACACACACATTGTTTTTTCTTCGTCTCTCTATCTCTCACACATGTATGCACAGACACATACACACGCACACACATAGATACAGATACAAACACACGTACAGATACAAACACAGACACACATTGTTTGTTAGTTTGTGTGCACGCACACACACAGAAAGAGACACACATATGATTGAATATGTTAGGGTTCTAACGTGTGTTCAAGAATTTGAGAAAGACTAATGAAGATGTATACTTTATGCTTAAGAAACTTTTTTTTTTTGAAAAATTATAAATGATTTTTATTTTATATATTCATTAAAAAATAATAGAAATATTATTATGTTTGTTATTTAAAAGTGTTTCACTCAAGAGATTCTCCATCTCTAAAGTGAGCAACTCACTTTAAAGTAAAGTAAAATGATGTGAAAATAAACTATTAATATTACATACACAACAAATTTTTTTAAAGCATGTATACTTCATGCTTAAAAAAATATTTTTAAAAAAAAACATAAATGATTTTTACTTTATATATTCATTAAAAAATAATGAAAATACTACTAGTTTGTTATTTAAAAGAGTTTCACTTAAGGGATTCCCTATCTCTAAAGTGAGCAACTCACTTTAAAGTAAAGTAAAATGATAGGAAAAATCAACTATTAATATTACATGCACAACAAATTATTGTTCAATAGAAATCTTTAATTTTCTTATTACTGGTGGAGATTACTTACTTTTCTTACCCACTTCAGAATAACAAAATCTATAAATGAGAAAAAAAGAAAGTAATTAATTTATGACGGTAACAAATATATATAACTTATTTTTGTATGTACATATATCAACAACTGAAATTACTTATTTTATCTTTAAAGTGAGTTGCTCACTTTAAAGGGACAAATATGTTAAAAACATTTAGATTTAACTTCTCTAAACTAAGCAATTATTTTATATGATAAAATATGTAATTTCAATTAATTGTTGATGAGAAAATCAATTATCGATATTATGTACATTTACATGTAAAATTATGAATGTGTTAGATTATTACTAATCATTGATTATTTCATCAACGAATTAGATTATTTATTTTATATTTATTTATTCTAGAAGAGCTAAATCTAAAGTATTTAACTTTTCTAAAATAAAGAAGATAAAGAAAGTGATTTAAGTGGTTAACAAGAAAAATAATGGATGATATTTCAATACATGCATAATTTGTTATGCATACAAATGTAATATTGATAATTAATTTTTTCATCAATGAATAAATTATTTACTTTATCCTTGGAAATGAGATGTTCACTTGGAGTAATTAAATCCTTGGTGATAAAAACTTTTAGTTTATTAACACTATGGAAAAGATTTTAAAATGGGAACTATGTTGTGAAATGAGAGAGGACGTGTTGATTGCTGTTGCAACTACATGAGGTTGTAATTGTGAATAATTTTGGCAGTTATTTGTGTTCTATTTAAAAGGCAATTTGTGGTTTTGGTCTCTTATCATGAAATACTAAAATTATTTATTTAAATTAATTAAAGTAGCCAATAAACCTATTAATTTGTTTAACTTGATAAAATGTCATGTTATGTATGTAAATGATTGGTTGCATCATTGTTTTTTTTTTAAGTAATTGGAAAACAATTTGATTGATGGATATGACTTTTTTTTTCAATTAGAAAAATTAAGGGATTTGATTTTTGTAATAGATTATAGGAAGATCAAAGTCCCATATTAATATTAACCCTACAAAAGGAACAATTTAAAATATTAGCCAAAAAAATCATATACTATCTTATAATAATTGAAAAGTGTGTAAGAAATTATTATTTCTTTTTAACATTAGTCCTTGTAAGTAACTCAAACCGTGTTTTATTAAACTCTTATGGTATTAGACATAAATTAACACAGATTTAAGCAAAAATAGAAAGGATGAAAATTAAAATTATAGGATAAAATCTATGAAATATTGAAAGGTGTGTAAGGAGTATCACATGTGGTATATGTATATAGATATGTATCTAATTCACACTGGTGTGGCTGACCATATGTAATCTTGCTTCCTAGGATACGACAATGGATAGTGATGGAGAAATTTATGGATAGAATGCAAAGATATTTTTAGATTTGTGCTTTGTGAAGATAAATATAGTTAAATGGACGAATAGATGGAAATTTTAGAAGTCTGATTGCAACTAATGCTAGGGAAGTTCAATAGGAAATATGTGGACTATAATCTATTTCTTTTTGTAATAGGATTTCTTGTATGTTCTTTAAATATTTTTTCTTAATCAAAGCTCTATTAGGATGACAATTGAATGATGAGTAATCATAATAAATGACCCAAAATATAAAATATATTCTTAGGCTGCTTCATATATACTTTCTTATAATTAATAAATTTGGACCTGTTCCTAGTGATTTTTCAACTCATGGTTTCACTTCTCAACTCTTACGCTTAAATGCTTTACTAGGAAAATATAAATCAAGCCATTTCAATGGTCTCATATCATGCTTCGTCTTCAAATCCTGCTCAACTTCGTGGTAGAACTATTTATGTTCAACATTCTGATAGACCTGAAATTGTTGTAAACAAATTTGCTAAAGGAAATACCCTGTTGGTAACCATGGAAGGTGTGGAAACAGGAGATGTGAGCATTGATGTTATCCATTCAGTAAGTCCTACTTAGTTATCTAGTTTATTTGAATTTGTGCGAGGTTGCACACTCCATGTTTTGGTAAAATGTATGTTGTTTTCTCTTTATTTTAATGTATGTGTTAATTTAGGCTAGATATATATCTTTATTCTTTAATTTACTCAGGTATTTTCTAAATTTGGATTCATACACAAAATTTCTACATTTAACAAGAGTGCAGGTTTCCAGGTTAGTGAATTAGTGAATTGCACTTCAATGTGTCATTATCTATATTCACTTAATGTTATTTCTGGGCAGGCTCTAATTCAATATGATGATATTGAAACCGCTTCTTTGGCTAAGAATGCGCTTAACAGAAAAAGCATACCCAGGCAAGTAATTCTTTTACGAGCATGTTTAGAAACATGTTCCATATCATAATAAATCACATTCTTAATGTGAAAAATGTAAAAGCTAGAACTAGTAGTGTTCAATTTGATGTGAAAAACTTTATCTTTGATTTGTTTCCAATCATGAACTACATTTTCTCTTTTGCTTCTTCACCTTCATCACTAATGGTGGTGATTGCTTGGTAAATCTTAAATTTGTTGATTTACTTATGCTTTCTTGTATTCAGATACTTGCTCCCAAGGCATGTTGAAGGCTGTAACTTATGTATTTCATATTCAGAACATAGAGATCTTAATATTAGATTTCAGTCTAATCGTAGCAGGTAGGGAATAAGACAACTATCATATATCATTCCTCTACTGTGGTTAAACTTTATATTAGTGCTTTTTTGATAAAGAAAATGTGAAGGCCCTGGGATGTTATTCATCATGATGTTTTTATTATCTTCTAATTAATATATGCAAATTTTGTCATTGAGGAATAGGTGGAGGTTGGAGATATTAAGATATGGTAGGTAACCTATTAAGAGGTTACCTACATCTAAATATTTTCTTAGATTAAGTGGTCATAAATATTTAAATATCTCATTAGGAGATCGTGAATATTTCATATTATCTAATTATTTTTTAATTTGTTATTAGTTTATCTTTAGGCAGTTGATATTTACCATATTAAAAATTATATAATTCAATTTAATCAATACACAATTTCTTTTACTTCCAATTTGGTATCAAAGCTCCAGATCTTGGGAGATCTATTTTCGCTGCCTCACTTCAGTGAACTGCTACCCTATGACGAGATTCACACGCTGGTGCGAGACTAGTCAATATCCTCTTTGTTGCTCCCAACTACCGGTGATAATGACAGAAGACAAAGTCATTACCTAGGGACCTAATGAACTTCCAAATTTGGTGAGTTCTTATCGCCTTGACGGCTGTAATTATCTACAATGGACACAGTATATTCGTACTACTCTTAAAAGGCTTAAGAAGTTGAGTCTTATTGAAGGAAACGACTCACCTAGAGATAACCCAAAATTTGAAGCATGGGATGATGAGGATTCTCTCATTATGACATGGCTATGGAACTCTATGACTCCAAAAATAAGCCGAAATTATATGTTTTATTCCTCCACACGTGAGATATGAGAGAATCTCATTAAGACATATTCAATGAAAGAGGACTCTACTGCTTGCTATGTTATACTACTTACAACATACAAAGATAGGTAACAACACCAATAAGGAAGAATTGCCTTCTAGTCAATGGGCAACCTCAGAAACATATGAAGCTTCTCAAATTTAGCTTTATCATTAACATCTTGGACATCCACCATTTAGGTTACTTAAGACAATGTTTCCACATTTATTTACAAAAGAGTTTGTCGAGTCCTTTAAGTGTGATATTTGCCAGTTTTCAAAGCACCATCGTGCAACATTTTCTTCTAGTAATAATAAAAGTCTTGAACCTTTTGACCTCATTCATTTTGATGTGTGGGGCCAGCTAGTAACTTTATATAAGGTTTAAGTGGTTTGTATCATTTATTGATGATTGTACCCGTGTGACATGGATATTTCTTATGAAACATAAATATGAGGTTTGTCAAATATTTGTCGATTTTTTCCGTCTTGTCAAAAATTGATTTAATAAATCCATTAAAAGACTACGGTCAGACAATGGTACCGAAATTGTAAATCTTGAGTCCTCCAAGCTTCTTAAAGATAATGGTGTGGTTCATGAACTAAAGTGTGTGAATACTCCCTAACAAAATGGGGTTGTAGAAAGGAAAAATCATCACCTCCTTCATGTTGCTAGAGCCCTCCTCTTCCAAATGTCTGTCCCTAATGTATATTGAGGAGAAGCTGTCTTAACTGTCACCTATCTCATCAATAGGTTACCCACTCGGGTCTTAAACGATATTAGTCCAATTAAACATATGTTATCCTTCTTTCCTTCGTCTCCCTTAATGTTAAGCTTACCAAGTCGTGTCTTTGGATGTGTTACCTTTACTCACTCTCATAATCCACATCGTGGGAAGTTAGATCCTAGAGCTGTCAAATGTGTTTTTATTGATTATCCCTCAAATAAAAAGAGTTATAAGTGTTATCATCCTCCGAGTCGTTGGTTCTTTGTCTCCATGGATGTTATTTTTCATAAAACACAATCTTTCTTTGTTTGTCCTCCACTTTAGGGGGAGAGTTATCTAGAAGTCGAGCATGTCATTGAGTCATTACCTTTCCTTACTCAGGATGTTTAAGTTCAAGTTCAAGAAGTCACACCTACTCAGGATGTTCAAGTTCAAGTTCAAGAAGTCACACTTATTCAGGATGTTCAAGTTCAAGTTCAAGAAGTCACGAAACCCACTTTAGTCCTAGAGCAAGTCCAAATGTCTGAGTCGGATGTAAGTATCTCTGATAACTCTATTGAGGAGCAAGTCCAATTGTCTAAGTTGGAGGTAAGTATTCTTGATAACTCCATTGAGGATGTTATTGATAACATTCCTATTGCTTTGAGGAAACGGAAATGATCATGTGTCAAGTATCCTATTTCTCAATTCGTATATACTGACCATCTCTCTGTACAAAATCAACGTCTTATTGTTGCCATTGATGCAATAAAAACACTTACATCAATACAGGAAGCTTTGAAAGATGAGAATTGAGTTCAAGCAATGGAAGAAGAGATGGAGGCATTAGAGAAAAACTCAACTTGGGAGATTGTTGATAGACCAAAGACAAAAGAGATGTAGATTGTAGATGGATATATACTATGAAGTGTAAATCTGATGGGACCCTTGAGCGATACAGAGTAAGATTGGTTGCTAAAGGGTATACACAGACTTATTGAATAGATTATGAGGAAACATTTTCCCCTGTAGCAAAGATGAACACGGTAAGAGTTATTATTTCCTTAGCTGCCCACTTTGGCTGAAACTTGCAACAGTTTGATGTTAAAAATGTCTTCCTTCATGGAGACCTAGAAGAAGTCTACATGGAGATTCCCCTAGGATTCTATTCTCATAGTGAGAAGAACAAGGTATGTAGACTCAAAAAGGCATTGTATGGATTTAAATAGTCCCCTCGAGCATGGTTTGGAAGATTTGCTCAAGTCATGATATCCCTAGGATACAGATAGAGTCAAGGTGATCATACTCTCTTTATAAAACATTCTCTTGATGGTAAACTCACCCTTCTCCTAGTCTATGTAGACGATATGATTGTTACAGGTGATGACAAGATTGAAAAACTAAATCTGAAAGAAAAGATGGCAACACAATTTGAAATGAAGGAGTTAGGAAAGCTGAAATACTTCCTTGGGATTAAGGTTGCATATTCCAAACAAGGTATCTTTATCTCTCAAAGGAAGTATGTATTCGATCTCCTCAAAGAAATAGGAAAATTGGAATACAAGATCGCAAGGGTAACTATTAAACAAAACCATAGGATTGGGTGTGAGGAAAGTCCAATCATAAAGAAGTCCTAATATCAAAGATTGGTGGGGAAATTGATCTACTTATCCCACACTAGGCCAGATATTGTCTATGTTGTTAGTGTAGTCAACCAATTTATGCATGACCTTAAGAAAAGGCACCTTTAGGCGGTTGAAAGGATACTCTAGTATTTGAAGGCAAGTCTAGGAAAAGGACTATTGTTCAGAAAAGAAGGAACATTATTCATGGAAATATATACGAATGTAGACTATGCATGATCGGTTGTGGATAGAAGATCCACCTCAAGATATTGTATGTTTTTGGGAGAAAATCTAGTAACTTGGAGGAGCAAGAAGCAAAATGTGGTTGATCGATCTAGTGTAGAAGCAAAATTCCGAGCCATGGCAAAGGGTATATGTGAAGGATTGTATATGAGGATTATTCTTGATGGCCTCAAAGTAAAATATGAGGGACCTATAAAGTTGTTTTGTGACAACAACTCAGCTATAAGTATTGCCCATAATCTAGTCAAACACGATAGGACAAAGCACATTAAGATTGATAGACACTTCATTAAAGAGAAGTTACACAGTGGACTTATACTCACAACACATGTTCCTATAGGACTCCAAGTGGCAGATGTTTTCACCAAAGGGCTCCCTACAACTAGATTTCAAGAACTCAATGGTAAGTTAGGAATAATTGATATTCATTTACCAACTTGAGGGGGAGTGTTAGAGATATTATAAATATCTGATAAAAAATGGTAGGTAACTTATTAAGAGATTACATACATCTAGATATCTTATTAGATTAAGTGGTTACAAATATTTAAATATCTCATTAGGAAATCGTGAATATCTCATATTATCTAGTTATCTTTTAATTTGTTATTAGTTTATCTTTAGGTAGTTGATATTTATCCTATAAAAAGGGAGATTAGAAATTGTATAATTCAATTCAATCAATACATAATTTCTTTTACTTCCAATTGTAGAGCTTGGTACTCTTAATGAAATATTACCGATCACTACTTAGTATTTTTTTTCAAATGTTAGAAGAATTTATTATCATAATACAAAATTATTATTCTCTTGTTATGACAAAAAAAATCAGTTGTACAAACTATTTTTTTTCTATTTTATAAATATTCTATAAATACAGTCCTATATGTTATTAGTTCTTTGTTATATTTATATATTTTTATGAATTTGTAGGGACTACACAAATCCTATGCTTCCTATTAATCAACATTCTATTGATAGGGCATTACAGGTATTTCATTATTTTTCTCTAATAAATTTGTTTTGCATGTTTTTAATGTGTTAACAATTTATGATGTTTAGCCTCCAATACCTCAACCTACTGAGAATCACGTGCTTTGGGCTTCATTTCAAAATATGCCGTATGATGTCACTGTGGATGTTCTTCACTCGGTGAGTTTGTATTAATTGCTTAATCTTATTTAAATTACAAATTTTTAAGATATTTAACTTTATAATAATGTTGCTAGCATACATGTTACAGGTGTTCTCTGAATATGGAATTGTGCAAAAAATTTCTATATTTGAAAAGAACAGCCAAACTCAAGCACTAATTCAGTATCCTGGTATTAACCCTAATTCATTGACGCTCTTGAGTTGTTGCCTTTATTTTTACTATGTACCTCAAAAGCATATACTTATTTTCTTTTATATCTAAGTAGTTTTTATCAGTGGTGGTTCACTTGTTTCAAGTTCATGGAATGGGAACATTATTTTTCTTATGCTCTAGTATTGAATGTGAATTATGGTACTTGTCAAACCATGGAAATTACAAATTTCTTATGCTCTAATGTTGAATGTGAATGATGTAATTGTCAAAGCATGGATATTACAAATTCTTGGATTTGAGTTGAGCCTAACTTAAAGCTTTATTTTTTTTTTAATTTCTCAACATTAATTTTTATTTGTGAGAAAATATCTTCTTATGGTTGTTTTATGTGAACCAATCACTTAGTGGTCAACTTTGTAGTACTTTTTTACCTTGTTTGTTGCTATGATATATTTTTATGTTATATTAAGATGATAAACCTAGATAACAAAATTTCTCCCTAATAATATTTTCTTCTCTCATCAGTTTTTCTTTTACTCTAGACTATCATTTATAATGTTGTAGAATAGGGTCCTTGGCATATTTAAGACAAAATCAAACATGAACACCTTTCCGAGTTTGATTGGCATGACTCATACTCAACTAATTATATAAAATTTTTATTTTAATATTATAAAATTATAATTGAGTAAGTATAAATATTTTTTTTTAATAATATATAATTTATGAATTGAAAATTTTATAAAATTTTAATTTAAATCAAGCTTGTACTTGAATTTGATAAAAGCTGTTCTCATCCCTACATAATGAGTAACACTAATTTTCGTTGCTTCTTTTATATAGTTAATTATTATATGTTAAACTAAACTTTCACTTAACTCATGATATACATAGATCTTGTTTACACAATATAGTGAAATTCTCAATTTGTTTTTCTACGTTAATGATGCATCCTTTGCTTTTTCTACATTAATCATGCATCCTTTGTTTGACATATCATTTTTAATTTGTGACGGTCTATTCAGCATGTTGTAATTTTTTTATTCGTCTTTCAGATGTCACCACAGCAACAGCTGCCAAAAATGCTCTAGAAGGGCATTGCATATATGATGGTGGCTATTGTAAGCTTCATCTATCGTACTCTCGCCATACTGATATCAATGTAAAGGTACAAGTTAATGTTCATGATCATGGTAGAATATTTGGGGTGGGGAATTAAAGTTATTCTTAGATGTAATTTATACATTATCTTGATTAGGAATGGTTACTTGTATGCTTTTGGACACTTGAGTGAACTTGTTTTAATATTTTGAATTAACTGCACATTTGTTTCCTCTATTGTCTTCATTTTGTAAATTCAGTCCTCTCATTTCTATTTTATTTTTTAAAAAATTAGTTCTCTCATTATTTTAATTATACAATTTTATTTTATTTATTAACTTAACATATAATATATAACAGAAATATTGACGAGATACTTTAGTGCACCTTCACGTCAGCACATACATACTGAAGTGACATTCTACTACACTGTTATGTCAATATTTCTAGAAAATATTATACATCAAGTTAATAGTTAGACCAAAATTATATAATTAAAATAATAAAAAATTAAATTCACAAAATGAAACATAATAAAGAAATGAAAAGGACAGCTAAGACTAATATCTTTAAATATTGGAATGATTATAGCTGAATCTGATTTTAGTATTTAACATATATATATATATATATATAATTGTTTTGGTTTTAGGCTTTCAGTAATAAAAGTAGAGACTATACAAGGCCGGATTACAGTGTGCAAGTTCCAGCAACATCATGGCACAATCCCCATGCTTTTCATGCTCAAGTATATGGAGGACAAATACCATCATGGAATCCAATCCTCAGTTACATGTATGGACCTGCTACTTTTCCTCATCAAACTTACGCAGTTCCTCCAATTCCTGCTTATGTTCTTGCTCAAAGCAATCCTATGGTTCCTGGTTTCTCACCTCATATGCAAGCTGGATATTCGGGTTTTTTAACTCTTGCTCAACAACCTTATTACTATTATGGTTAGTAGGTTGTATTCAGCTGAATCAAAATCCTTTGAACCTTTATAATGTTTCTAGTTGTACCTTAAAGAAATGTGTAGAATTTCAATGTCAATGATTAAAGGATAATCTATGATGTCTTTCCTCACATTACTCATTCATTCCAAGTATTAATTATCCATGGCAAGGCTGTGTGTGATTGTTATACTAGCCTATTAGCTTAGAATTTGGCAGAATTAATTTGAGGAAATTGATAAAGTTTAGAAGTAAAAATAAAAGTCTAATTTATTGTGCCTGTGTGTGCATACTAGTGCCTAAAAAAAGGACAGAATAAATATGTTACTTTGTAATTCACAGGAACTTTGTATAAGGATTGACTATCCCTTGTACCTTTGTATAACATATGTCTTTTTGCTAATAAAAGAATAACAATTATATACAATGTAATGATATGAAATATAAGAAAGAATTTAACTTTGATGCATTTTAGTTAAAAGATATTTATATTATGAATAAACTAATAATCATATTAAATATAACTTTTAAAATAATTATTATAAAATTAATAATCTTGCGATAACAATGTATGATTAGATAATTTTGAAAAGAAAAATTATACTAACAATATATTATAATAAATTTTATAGAAGAAATTGAAAATAAAAAAAAATCAACATGAATTAGGAGAGTGATAAAAGAACAGTGAACCTTCCAGATAGGAATTCTAGGGATTGTAGAATATCTTTATAATAATAAAAAAATAAGAATAAAAAATTAAAATAATTATAATATATAAAAAGTAAAAATAGTAAATTGAGCTACTATCTTATGATAAAACTTTTTTTCATTTATGTTTCTTTAGTAATTCTTATATTTCCAGTAATTTTACAATGGTTTCTTTATTTCTTCGTATAAAAAACAAGAATTTTTAGATATAGTCAATAAGAATAAATTATATAAATAAATAAATAAATAAATATATTTATTTTTAAGACGCTGCGGGGTGGTTGCTATTTTTTGTTTTTAGTATTTAAACGTAATTTTTAAAATAAAATATATTTAATTAAAATAGAGTTGAAATAATTTTTAATTTAATTTTTAAAAAATAATTTTATATTTATTTAAAAATAATAATTTTATGAAATTGATTTTTAGTTTTAAAAAATATCCTTTCATTAAATTTGATTATTATTTTTGTTATTGTCACTATCATTATTATGTCATTGTTATCATCTGCTGGCGTTATTATTGTTGTTAATATTACTATCATTATTATTTTTATCAACATGTAAATACATATTTAAATTAATTTTAATAGAATAAAGAATTTTAAAATTAAAAATTAATTTTAAAATAAAAAACTTAATACTGGTTTTCTAGTTTTTAAAAATTTTAAAACAAATGAGCACTGACGGGCTCTAAGATCATGAAGCTAGAGACACGTGAACTTAAGTGATGTTGCTTTTTTAAAGAGTTGCGACTTTTGATTGCGGATGAGAAACTATTCAATATAATTAAGAGTTATATAGCAAAATAATGCTGTTGTGAAATTAAGAAGTGGCTTTTGAGCAATTATATTATTTAAAACATATAGATATATAGATAAATATTGTGTAAAAAACATATAGTTTATTATGGTTATATATATATATAGATAAATATATTTATTTGTATAGAAAATAAGGTTTAAATATGTTTTTAATCGTTTAAATTTATATTATTTTTATTTTTATTTTTATTTTTATTTTTTAAATTTAATATTTTTAATTCTTCATATTAAAAAATAGTTGATTTTAGTTATTTGTTTTGCATGAAAAATAGATTACAAATTATTATTTGTTATGTATATAGTTAAATTCAATGTTTTCAATTTTTAATTATATACATAATAAATAATTATTTATATTTTGTTTAATGGAAAATTAAAATTAGTTATTTTTGAAAATATAAATATTAAAAAAATAATTTTAAACTTGAAATTGAACTAAATATAACAAACAAAAAATATATTTAAGAAAAAAAAATCAATATTGAAGATTATATATTTAAGAAAGAAAGATTATAATATTTGCATCAATCTATACGAACCTCACTATTTTGTATGCTTTTTAAGTTTTATCAAATTGATCACTGTTTTGTAACAAAAAAAATATATATGACGGTTTGGGAAATTTAAAGAAAGAAAAGGAAAGGAAAAATATATATATATATATATATATATATATATATATATATATATATATATATATATATATATATATATATATATATATATATATATATAATTCAAACCTCACTATTTTGTATACTTTTGAAGTTTTATCAAATTGATGTTACACTTGTTTTACATCAATGTCTGTGGATGAATAATTTTCTTAAAAAATGTAGTGAATTGAAGGTGAAAAAAGTAGCAAAAAGGGTGAAAAAAGAAAAAATGTAGAGTAATAGAAGTTAAAGTATCGGAACTATAGAAGAAGAAAAATAAGAGCTTAAAAAATCAAGGAGAAAAAGGCGTGGAAAAATTATCAACTAAATTATTTAATACAAAATAGGCTTATATATATATTATTTATTTATGAGAATATATTCATCTTTTTATTTTATTTTTTTAAAATAATCTTTATAATATTAAAAAAAAATTGCGTTAGTTCATGTTGATCATCACTCGTTGACACCTAAGATGACAAAAGAGTATGGTCATGACTAAAATTAAAATAAAATATATTAGAGAGATTAAAATAAAAGTGAGGTACGTATATTTATAACGAATAAACTAAAAGTGATATAAAAATAAGCGTCAATATTATAAAAAAGACTACAATACAAAATTTTGTTTAAATGATTTGACCTCAAATCTACGTAACTTCGTTGGTACACATAGATTTATTTTGGAAAAATTTATATACAGTTTGTTTAAATTTATCTTATTTAATTTTAACATCTCAATTTATACTTTAGTTGTGTTTTAATTATTAAATATTTTAAAATTTAAAATTATTAATAGATTTATGGTGAAATTTATGTATTATAATTGTTTTTATAATTACAATAATTAAAATTTTGTTTTTTAATAACTAAAAATAGATAAATGATAATAAATAATTTTTATTTTTAATATTTTAATGATATATAATATTGATACAATAATTGTTTATTTAATTTTAAATTTATAATTTATTTGTAATCATAAATTAATTTTTTATTTTTAAAATGAGATAATATCTAATAAACAGATATATAATAATAATGTGTTTTAAAACTATACAAACACTCATCATACTATCTATTCCAACACAAAGATATTTTACTAAACGTGTATATAATAATAATAATCAAATATTCAAATTAAGTAATCAAGAAATAAATATAGCACATATATTTAGATACGTTTATTCTTGAGACAAAATAATAATGATTAAGATAAGTGAACTTTTAAAATATAATAATAAAATGATAAATAATTAAATATAATACAAATACTAAAACTTAAATATCTTATATATACATATATATACTAACATGATCAATTAACGTAACATGTCAATTTTTTATAGTTACATTGATTAATAACTTTTTCTAGCCAATCAAATCCTAAAATCATTTGATACTTTCCCATAACGTACAACAAAACTCAAGACATTTATATTATCTCGCAGCAAACATTTATTTTCAGTCCATTAAAATAAAACAGGGCAATAAAGTATCAAATAGTTTTTTTTTATTTGATACTTTATTGTATTATTTTATTTTATTTTATTGATAAATTATAGATCTTATTGTTATCAAATAAATCCTTTTTCACTGGATTGGTTCCATTGATGATAAAATATTCCTTTAATTGTGATTTCATATTAAAGTGATGAATCGAATCCAAATAAATTCCAAATATCTCCCATTTTAAAAGAAATTGTTTTCTATCCATATAAAATTTATAAACTTATTCTACTCTATAAAATTATTCAATTCAAAAAGTTGAATTTATTAGTTTATTATTAAAAAAGTTACTCATGGATATAATAAAAGTTAAACATCTTATTTGAATACATCCTATAATATAGAGTAGAGGTGGGTAAATTTTATATTTTGCCTTAAACATGTTTGAAGTCTTTCAATATGTTAGTTTTAGTTATTACAAAAACTATTGTTTTTTTTATATTTTGACATGTGTTTAGTGTCATTTTATCCTCTTTATTATTAATCCTCATTAGTTTAGTGTTGACATGACTATTAAAATAAATAATATTAATTAAGATAATTTAAGTAATGAATAATATTTTAAATTAAAATAATTAGATTATTTTTAGGTAGACAATTTAATTAATTAATGTATTGATTATTTTTATATAAATAAAATTTTATTTTTAATATTATTTTAATTTTTCAATTCACTAGTTTACATTTTGTAACATCCTAAAATTTATTTAATTATTTTTAGAAATAGACTTCATTATTATTATTATTATCAATTTTATTTTAATTATTAATTGCTGCAGGAAATTATTTTATTAAATAATTGCATTTTGAAACTGAAATGTTATTATTATTATTATTATTCTTAATGATGGTAGAAAATTAATTTAGAACTTAAATATTTATATTTAATTTTATTTCAATAGAGGAGTTAATGGTTTTATAAACTGGCATTAATCTGAATTATTTTCATTTATTAATTTAATTAATTGAATTAATGGAATTAATGAGTAATCAGTCTACCCCAATTTGTGTTTTGCGCGTCTGACGACCAGACCTTAGAGGAGAGAGAACGTAGATATGCAAAGAGAAGGGGATAGGGTTTTCAAATCGTTCCAGAGCTGCATCATACTGTTCTTCGCATCTAAGGTACAAGGGATATGAGTTCAGTTATATGTGGATGCGAGGGTGTACAGGTAGTGAGGGTAATCCCTAAGTCCCTCTATGATCTAAATTCTCAAATTTGTTTGATTATTATGTTCTAAAAATGTTTTAATCTATAGAAAAGATTCGTCAATGTGTACCGTAGTTTTGGTTGACTTAATTGATAATGTAATTGGTTGGCTTTAATGTGAAGGAAAATCTCTAGAGGGAATTCCAAAGGAACAAGAAGAATGACTTTGATGAACTTGTTTTCTTTGTTATGCTTCCAAGTATACAGAGATGTCTATGTCACTGTTTGAGTTTTCATTTACATAAGAAAGAGTAGTAGGGTCTTCCTAGTGCCCTTATTAATAATTGTTATTGTATGATTTCTTGTGACATTTGAAGGGGATTAAATTCTTGGATTAATGTTTTGTCTTAATATAATTTTCGTTTGAAATTGTATGGTTAATTGTCTTGATTACTTGATTCTCGTGATTGTTCATGATTATTCCTGGTTAAGGTTTAATTTAGGACTCTTGTGTGTAATGGTGAATGGTGAAATTGGGTGGAATTCAATGGCGTTTTACGTGCGTTTTTGTGTGTTCTTATAAATTGATTTATGGTAATGATGGCTAAATTGATATGATTTTGACATGATTATGGACTGTGTTAATGATGTATGAATCATGAGAATGAGAATGTGGATGAGAATGCATTGAGCATGGACATGAGATGCATGAGATGCATGAGAAGGCAATTGTGGCTATAATACCCTAGGCATATGTGGTGCTTAACAGGAGAGGAGACTCTGGCCAAAAGTGGTGTTTAACAGTGTGGACTAATGATAGGGACATTGATATGCATGGGCCATATGTGGTGTTTAACCATGCTACACGTCGGCAGTAGGTGGTGTTTAACGGTTGTGTAGAATGTCTTCGCACGCGTCATAGGTGGTGTTTAACTATGCGACACACTGACCATATGGGGTGTTTAACGGTGTGGCCATCATTAGTGATAAACTAAGGGGATTGAGGAGGTTCGCCCATGGTGTGGAGTTTTGAATCGAGACTCTTAGGTGTGGTGATGAGCATATGCATTATGCGAGTATGTGCATTTTGTAAACATGAATGGAATGTGATTGATTTTGAATGCGATTGAACGTGTGATTGATATATGAGTATTTGTTAACTGTTAATAATTGGGTACGGTAATGGGTGAGATTTGGGATAATATCTGCATTTATATATGATTGAATGTTATTTCTCACCGTACTCTCTTATGGTTTTCTTTTAGGTAATGTTGAGGTAATGTGTGACATCGGGACTTGGAATTTATCACAGTTATATGTCCTTTTACACGTACTTTTTCATCTTAAATATTTGAAAATGATGGGCATATCAATAACTCACTAAATGTATAATGAAATGAAAGTGATTTATATATTTGAAATAAATATCAAACAAATGAATGATGTGTTTAGATCAACATTAATAATTTATGTGATAATTTTTTTATGTAGATTTAATGTTTGAAGATGATAATAAACATGTGAACTTTTTATCCTTAATACGAATTGAGTTTCGTTAGTTTTAATACGAAAATGATGGGCATATCAATAACTCACTAAATGTATAATGAAATGAAAGTGATTTATATATTTGAAATAAATATCAAACAAATGAATGATGTGTTTAGATCAACATTAATAATTTATGTGATAATTATTTTATGTAGATTTAATGTTTGAAGATGATAATGAACATGTGAACTTTTTATCCTTAATACGAATTGAGTTTCGTTAGTTTTATCTATTGACTTGTGTTCCTTTTTTATTTACTCGATTATTTTAATTTAAGTATACGGGACAGAAGGGTGTCACACATTTGATATTATAATTTTAAAAAATTATATTTATTTAGAAATTTATAATTTAATTTTAATATATTATTTTTGTTACTTTAAATTTTAATTTATTAATTTTTTGTAATATAATTTACTATTAATATATTATATTTCAATTTATTTTTGTCTTTAGAACCAAAATCACTATGTGAGATATATTTTAAAAAAAAATTATATTACAATAAGTAAAATTAATAATTGAAATGTAAAAATAACATAAAAAATAATATATTAAAATTAAAATTTTAAAAATACAATATTAAAAGTAAATTAGTGAACTAAAAAATAAGAAGAATAATAAAAGAAAAAATCATTTTTCATAATATATTAAAAAATAAATTATAAAAGTAAATTATATATATTTATCTTATTTATATTAAATAATAAATACAATTTAATTTAATTGAGTGTCCTGAAATAATCTAAATATCTTAATTAAAAATATTATTTTTTTACCTTAATTTTCTAAATTAATGATATTTATTTTGTTACTCATATCAACCTTAAGCTAACTAAAATAAGTGATAAGAACCAAAACATGATTATAAGAAAATGTTAATGATTTAAAAATAAAAAAAAAATTGTAAGGACTAAACCTTAAATCTTATATTTTTTTTATTATTGTACATGGATACTAATCTATCGGCTTGGAATAGACAAAAAATGTGGTAAATTTAACTAGAGGATAAGCCTTGTCTAATCCATTTAAACGTGGATTAATATTTAAATATATTTCTTTCTATTCTTTTTATAAGACTTAAATTTAAACTGTGTCTTGATTATTTAATAAGAACTAACCTTAAATATTTTATGCATTAATTATTTTTCACAAAAATAATTTTAATTATGAATCATTCATTTAAGTTCAATAAATAGTAACTATACACCAAGAGTCAAATTCAAGTCCTTAAAAAAAATTGTTATTTTTATATTCCTAATTTTTTTCTTATCATTAACTCTAATTAGTTAATTAGTTTACTGTTGACACAACTAATAAAATAATAATTATTAATTAAAATAATGAAGAATATTTTAAATTAAGATAATTAAATTATCTTTATGTGTGTAATTTAATTAAGTAATATATTTATTATTTTATATAAATAAGATAATTATATATTAATAAATTTTATAATTTATTTTTAATTTTAAATACATTATAGTTTATGATTTATGATTGATTTTTACTAATTTTAATATTATTCTTACTTTTTAATTTATTAATTTATTTTAAACATTATAGTTTTTAAAATAAAATATAACTTACTTAGATGCTTATAATTTACTTTTGTTTTTGAAGACAAATTACAACTTCTGATATTTTAAAATATAAATTATATTAAAATAAGTCAAATTTAATGAAATAAATATAAAATTTAAATTTAAATTTAAATAAAATGTCTAACTAAATTATAAAAATTATTTAAAATATTAAAATTAAATAAGTAAATTGAAAAGTAAGAAAAATATTAAAATCAATAAAATTATTGTTAATAATATATTAAATTTAAAAATAAATTATAAAAATAAGTTATAAGTAATTACCTTATTTATAAAAGAAAATAAAACTTAATTGAATTATGTACTTAACAATAATCTAATTATCTTAATTTAAAATATTTTTTATTATTTTAATTAATATTATTTATTTTATTAATCATATACTTATTAGAGTTAATAATAAGGACTAAAAATCTTAATTAATATTACTTAATTCAAAAAATTTTAAAAATAAAAATTACAAAAATAAAAATTGTAAGGACAAAACTAGAAAGAATCATATCTAAAGAACTTAAAACAAATTTAATCCTATATAAAATGATAAACATTATATTATATAGAATATATAAATTTCATGATGCAAACATATTTATTAAATATAACATTTATGATAATAAATTTTATAATAAATTTGACATTTATTATACTAAAACATGTATTAAATATAAAATTTATGATAGTAAAATTTGTATTGAATATAACATTTATGATATAAAATATGTATTAAATATAGCATTTATGATGCTAATTAAAACTTGGATTAAATATAACATTTATGATGCTAAAATTTATAATAAATATTGAATATAACATTTACGATATAAAATAGGCATTAAATATAGCATTTATGATGCTAATTAAAACTTGGATTAAATATAACATTTATGATGCTAAAATTTATAATAAATATTGAATATAACATTTATGATATAAAATATGCATTAAATATAGCATTTATGATGCTAATTAAAACTTGGATTAAATATAACATTTATGATGCTAAAATTTATAATAAATAGTGAATATAACATTTATGATATAAAATATGTATTAAATATAGCATTTATGATGCTAATTAAAACTTGGATTAAATATAACATTTATGATCCTAAAATTTGTAATAAATATAACATTTATGATGATAAAATGTGTATTAAATATTAAATTTACCAAACTATACATTTATTAAAATTTGATATAAAAGAATAAAATAGAGTAATCAACCATAACCTTAAACAAATGAATGATATTTTAGAGATAATTTTATTAAATAAGATGAAATTAGTTAATATTTACTTATATTTAATCTTAATAATATTTTTTTTCTTATATTTGAAAAAGAATGGAATATAGAGTAGTATAAGGGTGAAAAAAAAATAGTAGCAAAGAAAAGTAAGAGAAAAATATTAATAATTTTGTTAAAAAAAAATTAGAGAAACACAACTACAAAATAAAAATAAAGGAAGAAATTAAAATTGAGAGAAAAAGAGCATTGAAAAATTATAAACTAAATAATTTAATACCAAATAATACTAATGCATTAACTTAATAATAATAATAATAATAATAATAATAATAATAATAATAATAATAATAATAATAATAATAATAATAATAATAATAATAATAATAATAATAATATTAATAATAATAATAATAATAATAATAATAATAATAATAATAATAATAATAATAATAATAATAATAATTATTATTATTATTATTATTATTATTATTATTATTATTATTATTATTATTATTATTATTATTATTATTATTATTATTATTATTATTATTATTAAATATTTAAAGTCATATAATAAAAAAATATAACATAAATAATTAGATGCATTCAATATTGAGACAAATAATAATGATAAAGATAAGTAAAAGTTAAATATAATAATAAAATGATAAACACAATAGAAATATTTATACCATTTTTTTTAATTAGAGAAATCTATACTTTCATGATATATGTAGTTTTATAAATTAAGGATGGTTTTTATGAGCTCCAAGTTCGATAATCATTCCTATGGATTTATTGATAATAATTCCTATGGATTTGTTGAGTATGAAAACTTAAAAGGAAAAATTTATTTTCAAAAAGATGTTTACACCCTTATAATTTCTTTTCTCACTTCAATAAATAAAAATACAAATTAAGGAAAAACTTTCTTCCCATAAAAAATTATTGGTTCTCACCTTTAAAAAACAATAACGGTGATGAGAAATCACACATTTAAATAAAAAAATTGACTTTAATTTTCATGCATTATATTAATATAAATATATTTTCAATTGTCAACTATTAAAAAAGCATCTTAAATATAATTTATAAAGCAATTATTATAAAATAAATAAACTTACAATAGAATATAGATTATTATCTATGATTAAAGAATAGTATAAACTATCATTAAATTTTCATTACAGAAAATAGTCTATACAGTAAAAGAAATTATATTTTTATTTAATTATATATAATCTCATGTATAATAAATTTATTTACGTTTACACTAATTCACAATCATACCTTCATGATTTTTAATTGGTTGAGAATACATAAGTTTTACATTAAGAATACATATAAATAAATCCTTTTTCATCAAAAATTCTTAAAAAATTTATATAAACCATGTATTAAATAACTCCCTAACAAAGATAATCAAATAAAAAAGTAAATGAATAACCACATAAGAAAAAATTGTCAAAAAAGGTAATATTGAAACTGATTAAAAAATTCTAACAATTTTCATGTCAACGGTGAAGAAATATTGAATTGAAAAAAAAAATTAAAAATTATTTCTTTTTGTCATGGAATAATTTAAAATTGTGTTTAATGTTGATGGACTAAATTTAAAAGTCATACCTACTATGATGTCTTGGTTCACAATATAAAAGTTTTATACTAATAACAATATATTGAAATAAATCTTTTTCATTAAATTCTAAAAATTTATATATACCATGTATTAAATAATTTCCTAAAAGCCATAATTAAAATAATTAAATGAATAAACATGTATGAATTTTCCTTAACTGTTGAGATTAAATAAAAACAATTTACATTATATATTAAATTAAAGCTATTACAATACAAAATAGAATTAGTGATTTTTTAATTTTTTTAACCAATAACATTACCAACATTCAAACATATGCCGCCTTGTCACACTCATCTCCTTTACAACAAGGATGTCTTGAAAATTATGTACCCTTATAATTTTTCCCACCTTGATAAATTAAATAAAAATCAAGGAAAAACTTTCATGCTAAAAAAATTCTTATTCACACCTTAAAAAAAAATAACAATGATGAAAAAGTTCACTTGTGTAGATAAAAAATTAAGTTTAATTGTCATGCATTCTATAAATATTTTCATTATGTTAATTAATAAAATATTATTTTGAATATAAATTTTTAAAATAATTATTATAAAAATAAATAAACTTAATATATATATATATATATAGATAGATAAAACTATAAAAAATATTATTAGTACATTTTTAGGAAAAATAATCTCTACAATGAAAACATAAAGAATATTTATCGTCATTCAATTACAAAATTACAAAAATATCTCGTATAATAACTTTTTACTTTTACACTAATTAATTCAAAATTAATATCTAGTATGACAATATAAAATTTTTACATTAATAATACATAGAAATAAATTTTTTTTATTAAATTCTGGAATTTTTATTTGTATATATTAAATACCTAAACACAATAATTAAATGAAAAATTAAATAAATAAGCATGTATGGAAATTTCCTTAGATTAAGTTCAAACAATTTATATAATATATTAAAAAATTTTATATGTTTATAGTCCCTTAAATTTATGTTATTTTTATTTTTAATTCCCAAATTTAAAATTTTCTTTTTCAGTTTTCACATTTAAAAAATTATTGATTTTTAATCCTTGGCCTTAGGTAGAAAATAGAATACAAGTCATTATTTATTACATGTATAGCTGAAAATCAAATAACATTGTTATTCCTAAAGTTTCCTTTCTAATATTCTTCAATTTTTAATTATATTAATTATACACGTGTCACATGATGATTTATAATTTGTTTGTCATGTAAAATGAGGGACTAAAACCAACTACTTTGAAAATTGTAAGGACTAAAAAAAATAATTTTAAATTTGAGAAACAAAAAACATATTTAAGTGTATATTAAATTATAATTACTACACAATAAAATAGAATTTATGATTTTCAATTTGTTTTAGTCGAATAACATCACAAACATTTACTCATCATGTTGCTACATCACAATTGTTGGCTAATCATAACACAACAATCTCATTATCTTGATTTCAGTTGTAGAGAACTCTTCATTGTAAAGGATCGTAAAAGAATTAAATAAATAAGCATGTATAAAAATTTCCTTTCATCATTGAAATTAAATTCAATTAATATACCAAATACATTAAATTAAATTTATTACACAACAAAAAAATTAACAATTTTTTAATTTTTTATTAAATAACATCACCAGCATTTAAACATATTTACTCAAGTCCACTGCCAATCTATCACACTTCGATATTTTGCAACAAACTTTTCCTCTAATAATTATTTTGCAACAATTGAACCATTGATTAATTTTATTACACAACAATCCAATGATTTTAATTTTTTGCTATAGAGAAATCCTTGCTGGAAAGGATCCAAATTCCTCACTGTCCACGTCATCTCTTATCTCTCATTCTCTTATATCCCTATATATATTCCCATTACATACACTTTCAAATCACTCTAAAACATTTTTTCAATCTATCACACATTTTTTAGACTTCCAAACAATCTACTTGTTCACTCTCTCTCGTGCCTCATTCCCTCAAAATTGAAGGAGTTTCTGGTTTGACAAAGATCTAGTACCAATTCACTATGTTGTCGAAGGTAGAGCACTTATATAGCCTTCTTAAAGAGTGTTCCGATGAGGAACTCTTAGATCTGTGTAGTCCTAGTCCTAGTCCTGTTAGACCCCTATAAGAACTAGGGTTTTGTTCAGTTCGTAAGTTCTTTCGCTTTCTCTCTCTCTCACCTCTGTTTCTTTCTTTCTCTCTCCCTCTCACACACACACATAAGAAACACACACATAAGAACTAGGGTTTTGTTCAGTTTGAAAGCTCTTTCGCTTTCTCTCTCTCACCTCTCTTTCTTTCTTTCTCTCTCCCTCTCTCACACACACACATAAGAAACACACACATAAGAACTAGGGTTTTGTTCAATTTGAAAGCTCTTTCGCTTTCTCTCTCTCACCCCTCTTTCTTTCTTTCTCTCTCCCTCTCTCTCACACACACATAAGAAACACACACATAAGAACTAGGATTTTGTTCAATTTGAAAGCTCTTCCGCTTTCTCTCTCTCACTCACACCTCTCTTTCTCACACACATTTGTGTTTATTAAAAAAACAATGGAGATATTATTATATTTATTATTTAAAAGTGTTTCACTTCACAGATTCCTTTTTTTCTTAAAAAAAAACAGAGATACTATTATGTTTGTTATTTAAAAGTGCTTCACTTAAGGGATTCTTTTTTTCTAATGTAAACAAGTCACTGTGTAAAGTAAAATAAGTATGTTTAGTTGTTGATGTGAAAATCAATTGTTAATATTATGTATACATGCATAACAAATTATTGATGCATATACAATTTGTTTTGCATGTACCTGTAATATGAATAAATAATTTTTCATTAATAACTAAGATTGCATATTTTATCTTTAAAATGAGTTGCCTATTTTAGAGGAGATAGATCTGTTAAAAGGATTTAGATCTAACTTATCTAAAGTGAGTAATTTATCTTATAGGATAAAATAAGTCATTTCTATTTAATCGTTAATGAGAAAATATTTGTAGATGTTATGTGCACTTACATAACAAGATATGGATGTTTAAACTTTATTAGTGTTATTTTTTTTGTAACTCAAAAACAAAATTGTGAAGGGCCTTTCATGTAATTCATCATGATGTTTTATCTTCTAATTTATATATGCACCTTTTGTCATTGAGGGGTTGCTGGAGCTTGGTACTCTTAATGTAATAGGTTTTACCAATTACTTAGTATTTTTCTTTATCTTTTTTTTTCAAATGTAAGATGAATTTGTTAGCATAAATTATGAAATTATTATTCTCTTGTTATGGAAACCAATTGTACGAGTTTTTTTTTTCATGTGGGTGTGTTTATATTAATTTCTCAATCTTATTAAAATTAAATTTATAAGATATTAACTTTATACTCATAATGTTGTTGGTATACATGTTGCAGGTGTTCTCTGAAAATGGTACTAAGCAAAAAAAGTCTATATTTGAAAAGAATGATCAAACTCAGTCACTAATTCAGTACCTTGGTATTAACCCTAATTCATTGAAACTCTTGAGTTTATAGCCTTTATATTTGCTATATTTCCAAAGAATATCCTTATTTTCTCTCTTATCTATGTTTTTATTATCAATGGCGATTCACTTGTTTCAAATTCATGGAATGTGAACATGATTTTCCTTATCCTATAATATTTAATGTGTATGATGTTTCTTCTGAAAGAATAGAAATTACAAATACTTGAATTTGTGTTGAGTTTAACTTAAGCTTTGGTTTGATCATATATAGACTTGATATGAGATCTCAATGCAAATTTTCTTTATGAGGGAATATTTACTCATGGTTGATTTACAGGAACCAACCATGAACTTTGTTAAAGATTGGACAAATTTGTTGTTTTTTTTTTTCAGTATGTTTGGCTTCTATATTCCATTTTTTATTTTATGATAAGATAATAAAATTTCTCTTTAATAATATTTTCCTCTTCTATCTGTTTTTCATTTACTCTAGACCATTATATCTAGATCACAATGTGTTTGTAACAAGTTCTGGCAATAGCTTAGTAGAATCCTTATGCCGATTCATCTATATACTTTGGTAGTGCCCATGCTTTGCAAGATCAAGTACACGAGAAAAAATACCATCATGGGATTCAATCCATAGTCACATGTCTACACTTTCCTACTAATCAAACTTATGTAGTTCCTCCAATTCATGCTTATACTTTTGTACAAAGCAATCCTATGGTTCATTATCAAAAGTATGTGCAAATCATTCCACCTGGGTTTCTTGGGCTTTTACCTCCTAGTCAACAACCTTATTATTATGCTTACTGGGTTGTACTTTAGTTGAATAAAAATCCTGTTACGTCATATTTTTCCCTTGTCAATGTTTCTAGTTGTATCCTAACAATTTGTATTGAATTTCAATTTTAATGATTAAGATTGTGATGGGAATATTGTGACTATTACTTTTGAGAGTAAAGTACCAAAAGTTGTTGTTTTGAGTATGGATAGTTTGGTGGAGATTGATGGGTAGGATGAAAGAGATGGGAAAGTGAAGAGAAAGGAAAAAAAAATGAAGATTATGATGGGACATCGTGACTATAGAGGTTTCAATTGCAGAGATAAGTGAGAACATGGATGTAAAAGTGCAAGACTTGAGTAATGAAGGGTATAGTTTTATTGGTAGTGATTTTGTAGGGTTGAAATTGAGAGTTGTCCTTTGTGGCCTAGTTGAGTTTATTGCCTATTTGATGCATCTAACTTGCATTAAAGTTTAAACAAACTGGTAGATTTTTGATTGCCAGTTTTGGGGATAGAACATTTTTTGGTATCATTCATCACAATTATGCTTTTTTCGGAGAACTTATAAGTTGACTTTGTAAGGTTCTCCTCAAAAGGCTTTAGTTGTGATGGATGATACCAAGAAAATTTTTAATCCCCAAAATAAGCAACCAATAGTCTATTTTTTTATTTCAACTTTAATGCAATATCAGATGCATCAAATAAGTCATAAACTAACCTAGGCTACCAAGGAAAACTCTCAATTTGACCGTATGCAAAATCACCACCAACAAAATCACACCTTAATTACTTAAGTCCTATGTGTCTACATCCATGTTGTCACTTGTCTTTGTAATTGGAAATTCTATAGTTGTAATGCTCCCATAACAATCTTAATTTTTTCCTTCCTTTTCACATTCCCCCTTCCCTATCTTTTTCATCTTCCCCACCAACACCTACCAAATAATCCACACTAAAAACAATAACTTTTGGTACTCTACTTTGAGTAGAAATGGTCACAATGTTTCCATCATAATACTAATCATTGAAATTGAAACACAATTCATTAAGGTCCATCTAGAAATTTTTCTAAGTGGTTAAGCTTTTAGTTGTTACTTCTACTTAATGGCTAAAAGTTTTAGTCGTTGTTTTTCCATGTTTTGTCAATGTATTTATGACATAATTTGCTTTGATTTGATACTTCTACTGTTCATTTCAAGCTAAAAGTGTTATGAACACATTCTAGCTTGCGAAGGGCTATTAGATATATAATTGATTATGAGTTCGTATTGAGTAAAATATATGAATATGTCAAACTCTAATATACTTTGATGATAGCAAACATTATGAATAAAGATTGATGATTAATCTTTTGATTAAGTATACAAACTTTTCAGAAGAATAGTATGTCATTACAACATAAACAAAGGAAGCACAAACAAAATGAATTCATTTCCAAAAGATAAATCTTATGAACCCTTGTCCATAAGAACAACATTTTCTATAGATTACATCATTCATAAAGGACTTCATCCATTAGTAAAAGTGGTCCAATACGTACTAAAGTTCATATAAGACATATAATTATCTTATAACTTGCAATTTATCTTGTATACTTCATCTCTCTTATTATTTGAATATAGAAGCTAAATGTGAATTGAATAACATTAATTTCCTATATATAGTGTATGGTGTTGTTATGCTTTGTTTTTCAAGAACCAATACTTACCTTTATAAGTTATGAAAAACAAGTTAACTATGATAAAATAGTACATTAAACAAGTCATCCACAAATTAGGAAACAAATAGAATGTATGTCTCTACTGTTCTGCTGCTTTAACAAGTTTAAGAAAAGAATATACACACTTTACTATACCTTTTCTATCTCATCAGTACATGACAAAAGTACTAAACTCAACTCTATTGAAAAGCTATTTTTGGCATTTAATATAAAGATATCTTTCCCTTATGCAATTTTAGTGGATACCTTCCCAATGTCTATATATGCATCCACGAAGAGAAGAAGAAGCAAAGAAAGAGAAGTAACAAGAATGAAACAAGTGAAATGTAAAAGGAAAACATGCACTTGCTCTGAACATCTTTGGACAACGCTTTTGAAATATTTGTAAAAAAATGTTTTTATTTCAAGCTTTGATCTTAAAGTGTATTTTCTTTGATTATATAAAGTTATAGCACTACTTTGAAAGTTGTATGCTCACTTAGTTTGGACAATGCTTTTGAAATATTTGTAAAACTTTGTTTTTCTTTCAAGCTTTTCTCTTAAAGTGTATTTACTTTGTTTATTTAAAGTTATAGAACTGCTTTGAAAGTTATATGCCCACTTAGTGAGTTGAAGGATTTGTAAAACTCTTTTGTTTTTGGTGATAGCATGAAGATGTAAGTATTCAAGAATAATTGGTTGCTTGTAATTTGAGTTGTGGATTACAAGTGTTGTAGAATTTGTAGAGGCTGAGAATACTAGTTGTGATTTGCATGTTTGACTTAGTGAAAAATCCTTTATGGTTTAAGGGGCTAGATGTAGTTCTAAGTTGTAGATTGAACATGGACAAACAATTATGTTAGCATAGAGTTATTTATCCAAATTGTAATTAGTTAAAATTAGTTAAAAGTTTGTTAGTAGATGGTTATTAGTTAGTTACTTGCTTCTTATCTATACAAGTCATATTAGATGGTTTAATGTAATTTTATTCATTTCAATTAATAGACCTTTTACATTTAATTATTCTCTCTTCTTTCCAAAGCTTGAACCATGCTTTCTAACTTGGTATCAAAGTCATACTAACCACCATGTGAGATATTTTTTGTTACACCATCATTGTTTTTTTCTTTTTGCTCAAGTTCATTTTCTTTTTTTCTTTTCCTCTTTCTTTCCCAAGAAAATTTAATACAGTAAGTTTTCCCCAAATCTCGATCATTTCCTTTGCTGGTTACACATCTCATTACAAGTTCTTTCTAAGATAGGGATATAGCATTGTAAACTCGTTTGGGGACTTTGAAACTATTTCATTTTGTAACAAACACAAGTTGTGCGATGAGCGTGGAGGCATAACCCCAATTATAATCAATGCTTTTGTCCAAGGAATTAGAATAACTAGAAGTGATAGCATTTTGATTTCTTTGAAATGCCCTGAATATCATGAAAAGGACGAATTGAATGGAACATATCTTCGTGCATCCCCTAAAGGTTGTTATAACTAACCTTGAAGGCAACTTAACAATTCAAGTAGGTATAATTCTTTCCTCTACTATTTGGTTCTCGAGGTCTCAAACATTTTCTTTAAGATTGGCTTGAGTTTTATGCTCCATGAGTTTATAGCGTGGTTCAATTATGAGTTTGACTACATGCTCCAGTTTTGGTTCTAATATTTAGATTGCTTAGTGAGTTAATGCATTGCTCACAAGATGATTGTGAAAAGTCCTAAGTTTGTTAGTATATGGTTATCAATTAGTTACTTGTTTATTCTTTATATAAATCATACTAAATGGCTTAATATACTCACTTTTACTCATTCCAATTAATATGCTTTTCAAATTTCATTATTCTCTCTTCTTTCGAAGGCCCGAACCATGTTCTATAGCATTATTAGTTAATTGTTATATAAAAGACTTTATGTAATGTCTTTATACTTACTTTTTCCATTATCAACGAAATCAATTTTTAGTTTCATACTCTTTTCTCACAATTCTTTGTTTGAAACTAATGAAACATTGAATCGCTAATTAACACAAAATCAAAGGAAAAGTGAAATCTATGAAAAAATTAGAAACCAAAAATTGCAACAAGAAGAAAAGGAAAAATGGATTGAGGAAGAAGATGAACTTGCTACTAATCCTATTGGCTTAGATAAGAGAAGTAGAGATTCACCACAAGCATCTTGGAAACTTGATAAGAATTAGGGTTCTTGTTCAAGAACAAGAGAAAAGAGAAAATCTATCATAAGTGTAATGCACCATTCTTTTCAATGTGTAAAGTGATTAGCTTAATTATGTTAGAAGCATATATAGTCCTTCCCTAATCTCTAATTAGTATTAAGCTAATCATAAACTGAGCTAAGAGAAGGCTCAAGCCAACTGAAAACCCAACGAAGCCAACAAAACACAAAAAGGTCACAAAAACTCATGAATTTTGTGATGGTATTCACGATTTCTAATTACAACCCCTAAATTGGGTCTTTGACCCAAAATACAAGCTATATTAAAGAAATACAAGTATTTTACAAAGAAAAGTACAGAGTATACATGTCCTACAAGATCCTACACAAAGCCAATTTAACAGCCAACAAAATATACAAAGTTGGGCCTTCATTGGACCCTCCTTGGCCTTGAAGGAGACTCAACTCTTCTTGCACTTCCACTTGTTTTTTCCTCAAATTACTCCTTGTCATGGAGCCTTGAAATTTAGTGTTGTGCTTGTCCTTTGTGTTCTCTTGAGTGTCCTCCAAGTGCTTGTCCATATTCACATTAGAAACAAAAAATTATAACATATACTTTATTGATTATTTTGTGGATAGAAATCCTCGTGGTTGTAAATTATTTGTCCTTTTGTAAAAATAAAAAATAAAAATTAGACGCCTTTTGTTTTTGGGTGGCCTTAAGTATCTAGTTGATTAACCAACTAACGTGGATGTGTAGTTTTCAAATTTGAATGAACTTCGATAAGCCAAATTTATATTATTTTTATTCTAGTTGATTAGCTTAGAATTTGGTAGAATTAATTTCGATAAAATTGATTTTGAACCTAATGTGTTTGAGACATGTGCTTAAAAGAGAACATATAACAGTTTAACATATAACATTGTAATCTAAAACATATCACGCTTTAATTTTATTAAATTTAAAATAGTAAACATTTAAATTAATTTGAAGCTAAAGATAATTTTATCATAACTGAATGAGACAAACCATAACCAGTAATAAGCATTGAAATATATAAATACTTAATTCAAGAATTTGTCTAAAATAAGTTTATTTAATAGAGAATAAATAAGGATTTAGCTTATATAGATGTAATTTAAAATATGTAACACCTTAATCATGTTACACATTTGATTCTTATCTAATTGTTATTACTAAAGTTTAACGTTTTTTTTATAAATGTTTGTTGTAAAAATAGCACAATTTAAATAAGGTAGGTTCATCATCAAAAGCTATAATTGATATTTTAATTTATCCATGTTAATCAAGATGAAATTTCTTTATTGAGAGTATTTATTATACAAAATTTTATCATCATTAAAAGAAACAAAACATAATTGACAATAAAAATTGAAACATATATAAATTTAAGTAATTTAAATATTTTCCTCACGATTCTTCATGAATAAGGTACATATATAATCAACAATTCAAATAGTGAAATTATACTTCTTGAACTTTTTTATAACTTCTTTAAGAAGAAAAACTATTAAAATTTAATCTAGAGTTAGATATCAAAGAGGATAGATTCATTAGATTGGAAGAAATAGACTATTAAGAAAATAAGTATTTGTTGGTTTTTGTTGTAGAAAAATATGGTTTTGAAAGAGGAAAAAATATATTATTCAAAGGATGTTATTTAACTTTTATTCAAGGGATCTATATATTGAGAATAAATATAACAAAAGTTCAAATACTAACATTATCCTAATTTTAGAATCAAACTACTTACAACTTAAATCTAAATGACAATAATAATATCTTTATCTTTAAATAAACAATATCCTAAGAATTGAAACATAACAAGAATAACTAGAAATTAAATTATCTATTTTTAAATTATAGATAATTAGGCATAAATTTTTAACACATTGTTGACACTTAATTTAAATTTCAAATTTAAAATTTGACTTTCTTCCTTCTGGATCCTACTATTTCTTCCTCTTATTTTTCTTATAATTCTTATATTTTTCTTTCTTGGGTGAGGCCACATCTTCATTCCACTTGACCTTCTCCTTCAGGGCATTTATTATGTTTTGGTCAATTTTAGCTTCTTTGCTTTTTGTGGGCTCAATGATAGCAACATTGCACCTTTGATGGACGTCAAAAAGTGGTTTTTCATCTGCAACATCATTCTCCTCCTGAACATCAAATTTCTTCAAAATGTATGAATCTTTGTGCTTTTCTTTTGATTTACTTCTTTTTTTTTATCTTCTTCACCTATAGTCAACTTCTACCTCGTCAAATATGAGGCAAAACTTTTGTCTTTCATTTGAACTTTGACCCGTTCTATATCATTTGTATCTTTAATCACACATGTTTTATCTTCAAAAAATACCTTGTAGCATTTTTCTAATAGTTGAGCAACACTTAAAAGATTTTGATTAATACCAGGAACATATAAAACATCAAATATTAATTTTAAACATACATGACTCTTAGTTGCAATTGTTCATTTCCCTTTAACTATAATGTTTGCACTGTTTCCAATTTTGACTTTGGAATTAATAATTTTGTTGAGCTCTTTCAAAAATTCTTAGTCATAAGTCATATGATTTTTTCAATCGATGTCAATAAGTCAAACTTTTGTGGAGTTCTTAGTTGTAAAATATGACATGGCAAATAGTTATTCCTCTTCCTCTTCTTCTTGATCCTCAAGAACTTTGGCCTCTCCTTGTTGTCGATATTGCATATTCTCTCCATGTGTCCTAATTGATCGCACTTATAACATCTTGCATCGAACCTCCGCCAATATCTCTTTTGTTGATGATTTGTTCTTTTTCAATGAAGACATAATGGAAATGTTTGAGTTTTATTGCTTTGGTTGCCAATTTTAGAATCTCTAACTTGCTTTTTTTTTTTGTTTTTTCCACCATTATTCTAGAAATTTGCTTAAGAAGCACCCTCCATTGCTCCTTCTTTTCTCATAAGCCTTCGTTGTTCTTGGGCTTGTAATGCTTAACACCTTTATTTTTTATGACATGTATTATATAATACTTTAAATATTTATTTAAATATGTACATGTTTAAAAAATGTTATTTTGTAACTTATTAACAAGGTATATTGAAAAAAATAAGTATGAGCTAAAAATGAGGTTTTTGGTAAGTAAAAATAACAAAAAAGGCCTTTATAGCCTAAGTTACGAGTGGACTGCGCATAAACCAAAATGATGAAGCAATCTTTGCCAAGTTTAAAGCAATCTTTGCCAAGTTTAAGTTTGAGAATTAAGAAAAGTTTAGAGCAAATTGAATCAAAGACTGCACCAAAATGGTCACTTTATTACAAGTTGATGATGATTGGAGTACATCTTGAAGAATACATATAAAGTCCAAAGTCATTATCATGTAATTTGGGTTGAGTAGTTAATTAGGATCTATTTACATGTATTTTCACATAAACCATTTTAATAAGTGGTAGTAAAAAAAAGGGAAAGTTTGATAGTTGGTAGAAAAATATGAAGGTTATTTATGGTAGAAATAAAAGGTTAATGGGGAGTTATAGCCGATAAGATTTTATACCAATTAAAATATTAATGAGCATTAACCCCATGAGATTTTATTTCAATTAAAATATTAATGGACATTAACTACATGAGATTTTATGTCAATTAAAATATTAATGGGCATATTAACTCCATGAGATTTTATGCCAATTAAAATATTAATGGACATTAACTCCAAGAGATTTTATGTCAATTAAAATATTAATGAACATTAACTTCAAGGATGTCTAACTAAGCCTATAAATAAATTCTTGTAAGCACCTAGAAAGACAAAATTTTGAAGTTTAATAAAATTTGTGTTTTCTCTATTCTAAGAACTTTATCCTTTGTTCTTAGGTTAAAAAACTTTTATAGTGTTGGTTCTACCGACATGTCATGGTTAGGATCATATTTTGGATAACTTTGATTCTATCAGAAGGTTGCGGTTAAGGTCAAGTTCCCCCTTCATTTATTTTCAAGACAATCCATTTTAAGATCATGTCATTTGATATCATAGCTTTGGCTCTTGAAATCAGGTGTTCTTTATCTTTTGCGTCTCTATCTTTTTCAATATTCTATCACAAAAAAAAATTATTCTTTCTTTTGTTATTTCTCTTACTTTGTCATCTTGGTTTATTCTATTTGTTCGTGTCTATTGATCTCCCTTTGTTTACTTCATTGAGTTTGTTATCTCTCATTGTTACCTCATTGTATTTTGTTTCCTTTTTCTATCATATAAAAAAACAAAAAAAAAAACAATTGTACAAAAAAAGAATGAAAGAGAAAGGTGAAAAAAAAAATTTGCTAGTAATCAATATGTTATTTCACCTTACATATTGCAATAAAAAAAATTGAACAAAAAAGTTTGAATTTTTGTCATATTTTCCCCTTTTGCATCTACACTACCTTCATTGTATGTGTCAAACAATCCAAAATTCCGTGCTTCTTGCTAATTCTTGTTCTCTAAAGTTATCAAATTATCAAATCCTTATTATTTCTTATTGTGTAGCATCATTCTTAAAGGTTCTTACTTAAGAATTCATAAGGAAAAGTTTAGTGGTAAAAGGTAAGAGTAGTGAGACAAAAAAAAGTCAAATTAAGTGATACACGAGTGATTACAACATAATTTGAGTATAAACACGTGATAGAGTGTTTGTGTGAGGAGAAATTTGATATCAAGGTTGTTCAAGAACAATTCAAGGCTCTAAATGTAAGATTGGATTATTTACAACCTATACCCAAGTATAGGAGCCCTACTAGTCGACATAATGATGAGGAAGAAGAAGAGGAGTATTCAAATGGAAGATATAATGAAAATGAATGGAGAAGAAAAGGTGAACCAAGAAATGATAATTTCTTTGGTAATATTAAGATAACAATCCCTGCATTCCAAGGGAAGAATGATCATAAATTGTACTTGGAGTGGGAGAGAAAAGTTGAACATGTGTTTGATTATCAGAACTACTCGGAGAAGAAAAAGGTAAAATTAGTAGTTGTTGAATTTATTGACTATGCTAGTATTTGGTGGGATCAGTTTGTGATTAACAGACATAGAAATGGAGAAAGGTCTATTTGTACATGGAAAGATATGAAGTCTATCATGAGAAGGAGATTTGTACTAAGTCATTACCATAGGGACTTGCATAGAAAATTGAAAAGTTTGACAAAAGGTTCTATGAGTGTGGAGGATTACTATAAGGAGATGAAAATAGCCATGATCAAAGCCAATGTAGAGGAAGACCGTGAGGCAACTATGGCTAGATTCATTGGAGGCTTAAAGAAAGAGATAATTGATATGATGGAGTTACAACAATATATGGAGATAGAGGATTTGTTGCACAAAGAAATTCAAGTGGAGAGGCAATTGAAGTCTAAAAGCTCTTCCAAATTTGGTTCATCTTCTAGCTCTTCATGAAGAAATAGAAAGTGAAAGCTAAAGTGATGATGAAATGCCACCATTTGAGGATTGTAGTTATGTGGAAGTTGTTGAACCTATAGATGGAGTTGTTCTTGTCACTAGGTGTGCTCTTAACATACAACCTAAGGAAGATGGTAACGTAAAGCAATGTGAACATATTTTTCATACTAGGTGCCACATCAATGACAAGGTATGTAGCATGATTATTGATAGTAGAAGTTGTACTAATGTTGCTAGCACGTTATTGGTTGAGAAATTGAACTTACCAATGAAAAAGCATCCCAATCCATATAGACTTTAGTGGTTGAATGATTGTGGAGATATAAGGGTGACTAAACAAGTGTTGGTGTCATTTTTCATTGGCAAGTACAAAGATGAGGTTCTTTGTGATGTTGTACCTCTACATGTTGGGCATTTGCTTCTTGGGTGTCCTTGGCAATTTGATAGAAAAGTCACTCATGATGGGTACAAAAATAGGTATACCCTTGCCATGAATAAATGCATCATCGTATTAACACCTTTTAAACCAGTTGAAGTATATTTTGATCAAATTAGAATTGCAAGAGTGTGTAAGTTGAGAGAAGAGCATTTGAGCATTCAAGAAAAAAAGAGAAAAGAAAATATGAGTGAAAATAAGTAGAAGAAAGAAAGACATGAAATTGAGTGCAATAAGGAGAAAAGTAAGAAAATGAGTGCATTTGTAAAGAAAAAAGAGGTTGAGAGTGTATTATTAGCAAAAGAGAAACTATTTGTACTCCTATACAAGGATATTTATTTCACTAATGAATTTCATCCTTCTTTTCCTTGTGAAGTTGATTCTTTGTTACAAGAATTCACTAATGTTTTTTCCAGATGAAGTGCCTCATAAATTACCTCTTTTAAGAGGTATTGAGCATCAAATTGACCTCATTCCTGGTTGTCCAATTCCAAATAAACTAGCCTATAGAGCAAATCCCGAGGAAACAAAGGAAATTCAAAATCAAGTGAATGAGTTGTTGCAAAAGGGCTTTGTGAGGGAAAGTCTTCGTTCATGTTCTATTCCTATTATCTTGGTTCCAAAGAAAGATGGAACATGGTGCATGTGCGTTGAGTCGGGTCATCAATAAAATCACTATAAAGTATAGATATCCTATTCCTAGGTCAGATGATATGCTTAATGAATTGTTTGGTTCTTATGTGTTTACTAAAATTGATTTGAAGAATGGCTACAATCAAATTCGTATGAAAGAAGGTGATGAATGGAAAACCTCTTTCAAAACAAAATATGGTTTATATGAGTGGTTAGTGATGCCATTTGGTTTAACTAATGCTCCCAACAACTTCATGAGATTAATGAATCATGTTTTGCATTCTTTCATTGGGAAATTTGTAGTAGTCTATTTTGATGATATTTTGATTTATAGCAAGACTTTAGATGAACATGTTGAACATTGACATGTTCTTAATGTCTCGAAAGAAAATAAATTATATGGAAATCTAAAAAAAGTGTTTATTTTGCCTTGAATTTGTTGTGTTTTGTGGTTTTATTGTAAGCTCAAAAGGGATAAGTGTAAATGAAGAAAAGGTAAAGGCAATTAAAGAATGGCCTACACCTAAGAATGCAAATGAGGTACGAAGTTTTCACGATTTAGCAAGTTTTGATAGGAAGTTTGACGAAATTTAGTTATATTGCTGCTCCTTTAATTGAGCTTGTTAAAAAGGATGTCGTGTTCAAGTGGGATGATGTGCATGAGAAAGCTTTTAATTTGTTGAAAGATAAGTTGACCAATGCACCTGTGCTTTGTTTGCCTAATTTTGATAAAGCTTTTGAAATTGAATGTAATGCTTCTGATGTTCGAATAGGAGCTGTATTGATGCAAGAATCCAAACCAATTGCATATTTTAGTGAGAAGCTAAATAGGGCTGCAATGAACTATTCTACCTATGACAAGTAGTTGTATGATTTGGTGAAGACATAGCAAAGTTGGCAGCATTATTTGTGGACAAGGGAGTTCATAATCCATTTTGACCATCAAAGTTTGAAGTTTCTAAAATCTCAAGGTAAGCTTCAAAAGAGACATGCCAAGTGGCTAGAGTTTATAGAGATGTTTCCTTATGTGATCAAGTACAAGAAAGGTAAGAAGAATATTGTGGCTGATGCATTGTCTAGAAGGTATGCATTGCTTACTTCTTTGCAAACTATGTTACTTGGTTTTTAGATTATAAAGGACTTCTATGTCAATGATTTCAATTTTTCCAAGTTTGGAATTCTTGTATTGAACATGTTTTTGGAGACTATTATAGGTATGATGGGTTCTTGTTTAAGAAAAATAAATTATGTATGCCTACTTGCTTCTTGCGTGAAATGCTGTTAGAGAAACTCATGGTGGGGATTGATGAGATATTTTGGAGTAAACAAGACTCTAGAAATTCTAAGTGAGCATTTTTATTAGCCTAGTATGAAACATGATGTGCAATCTATTTGTAATTAATGCATTGCATGTAAGCAAGTCAAATCTAAAGTCATGCCCCATGGTTTTTATACACCTTTGCCTATGCCTAATCAACCTTGGACTGATGTTTCAATGGATTTTATATTAGGGTTGCTAAGATCTCAAAGTGGAAAAGACTATATATTTGTTGTTGTTGATAGATTTAGTAAAATGACACATTTCATTGCATGTTCTAAAACCAATTATGCATTAACTCCAATTAAAATATTAATGAGCATTAACTCCAAGAGATTTTATGCCAATTAAAATATTAATGGGCATTAATTTCAGGACTGTCTAGCTAAGCCTTACAATATACTCTTGTAAGCAACTAGAAGGATAGAATTTTGAAGTTTAATAAAATTTGTATTTTCTCTATTTTGAGAACTTTTTCCTTTATTCTTAGGTTCAAGAACTTTTATAGTGTTGGTTCTATCGGTAGGTCGCGGTTAGGGTCATGATAAGTCATATTTTAGCCACCTTAGAAGGTCTTAAAAGGAGTGCAGTTGATACTATCTTGTAACTAAGAGACACAAATTAGCCAATATTCAAATTATTAGCCTAAAAATAGGAAAAATATAAATCGGTGCTAATTAGATGATTTTAGCTAAAAAAATATTCAACTCAATTATGTAGGCCCAAAACTGGAATCAAGACTAGTCTAGGCAAAGATAAAGTTGGCTCTAGTGGACTGACTCCACGGACAAACTCCAAGCACAAAAGGGCACGTGTCTAGCATGGGAAGACAACACGAGATTAGCAAGGCAATTCAGCATGTGATATACAAGGAAGCCAGACAGTTAATTCTGTTAGCTAATTAGTTAGTATCATCACCACGAGACAAACGTTTAACATGTGATTAATATGTAACCCTTGAGTTATAGTTAGTCCGTTATTCCTAGTTGAGACTTGTATATAAAGGGCTACGAAGATCATTCTTAGGTTAGCTAAGTCGTGCAATTACACATACACAATCCATTGCACACACATACACTTAGTTCAAAGTTCTTCCATTCTCGATGGTGCACGATGCATTAATGGCATCTATCTCGGTCGAATGGATGCAGAGCTAGAGATTGAGTAGTTGGAGGTCGCTAGAGGGGACTGATAGTTTAGCTAACACACTACTGGTGGACTAAACCCTCAACGTTCTCATCATCTCTAGTATACTACTGTCGTTCATCCATGGTGGTCACCGTAGGAAGCGAATTCCTTCACTCCATGTAATTTTGTACCAATACCTTATTTGTCAATAAAACTGGTTACATGTCTCTATACCTTTTTTTGCTTGTGATTCTTGTATATTTCGTTGCTTAGTACTCCATGCTTACACAAGGAATAGTATCGATAATGTTAGATTAGGTTGGTCAGAACCGATCTAACAACTAGTTAGGTAATTGCTAAGAAAACCTAACATCAACCGGGTACGTAATCCTTGTCCCCTCGAGGCTGCAATTATGTAAGTCCTTCGAAGGCAAGGGACAAATGTGTGATAATCACCATAGGTCTTTAGGTTGGTTTGGATTTACAGTCAACCATTAAAGAACTGAAACCATTTCATTGCTCAGACATGTGCGTTGATATGATAGGTATCGTAGCATAATTTAGTTGCACTTATTTTCAACTACTAGTTTACTTTCTGCCTTATTCTATATTTTCACAACAAAACCCACGCTTACATTCAGCCGACTACGTTCGAGTCTAGTGTCTCTATCCAAGACCGAGTCCAACTCGTCTCTATCCAAGACCGAGTCCAACTCGTCTCAATCTAGTAGAGTAGGCATTCTACACACACTTAGTATTTTGCATAAGAATTTGATTTTCACACTAAGTCATAATTGATTACATTATGTCCTTGAGAGAATCAATCTAAGGTCAAGTTATACTATAGTTAGCTTTAGTTTTATTTGATAAGCCACCACAATAAAAACACTTTACCAGGTTATACTTTTGATAACTTTTGTTCTACTGACAAGTCGCAATTAGGATCAAGTTCCCTCTTCACCTATTTTCTATTTTCAAGATGGTCCACTTTAAGATCATGTCACTAGTGTTAGGACCTAAGATAGTTCAATACTCTACCGTGAAGGTCAAGTTGATTCAAGAGAAGTTGAAAAGGCACCAAGTAGGCAAATGAGCTACCATGATAAAAGACATAAAGATCTCGAGTTCAAAGAAGGGGATCATATCTTCTTGAAAGTCATTCCAAGAACTAGGGCGAGTAGGACTTTGGAATCTTGTAAGCTTTCTCCTTATTTTATTGATCCTTACCAGATCATACAAAAAGTCGGCGAAGTTTCCTACCAAGTAGTATTAACCCTTATTCTTGCAAATTTGCATAGCATTTTTCATGTTTCTCAGCTTCATAAATATATTTTTGATTCTTCCTATGTGATTGATTTGGATGATGTACAAGCATAGGATAATCTATCTTATGAGGAGTTAACTATTCAGGTGACAATGCTACATGGGAGCTAGAGAGTCAACTGCGAGCTTTGTATCTTGAGATGTTTAGGTCACATAAATTTTTGGGGATGAAAATTCTAATAAGGAGGGAGGAGTTGTATCATCCTGATTTTTCATTGCATGTATTATATAATATTTATATTATTTATTTAAATATGTGCATGTTTAAAAGTGTTATTTTGTGACTTATTAACAAGGTATATTGGAGAAAATAAGTAATAGGCTAAAACTAGGGTTTTTGGTAAGTAAAAATAAAACAAAAGAGGTCTTTAAAGCTCAAGTTGTGAGTGGACCACACATAGAAATTATGCATGGTCATGCACAATACTCAGTACGCCCATGTAGACTTGTAAGCATAAAAGTGAACAACGAAGCCCATTTTGCCCATGTGTCATAAATCATTTGCTTAGAGGTTGGGGGTTCCTTTACAGAGAGTCAAGAAGGAGAACTCTTGGAAGGGACGTTTGAGGATCAAGAGGAACAACCTTAAGGAGTGGGGACCTTACTTAGGAGTCAACGTTCTAGGTAAGGGGAAGTGAAAAATCTCGCTCAAGGGTAACCCATAAAATTGTATGTTTTTAGTTATCTGAAGCGGAGATTAAACTCCCTAGATTATGACTATTCTTTTACTTAATTATTATTGTTAATTATATAATTATAAATTATGTGTTCTTTAAAAAGGAATTGAGCTCCCTAGATTATGTTCTTTATCTATAATTTTTTTTGTGAAATTATATATATATATATATATATATATATATATATATATATATACATGCAAAATGTAGAAAATCATAGGTTCCCTTATAAGAATTCGAAATTCTGGAAAAATATCCAAGAAGTTTGAGTTACACGGTACTGAGCATGGCTGAGCTCATGAAGAACAGCTTGTGCATATTGTGCACGCACATGTAGAGTCATGTTGACTATGCACACTCATGCTAATGGGAGCACACCCATGTTGCCCTATCTATGCTTGTATGAGTTTTGTGTTATATTGGAATCTAATGCTTAATTGTTAGAATATCTACATGTATCTCTATTAAAAGGTTATTCTTGAAATTGCATAATTGAGAATGATGGTATGTGACATGAAAAGGAGTAATAAAGATAAATGTTCTTCAAAAGGTAATTTAGTCTATAAGATACAAGGATGAGCCCAAGGGATATTTGTCTACTGATTAACCTAGCTCTTGAGTGACAAGAATGATGCTCACTAATTTGTGATGGGTTGTGAGATAGAGTGCCTAGCTTATTATACGTAAGAATGGTCCTCATTGGCCCAATGTTGAAAGTGAAATGATTAAATTGAATTTTATTCATGCATCATTTAATGAAATAGATGTATAAGGAAGTAGACACAAATATCAATGGTAAGGTCACTATACCTTGTGGTGGTTATTTGGTACAAAAATCCAAATGGTTGTGATTACCAAACGACATCATGCAAGTGTGGGACAACTAATACTGAGGTTGAGCTGCGTGCCCCTAGCCCACTTTCCTGAATAAGAATTGGTATCACATGGCATATGGAGTTGCACCAAGAGTACATTATTGTTATTCATGTGCATATGTGGATTGTTTATTGTCCATTAATTGTATGAATGTATTTTGCTCACATTGTGCTCATATCATAAGCTTGAGTGATATATATTTCTCACTCCCATTTGTTGTATTATTTGTGTTTGGGTTGAATGACATTTTGCATGTGATGATGAATAAGAACATGAGGATTGAGCTGAACTCCATATTTACTACTTTTATTTTAGGTCTTTTATTGTTGGATTTTATGCTTTAATAAGACTTGTGACATTTGGACAGTTATAATTACTTTATGATTATGTGTCTTTGGTTTATATATTGACATTAGAAATTGACCTTTAGAGTGCTAGTAAGAATACGTGTTTATTTTTTAAATCACAATATATGGCCAAGTTACGTGAATCCTTTATCAATCAATGATTGTTTTCAAGTTTTAATTTATTCTAAGTTTATTTTATTCATATTGTTCAATATTCAAGGTAAAAGGTGTTACACAGTGCATGTATGACTTCAGCTAATGCGATATTGGACAAATCCTTTGTGTTCTCCAAATATTTTATTGAGTCTTCATATCTCTAAATAACTGTAACTGAACTTTTTCAACAATCTAGACTCAACAAATTGAGTATCCAACGATGTGATCTTGTTAGCAATGCCAAACAACTTGTCTCAATAACCTTTAATTGTTTCAAACATTTTTATTTTGTGTAGCTCAAATGCCCTAACCAAGTTTAGAACTTACATGCTTAGAATTTTCTCATCCCCTACATATTCTTCCTTCAAATAGTCCCAAATTGATTTTTGGTGTTTTGGGGGTCATTATTATGGTGAAAACTATTTGTGAGACACTGGCAAATAAACATATCTATGCTTTCTCCTTTTCCTTCTTGATCTTTCTTTCTTTGTACATTTTTATCTAGGCCATGGTGGTATTGTCTAGTAGTGACAAAACATTGTAATATTCTTCTATGGCTTCGTAGAGATCTAAAGCCTCTAGGTATGATTCCATTTTCACTGCCCAAAGATCATAGTTTTCTCCATCAAAGATAGGGGAGGAAACTTGTGAAAATCTTTTTTTGGCTTCCATAGTCACAGGTTTGTAAGAAAATAGCTTTGATACTAATTTAATTAGTTGGTTTTTGTTTTAGACAAATATGGTTTTGAATGAGGATATTAGTGCATAAATAGGCTTTTACGTTAGTTTATCTACATCAATTCTGAAGGAACCTATGTAAATAAAAATGCAGTGACATTTTTGTAAATATTTTGAAAATATTTACATCGATTGTAATTCAATAGATGTAAAATGTCACTTTTTACACCAGTTAGAATGTAACTGATCTAAAGTCATATTTTACATTGATTAGAATTACATAAAAATGACCTTTTACATCGATTGAATTTCCAACCGATGTAAAAAGTGAAATACAACACCTTTAGGTACATTAAATTTTCATCTTTTCCGGCACCAAAAGTCGAAGTTCCTATTTTGCTCTCATTTTTCTCTATGTTTCTCCACTCTGCCAACACTCTACCACTACCATTTTGTGGTCGCAATCAACCTACCAAGACTATGTCATCCAGGAATATTTTTGTGCATAGGTGTTTTCACCATGGCCACCACTGCCCCTAGTGGGTGTTTTTGCCATGGCCGCTACAACATAGGGTTCACGATGGCAATGGTTGTTTTGTGTCATGGTCACCATTGCATTTCGTTAGCCATTATGGTAGTGGTTGTTTTTGTCATGGCTGTCATGGGAGTGGTTATTTTTGCTGTGAGCACCATGGTGGTTTCCTTCCTCGTTTGTCTTTTAAATTTATTTGATGGAATTTTTATGTTTAGGTTCTTGGTTTTGCCTCTTTTTAGAGGTGTATTGATAACTCTATATCATCTCCTTAATCCAATTGCATTATTATCATTGAGGTAAGTGATTTTTTTTTATTTTGATAGTAATTATTGGATTGTATAGTTGCATGGATGGCCACATAGAGTATAGTTAGGTCTTGTATGAGGAGATTATTTAATAAATTACTATGTCTTGTCATGAATGACCATATAGAGCATATTTGGGTCTAGTATAATGATTTTATTTAATAAATTGTTATATCCTATCATGAATGGACATATAAAGCATAATTAGCCTTTGGATGATGATTTTATTTAATAAATTAATATGTCCTTTCATGAATGGCTACGTAGAGCTTAGTTAGTAGGCCTTGTAAAATAATTTTTTATAAATTTGTATCACCTCCTTACATGAATTACCACAAAGATCATAGTTGGTCCTATTGTTATATTATAATTAAAGAGACATTTTTTTAGATATATTATAATTAAAAAAATCATTTTTTAGATATCTTGACCACCAAATCAAATATGCACTTAATTTGAATCAAGCATTATTTGACTCAACTTGTCATGGTCAATTGACCTTGATTTGACAACAAAGTAAAACCTGTTATTAATTTTGAGATAAACTTAGTTTGACTAAAATTGTCATGACCTACCATAGTTTGAGCACTAAATTAAACATACACTTAATTTTGAGTTGAACTATGTTTGACTTAACTAACCATGACTAATTGACCATTGTTTGACAACTAAATAAAACATGTCCTTAATTTGTATCAAACTTGATTTGATTCAACTAATCATGGTCATTTACCATCAAATAAAACATATGCTTAATTTTGAGTCAAACTTAGTTTGACTCAACTAACCATAGTTGTTGACCATGGTTTTTAAGGAAAAGATAACATACAAGAATAGGAGGATGAATTGTATATGTGTCATTTTTTAAACCATTTTGCAAAATTGAAGGATTTAAAAACACAATTTTATATGGTCGTCCAAAGGAGTGCCAAAATAAAAGAATGTATTTTCTACCTCCCCAAGTATCTTTCAACAAAGTTATGTCCAATCCTTTCAACACAAAAAATATTCACTAAGCCTACTTGACTTACAACAAGTATTTTCTACCTCCCCAAGTATTACAACCCTTGTAATATACCTGATTACAAGAAACACAAGTATTATTTCACACTTAGCATCTTCAGGCCATCACACTAACTCAATAGAGTTTTTACAAAAGAGTAACTCACCTAGTGAGCGTTTATAATACAGAGCACAAACTTTACTTTTCTTCATAAAGAAAGTTTTACAAGACAGTTGTCTAAAGTGTAAGAGAGTGTTTTTTCTTTCTAGATAGAATGTGTTATAGTTTAGCTACTCCTCTTTCAAGCTTGATAGATCCCTTTATATAGCACGTGAAAATTTGAACGTTGTTTTTTTGCATGAGTGGTTGGATTTGCATTAAATGCTATTTAATTACTTCGTGCAATATTTTTGTAAAGACTCATCTTTTTCTAAAGATAGATAAAGGTTGTGTTAAAAACTATTTTTCTCTAAATTATAAATGATGTCACTAAGAAAACTTATGTTAGTTCCTTTTAAATTAAGTCATAATTTGAGCTCCCTTTTATCAGACTTGACTTGTATTATAAAATCTTTATTGATATTCTTCATCAATCTAAAAGTTTAGCATGTGCTCAAACAGTATATTTGAATGTTGGATCTAGATAACCAACTCTTTATATGAATGAAAGAGTTCACGAGACAAGATAAGCAAGACAAACAATACTTTAAGCTTTTACGAGAGATTCTTCCTAATTGGAACAATACAATCATTCCACCTTTTGGATGATCTCTTCTTTAAAATGTGATAATGCTATCGAAACACTATCAAAATTACTAGATTTTCCTTTTATTTACAATGTAGGAACTAACCTAGGTTGAATTTTTTAAGGACACAATCATACAATGTCTAACCTTGTGAACAGAAACCAATTTGAATTCAAAAGGGAGGGTTTGTATGTAAACAAAAATTATGCAGAAAACAAAACAAAAATTGAAAATAGAATTATGTAACATCAATCCAAGATTCATTAAATAATCATCTAACATTTGACCATACAGATTGATATCAAAATCGTAGTCCCTAATTAGCATGGATTTAAGCACATAATTGGTTGATTTTAAGTGATCAATTGATTACCTAACCTTTATTAGATTGAGATTAATCAATTCTAACCTAACACAATCCAAAATCTCAAACGAAATCATAATCATGAAAACGGGTTAGGAATTGGAAAGAAAAGAAAGATATAACAAAATTTGTATAATAAACAATTCAAGAACTCAAACCTAACCACAATCATGGAACCTTAAATTGATACGAGAGCTTATCCTTCCATGATAGTCATTATAGAAAATGCAGCACAAAATACAAAGAAAACCTAGACGAGGTGAGAGGAGAGAGAATAGAGAGGAAACTTATGATTCAAAACCTCCAAAATCCAAGTGTGTAAAATCTAAAAAACACCTCTCATAACCTTACTAACCAACTACTATTTATTACATGCTTTAAATTCCAAGGAAGAAGGTCTGGGTCAAAGGAATTTTCAACCCAAAGGACCCACCAACTAAGGTCCCAAAATTGGGCCAGAATATACAAAGAAATGCTCAACAGAGTGGGTGTAGAGGCCGCAACTTCATGCATAATCTTGACTCTAAATATGGTTGAATTGGGTTGAGTCGAAAAGAGAGAAATTGTAGATCTTTGTCTTATCTTTCCAGAGCCATCAAGATTATTCAATTTGGAAGTATGTAGCTCCATATGTGACCTTCACAAGATAGCAACATCATAATGAAAATTAAGTCTGAAAATAAGTAAAGATTAGCAACTAAAATCAATTAACTCTAATTAAACAAGACTCAACCAATGTGTCAATATTAACCATAAAATGATGTCAAATATGTCCAATATAAGTCACTATTTAAGTATCTCAAAAATGCTCTATCAAATGACAGGAACATCTTTGGACGCTGAGTTCTTCTTTGAACCATTGACTATGTCTTTGGATGTTGAGTCTCTCTATGGATGTTGAGACCTTATCTAGGGATGCAAAATATATCATTTAGATGGCAATTGACTATGGATGCTGGGAATGTCTGAGTATGTCATTTGGGTAGTGAGTCTCACTACGAACGCTTGGAATGTCCTTTGGATGACGATTGACTCTATGGATGTTGAGTACATCTCAACACATCCTTTGGATGGTAAATGCATCTATGGGACGATGAGATCCTTATGGACATAATAAATGAACTTCTTTTAAAGTTAATTTCCCTTACATATATGTGTTTTAACCTTTAAGTCCAATAACTTGTAGTTCTTCTAAAATCTAGAGAATAGTGATTAATCATAATATATTATCCATTTTCATAATGTTTCTTATCATCAAAATACTTGGATCATTTTGAATTCATTGTAACTTCTCCTAAAAAAAAGCTTTAATTGTGATAGATGACACAAAGCAAAGGTTCCATACCCAAATTAGGCAAGTTGGAGTTTATCCATTTGTTTTAGTTTTGATGCCAAGTCAAATGCATCAAATAGGTCAAACCCAACTAGCCACTAAGGAGCACTTTCAATTTCACCCCTTATAAAATCACCACCAGAAAAACCATATCCTTCATCATTCAAGTCCTACACTTCTACATCCATGTTCTCACTTGTCTCTACAATTAGAACCTTTATAATCACGATATTCCCATCATAAGGTTCACCTTTCTCTTCAATTTTTTCCTAATCTCTTTTGTCTTCCCCACCAACCCTTACCAAACTATCTATACTCAAAACAACAACTTCTAATACTCTACTCATAGAAGTATAGTCTCATTGTTCTTATCACAATCTTAATAATTAAAATTGAAATTCACACAATTCTTTAGATCCAAATAGAAATGTTGCTTCTTAGAATTACTTTAATCTCCCCATCCCCATTCTCATATTCTACCTTCATGAGTATTGTCACAACCTGATTTGTGACTTTCAAGGCTTCATACCTGTCATGCCTCAAGGAAAGACTGAAACAAGGTGAGTCGAAGTCCTCTCGGGGATGAGTTCGAGAGTTGGTTGCGCGTTGGGGACACAAGGTGCCCCAACATACCTATCACCTAATAGTTACCCTTAACTGGTTAGAGGGAGCGAGGGCGACATTTGGGCTTTAATCATGTTTCCCTAAGGGGTGAGCACATTGATGAGCAGGACAGGATTAGGGTGTGTTGGGTTTTTTTGGGTTCGTGACTTGACAAGAGTGTATCACTTATGCCTACGTACCCCGATAGTGATGGGATAAAGTGGAGGTTCGTGACTTGACAAGAGGGTAATAAAAAAGTATGGGTTGGAGGGGAGTGAACTATCCATTGGCATCCAAAGAACCTTGAAAATTATCATGACTTCGGATAGAAATAAGTACCTTTTATTGTGGAACTTGACAGGAATTGTCTCCTACTCCTACGTATCTCCTTTTGTAATAGAGAATTCAAAGTTCACGTAGTTCTTGCTTAGGGTGATCCTTTTGTCAACGGATGCTCCTATTATACTTGTAGTCTTTGAAGGATGACAACCAACTATGTAGCATCTACATCGAGAATTCAAGTACTGTGGACTATCCAATGGCATCCAAAGAAGGCTAACTCTTCATGAGATGATTGTGTGATTTTTCAAGACAAAAGAGTCCTTGAGATAGAGTGAACTATCCATTAGCGTCCAAAGAAGGTTAACTCCTCATGAGGTAATTGTGTAATTTTTCAAGGCAAAAGAGCCCTTAGGATAGAGTGGACTATCCATTGTTGTCCAAAGAGGGTTAACTTCTCATGAGATAATTGTATGATTTTTCAAGGCAAAGGAGCTCCCAGGATAGAGTAGATTACATAGCTAGTCTGGCCATTTGCAGTCGTAGGGGTATTAAACTACCCTATAGATATACATATGATATAGTATTATACTATCCTACAGACATGCATATGAAATTTTAGCACTAACTTGGAATTCAGAAGGTTTGGCGTTGGGCTTTTCCTTCTCCTTTTTCTCTGGTAGCACTTCTTGAATGGAACCATCTTTCCCTTCCTATCTTCTACCCTCTTTTCTCCCAATCTTTTTCGACCATTTTTATTTCGTCTTGGGGCCTTTTATAGGCTTTGAGGCTGACCTGGTTCCACTCCTCCATGATTCCACGATTCTTGGTTTCACTCCTCCATGGTCCCACGATTCCTTCTTGGACATTGTGAGTGGTTGACTCCACTACCTCCATGATCTCCTTTTCGATGCGAGTCAGTGGAGACATGTGTTGAAGACTTAATTCTGGATAGATTTGAAGTCCCACAAACATTAACTTATACCTTTGCAATCATATAAGTATGCCAAGAGTATGATAGATGAAGCATACAATAACAACCATCATATATGTGATGCTTGTCTAGAACATTTTTGACAATTGTTGTTATGGTGACATCTAAAAGATGAATAAAAAAGTTACACATGTTGAATAGAAAAAAAAAAAAAAAGTTGTCATGCAAAGAATACATGATTATTGTAGAAAAATAAATTGAGAATTTCACTCTATGTTAAAATAAGATACATGCATGTCATGAGTTAAAACATTATGAATTAATAAGAGTAAAGGTTTAGTTTAACCATATGACAATTAACTATATAAAATAAAGAGCTTAAAATGATAATTTGTAGAATTTCATAGAAGCTACGACAATTAGTGTTACTCATTATCTATGGATAGAATTTTTTTTTTAAATTCGATCACATGGTCGATTTAAATTACAACTTTATAAAATTTTCTATTCATAAATTATGTTATTAATTATTTAATTATTTACACTTATTGATATTATACTTTTATAATAATAAAAAATATTTTATATAATTAGTTGAGTTTGAGTTTATCAACTTCGGACAATAGATGTTCATATTTGGTTTCTTGAATTTGCCAAGTGAAGGGAACCTAATCTATAGGATTATACATATGATGGTGTAGAGTAAAGGAAAACTTATATGAGAAGAAAATATTATTAAAGAGAAAATTTATTATCTTAATATAAAATAAAAAATAGAATATATAAGCCAAAGAGACTAAAAAAAATACAACAAAGTTGTCCAATATTTAACAAAATGGTTGGTCCCTCTAAAACAATCATGACCAAGTATTCCCTCACAAATGAAAAATTTTGTTAATATCTCAGATCGAGTCCGAATATGACCAAAGTAGAACTTAAGTTAGGCTCAACACAAATTCAACCATTTATAATTTCATCTTTCATAAGAATTATCATACACATTCAATATTTAAGCATAAGGAAAATTATGTTCACATTCCATGAATTTGAAACAAGTAACCACCACTAATATTAAAAACAAAGATAAGAAAGAGAATTAGGATATGCTTGGAAAATACATAGCAAAAATAAAGGCTATAAACTCATGAGCGCCAGAGAATTAACATCAATACCAGGTTATTCAATTAGTGTTTGAGTTTGCTCGTTCTTTTCAAATACAAAAATTTTATGCATAATACCATATTCAGATAACACATGTAACATGTATGTATGTTAGCAGCATTATGTGTATATAGTTAATATTTTATAAATTTGTAACTTTAATAACATTGAGCAATTAATACAAACTCACTGCATGAAGAACATCCACGATGACATCATACTACATTTTTTCAAATGAAGCGAAAGCACGTGATTCTTAATAGGTCGAGGTATTCAAGCTAAACATCATAAATTGTTAGAACATATTAAAACATGCAAAACATAAAATTATTAGAGAAACAATAATGAAATACCTGTAAAGCCTTGTCAATAGAATGTTGATTAACAGGAAGCATAGGATTTGTGTAGTCTCCACAAATTCATAAAAGTATATAAATATAACCAAGCACTAACATATACCACTGTATCTAGAGAACATTTACAAAATGGAATCCTATTTGCACACTTCCCATGGTTACCAACAAGGTATTTCTTTTAGCAAATTTGTTATAACAATTTTAGGTCTTTTGAAATATTAAATGTAAATAGTTCTATCGCGAAGGGAGCAAGATCCAAAGATGAAGCATGATATGAAATCATTAAAATGACATGATTTACATTCATCTGGTAAAGCATTTAAAAGAACCATGAAAAATCACTAGGACCATGTCCAGATTTTATTAATTATAAGAGAGTATATATGAAGCAACCTAAGAATATATTTTGTATTTGTGTTATTTATTGTGATTATTCATTGGTATATCTTTTTGTTAATCATCATCCATGTAGAGTTTTAATTAAGAAAAAAAAAATTTAAGTACATACAAGAAATACTACTACAAAAACAAATAGATTATGGTTGACATATTCCTATTCAACTTCACTCATTAGGTGCCATTAGACTTCTAAAATTTCAATCCATCCATTTATCTACACAAATTACAAATCTAAAAATTTCTTTGCATTCTATTAATAAATTTCTCCACATTCTATTCATAAATTTCTCCATCACTATCCATCTTCGCAATCTAATCTCTAATTCAATCTCTTTTATCAAGATCTAGGAAGCAAGATTACTTAAGGTCAACCACACTGGTGTCAATTAGATACATATATACATGTGTACTTAAGGTCAACCACACTGGTGTCAATTACATACATATATACATATACCATATGTGATACTCCTTACATACCATTGAACACTTTGTAGCTTGTATCCTATAATTTTAATTTTTATTCTTTTTTTCTTTTTCCTTTAATCTGTGTCAATTTAAGTCAAATACCATAAGAGGTTAATAAACACAATTTGTGTTACCGAAAATGACAATGTTTAAAAAAAAATAATTTTTTACACATTTTATTTTTATTATTATTTTTATTATTATTATTATTATTATTATTATTATTATTATTATTATTATTATTATTATTATTATTATTATTATTATTATTTTATTATTATTATTATTATTATTATTATTATTATTATTATTATTATTATTATTATTATTATTATTGTTGTTATTATTATTATTATTATTATTATTATTATTATTATTATTATTATTATTATTATTATTTTTATTATTATTATTATTATTGTTGTTGTTATTATTATTATTATTATTATTATTATTATTATTATTATTATTATTATTATTATTATTATTATTATTATTATTATTATTATTATTATTATTATTATTATTATTATTATTATTATTATTATTATTATTATTATTATTATTATTATTATTATTATTATTATTATTATTATTATTATTATTATTATTATTATTATTATTATTATTATTATTATTATTATTATTATTATTATTATTATTATTATTATTATTATAAGAAGAAGAAGAAGATAGTATATGATTCTTTTGGCTGACATTTTAATTTGTTTCGTCTATGAGATTAATATTATTATCGAATTTTGATCACCCATAATCTTTTACAAAAATCAAATTCCTTAATTTTTGTAATTGATAAAAGTCATATTTGTTAACAAATTTGGTGTTGAATTACTAAAAAAAAATAGTGATGCTACATACATAACATAACATTTTAATAAATAAATAATTTTTTTATTTTTTTATAGGAGAACAAAATCACAACTTCGTCACAATTAAAGCTTTCCAAATTGTCATTGCAATTATGGACCAATTGCTGCCAATATTATCCACAATTGCAGTCACCTTTACAATCAACATGTCCTATCTCATTTCATGACGTATGTAGTCCACATTTTAAAAGTCTTTTCCACATTGTTGATAAACTACTTGTTTTAACATAGGTCTAGTTCCTCTAAAGTCAACAACTAATTTGCATGGGTAAAATAAGTAATTTCACTTATTAATAAACAAATCGATTGAAAATATTACGTGTACATGCATAAATCATGCATATTTTAAAATATCAACCACTAATTTTCTTGTCAACCATTTAAATCACATATTTTACGTTTTTACATTTTACAACAGTCAAATCCTTTGGATTTAACTCTTCTAAAGTGAATAAACGTAAAGTATGTAATCGTATTCATTGATAAAAAAAAATCATTGATTAATATTAATGTAATAAATCCATATTGATTTTTTCATCAATAATTAAATTGAAATTACATATTTTATCCTATAAAATAGATTGTTCACTCTAGATAAGTCAGAGTCTAAATTCTTTTAACATATCTATCACCTCTAAAATACCAATTCACTTTAAAAGTAAAAAAATAATATCAGTTGTTGATGAAATTTTTATTTATTCATATTATACATTATATGCACATACAAAATAAATCATATATATGTTGGAATATCAACTATTGATTTCCTTGTTATTCACTTAGATTAATTACTTTAGTTTTGTCTTACTTAGGTTTGAATTTGCCTCATCTAAAGTGAGTTAGAGAAAAACAAATGATCTTAGTAGGTCATAAGAAAATTATAGATTGATATTTAAATGCATTAATAATTTGTTATGCTTGTATATGTAATAATAATAATTGATTTTCACGTCAACAACTAAAATACTTATTTTACTTTACTTTAAATTGAGTTTCTCACTTTAGAGAAAGGGAACCCCTTAAGTGAAGCACTTTTAAATAACAAATATAATAGTGTCTCCGCTATTTTTAATAAATAGATAAACTAAAAATCTTTTGTATTTTTCAAAAAAAAATTGATTTAACCATGAAGTATATATCCATGTTAGTCTCACTCGAATGCTCGAACACAATGTTAAAACCATAGTATATTTTATCCAAAAATGATACAATTCACAGACAATAAAAAATAAACAAACAAACATGCATATTTATATTTTATGTGTGTGAGAGAGAGCGAAGGAACTTACAAACTTAACAAAACCCTAGTTCTTATAAGGGCCAAAACAACATATGTGATTGATAACTATGCTAAAGGGATTGCACTGATTTAAGAAGATAACACTCTTTAGGAAGGTTCTGAAAGTGCACACTATCTTCAACAACATAACAAATTGGGACTGCATCTCTGTTAGGGTAGAGACTCCTTTGATTATGAGAGAATAAGCTATGAGAGAGTGAACAAGAGTTTTAGAGTGATTTGAAAGTGTTTATGATGAAGATATATAGAAGAATGATATACAAGAGATGATGTGGACCACGAGGATTTTGGATCCTTTCCAATGAGAATTTCACTAAAAGATTTTTTTGATTTTACTACTAATTTTAGTTACTATTTAAATTAGTAGCTAAGTCCTAGTTAATTAGCTATTAATTAACTAGAATATTATTTTTCCTAGCTAAATTTAAGTTATATTCATTTATACTTCTTATCACTACAAATTAGCTAGAAAATAACTACAAATTATAAAAATTTACTACAAATTAACTTAGATTATTTTCTTAGCTAATTTGCTACTTATTTCATGCTACCACCAATATTATAGTAATTTTGTAACTAATTATTTTTACTAGAAATTAGTTACAAAATAACTATTAATTTTAAAATAAGCCACAAAACTATTTTGTAGCAAATTTTAAATTTTCTAGTAGTATTTCTCTAAAATAGAAATTAAAACCATAGGATTGTTGTGAAATAATTAATCAATGATCAAGTATTGCAAGACGTTGACTAAAGGAAAGAAAATCATTTCAAAACATCCAAGTTTGACAATGTAGAGTAGTGGACCTAGGTATATATATATTCAAATGTTGATGATGTTATTAATAAAAGAAAATTAAAATATCATTAATTCTTTTTTGTTGTGTAATAAATTTAATTTAATATATTAGATAAATTAATTGAATTTAATCTCAATGGTTAAGGAAATTTTTATATACGCTTAGTTATTTATTTTTTATTTGATTATTGTTTTTAATTAGGAATGTTTTTCCTTAATTTAAAAAGCATTTATAGTAAGCTTTTAGGATCCTCTCCAACGAGGAATTATCTACAACAAAAATCAAGACAATGAGATTTGTAGTGTTATGATTAATCAACGGTTGTGATATTGTATGACGATGAGTAGAGGAAAAGCTTGTTCCAGACAATATAAATGCGACAAAGTGGTAGTGAGTATGTGTTTAAATGTTTATCATGCTATTCAATTAAAACAAATAAAAAAATCATTAATTCTATTTTGTTGATTAGTAATTATAATTTAATATATTATATAAATTATTTGAATTTAATCTCAATGATTAAGAAATTTTTGTATATGCTTAGTATTTTTTTTTTCATTTGATTACTTTTTTCATTTGATGGTAGATTGTCATCTATAATAAATTTATTTATTTTTATAATAATTACTTTAAAAATTATATGAGATAGTATTTTATTAGTTAACATAATAAAAATGTTTATATTAATAGAATGCATGAAAATTAAACCCAATTTTTTTTTGTTTAAAGTGACCTTTTTCATCATTGTTATTGTTTTTTAAGTTGAGAATCAAGAATTTTTTTACAATGAAAGCTTTTCCTTAATTTTTATTTGATTTATCCAACTGGGAAAAAATTATAAGGGTACATAATTTTAAAAACATCTATAATTAGTTTTCAAAGCCTTATCCAGCAACCATTTCTCTTCGATAGAAGTCAAGAAGATGAGATTATTGTGTTATGATTAATCAACCGTTGTGATGTTGTAGGAAATTTGTTGTAGAAGATACAAGTGTGACAAGGTGACACAGGACTAGGTATATATGTTTGAATGTTGCTATATTATTGAATTAAAAAATTGATAACTCATTAGTTCTATTTTATGTTGTAATAGTTTTAATTTAATTTATTATGTCAATTGTTTAAATTTAATCTCAACAGTTAAGGAAATTTTCATACATGCTTATTCATTTAGTTATGGCTTTTAGGAAATTATTTAAAACATGGTATATATGAATTTTAAAAATTTAATGAAAAAGATTTATTTGTGTGTACTGTCAATATAAAACTTTTATATTGTTAACCAAATAATCATAGTAGGTATGACTTTTAATTTAGTATAAAACTTAACAAATTAAACTTATTATACATAATATTTTGTTATATGAATATGGAAAGGCATGAAGAGCATGGAAAAGACACTGAGTATCGTGGATCAAAAAGCCTTTAAAGTACTCATGATTAAAGGGAGTTTGAAGAAGTTTGAGGAGGAAGTTCACCTCTTTAATAGTTTGTAGGACATGTGTATAATTTATGTAGTTTGCTTTCCAATGTTTTTGAAACCTTGGTTTGTCATCGGGACGCATTTAGGAGCCTTTAGACGACATCTGGGTTCTTTGAATGGTAGGTATGTTGGACAAGGCCTAGGTCCTTTGGACGACAAGTCCTTTGGACAATACTGGGAGTCCTTTGAATGACCCTTTGGATGCTTTACTTTTAAGCATGATGAAAGTCTTGTTTTTAGGTTGCGTTTGTTCCAAGGCCAAAGGCCTTTTCATTTAGTATGTTTCATGTCTAAATTGTAATTAAGATTGATTTATAAGTTTGATCCTAGCTGAATTGTAACAACTTTGAGTTCATTTGTGAAACTTGTGTTGCAAGCATTTGAAAGAGTTCTTTCAACTTGTTCTTGAGTTAAGAATACTTAATTCTCATCAAGTTCTCCTTGAGACATGTGACGAATCTCATTTCCTCTTACCTGATTTCCATAAAATCAATGGCAAGCCATTTTGAATCTTATCCATTTTTTTCCTTTTTAATTCTTTTCAATTTTAAGTTTTCATGATTATATTATGTTTTTCATGCTAATCTTACTATATTCTTCATAGCATTGATAATTATGTTAAGTGTGAGCATCCAAGCTTAGGCAATTCATATCATGTGGTGTTCATAGCATTTACACTTCACAAGGTATTGCAATTGAAGCTCAATAATTCGATTTGCATCCATTCATAGTTGCCTTCAAAAGGTAAATTCTCATATGCATAATCATGCTTCTTTTATCGGTTCATTTTAAAATTTTCAGCTAAGGTATTGTTCACCTAGCTATTATTAATCAATTCTTCAGTTGAATTTGAAGGAAAATATAACACACAAGAAACGGGTTTGAATTGTGTGTGTGATTTTTGAATGTTTTTTGTGAAATTGAAGGGTTTAAAAATACAGTTTTATATGGTCATCTAAAGGAGTGCAAAAATAAAAGTGTAGGGTAAGAGAGAAAAATGCATAAAGATTATACTAGTTCACTCTTTCAACAGAGTTACGTCCAGTCCCTTTAAAACAAAGAAATTTTACTAAGTCTAATTGACTTACAAACAAGTATTCTCTACCTCTTCATTGTAATCTAACTAAATATAAGAAACTCAAGTATTCTTTGACACTTAGTCTTTTCAAGCCATCACACTAATTCAATAGAATTTTTACAAAATATTTACTCACATATTGAGCATTTACAATATAGAGTACAAACTTTGCTTTGCTTCAAAAAAGAAAGTTGTACAAGACAATCGTCCAAAGCGTAAGATAGTATTTTTTTTCTTTCTTGATAGAATGTGTTGTAGTTCAACTTCACCTCTTTTGAGCTTGATAAGATTCTTTCATATAACACGTGAAATTTTGAATGTTGCTTTATGCATGAGGAGTGATTGGATCTGCATTAAATTCTACTTAATTGTTTCTTGCAATACTTCTGCAAAGACTCATATATTTTTTGAAGACAAAGAAAGATTATGTTAGGAAAAAACTATTTTTGGTTGAATTATATGTGTTGTCTACTGTTGATGAATGACGAAGCTTCTGTTGGAATGAAGTCATAATATGAGCTTTCTTTTATCAGACTTGACTTGTATTATAAAATCTTTGTTGTTGTTCTTCGTCAATCTGAAAGCTCAAAACATTCTTAAATAGTATATTAGGTGGAAATTTAAACGTTGGACCTAGATAATCAACTCTTTATACAAATGAAAGAGTTCATGAGACAAGATAAACAACACTTTACGCTTTTACGAAATTTTTTTCCTGATTGGAACAATGTAGTCATTCCCCTTTCTAGACGATCTCTTCTTTAGATGGTAGGAACATCTTAGGACGCTGAGTTCTTCTATGGACCCTTGATTGCACCTTTGAACGTTGAGTCTCTCTATGGATGCTAAGAACATCCTTTGGACGGAGAGCTTCTCTATGGATGCAAAATATGTCCTTTGGATGGTGAGTGACTCTATGGACGTTGGGAATGTTTGAGTACGTCATTTGGATGATAGGTCTCTCTATGAACTCTTGGAATGTCCTTTGGACATCAAGTGACTTTGTAGACACTAAGCATGTTTGATTACATCCTTTGGACAGTTAATATGTCTATGGATGGTGAGCTCCTTATGGATGCAGTAAATGAAGTTCTTTTAAAGTCAATTTCCCTTAAATGGATGTGTTCCAACCTTTAAGTCCAATAACTTGTAGTCTTTCTAAAATATAGAAAATTGTTGTTAATCATAATATATTATTCATTTTCATAATGTTTCTTATCATCAAAATACTTGGATCATTTAGACACATACTTATGTTCCAACATAATTGTCATTTTCCTTGGTTTGATCTTGATAAAATTTGAAAACATTGCATCACAATTTGATTATTGTTTTGTTTGATGAATTCTATTATTGTGGAATTGATTAAGTTTCTGGAAGAATTTGTGAAAGAATTATGGTGTTTGTCTTGTAAAAAAATTGTAGATCAAGTGTTATGAAATGTATAAAAGTAAAATTTGTGTACAATCTGTAGCAAAAAATGTGCAACAAAATAGAGTAGTAACCACTAAAAAAATATCTACAAAAAAAGAAGAAAGAAAAGATAATTGAAGATCCAAAGACAAATCATGCAAAGTACCTTAGTCCTAATTTGTTAATTATTGGTTAAGTTTCGTCATAAGTCTTGAATTGCGTTAGTGGTAGTACTTTGGATGATCGTGGTTTGGACTGCAAAGTATTTTTGTTAATTTCCTATTTGTTTTAGTTTTCTTTTAATTTTTCTTAGAATCTTCGAGCTGTCTTACATAAATTCATATTTGAGTAAACTTTCATTTTTGGTACTTTTATTCTTTGTCTTCATTTTGGCTTCCTTAATTTTGTTATAGAGTTTTCATCTTTTAAATTCTTAAGAGTCAATGAGATTCGATGACTTTCACTTGAAACTAAGAACTTGATTAGTAGAATCTAGGTTCTAGTACAAGGCGTGGTTGAGAATAAAGTGGAAAAAACCAAGACAACACATCATAGAAAGATCCCCTAAGAGTGAATACAAGAGTGCAAAGTGTACACACTTAGAAGTGGTGAGGTTTGCCTTGCTTTAAACTAATGTTTCACTACAAGGTTTATGTGTAAAAAATGCAGGTGTTGATTACAAAGGATGAAATGATGGGAGATAGCAATGATGATATGAAGAGCTATTCACCAAAAACAAGAAAGGTGATGAGACACATGAAAAGACTAGAGAAGAAATTAGAGAAATTGAGAGGAGGGCTGGAATCCAAGAGAATAGACATGCATAGTGTCAATGTAAAGGTAGAGACCCTTAGTAGAGGTAAAGGAAATTTTAGTGTCTTTATGCATAAGAGTGAAAGGAGTCATAGTGAGAGCCCAATAGCCCATCCAATAGGTCTCACAAGTTGCATAAAAGTGAGAGAAGTGAGAGGTCAAGGAGGGAAAGGATACATAAAGACGAAGAACCTAGGAAAGAAAGAAGGTATGAAAAAACCTTGAAGAGTGAGAAGATATGAAAAAGATCATAAGAGAGCTCCTTTAGATGCACTAAAATGCAAGATCTTGTCATTTGTAGGAGATGGAGGTGCAAGTCCTTATGTGTTTTAATTAGATGATTACATAAAAGTGGGGATGGTTACCTATGAGTTTAGTGAATATGCTTTGGTATGATGGAACAATGCATTAGAAAAGGTAGAAGAAGGCATATAGATACATGGCTAGATCTTAAAGGGAGAGATGACGACGATATTTGTGCCTACTTCCTATGTTCGAATAAATTGTAGAGGATGTATCAAGGGTCCGGAAGGGTAGAAGAATTTTTAAGACATAGAAATTGCTTTGATGAGAGTTAATATACTGGAGTTCAATAAAGCCATTATGTCCCAATTTTTAAATAGTTTGAACATAGAGATACAAGTCACAGTAGAAGAGGCGTATGACCTCCAAGAGATCCCACCCCAAAAATTCTAGCAGTTATAAGGGAAAAGATGAAGAGAAAGAACAATCTAGAAAGAACAAAAGTCCAAAGAAGAGGAGTTCCCCTTTGCAAGGCCGAAAGGAAGAAACTATCCCACCTAACCTGAGTTCTTTATCCAAAAGCAATAATATAAAGTGTTTTAAGTGCTTAGGAAAAGGACACATTGCCCCTCAATGCCCCTAACAAGAGGAACATGATTATGAGAGAAGATGGTAACATGAAGAGTGAGAGTTCCTGTGAAGATACTTCTTCCTCCAATAGCAAGGTTGAATCTTCAAGTGACTCCTCTCATAATGAGGGAGATTTCTTTGTGGTAAGAAGGTTGACGAGTGTCGAGTGAACGAGGATAGTGATTCCCAAAAGGAAAACATATTTCACTCTAGGTGTCATGTCAAGGGAAAGCTTTGTTCTATAATTGAAGGTGGACGTTGTGTCAACATGGCTAGTCTCAAACTAGTAGAGAAACTAAACCGCCCTACCTTGGTGCACTTAAGGCCTTACAAGCTGTAGTGGTTGAGTGATAAGAGTGAAATGGTAGTGGACAAACAAGTGTCATTGACTTTTACCTTAGGGAAGTATAGTGATAAGATCCTATGTGATGTGATACCCATGTAGGCTACTCACATCCTCCTAGGTAGGCCGTGACACTTTGACAAAAAAGTGACCCATGATGGGCTTATAAACAAATTTTCTTTTGTACACACGGAGTAAAAGATGATCCTCAAACCTTTGTCTCTAAGAGAGGCGAGTGAAGATCAATTGAAAATGAAAATAAAGAGGGAAAAAGAACAAAAAAAAAAAAAAGACCGAGAAGGCTAAGAGAAAAGAAAGTGAGAAGAAGAGTGATGAAAAGGAAAGTCTAAAAGAAAAGAGTGATGCAAGTGAAAAGAAAAGTGAAACAAAAGAGGCAACAAAGAAGATAAAAGTTGTACATAAAAATAAGGGAGAAGTAAAGAAAATAAAGGATAAGCTAGAAAAGAATAAATAGATTTTATGCTTAGGAGTGAGAGGAAATAAGAAAGTTCTATTCATGGAAAAAACTCCTCGTGTACTAACTTCTTATGACTTTCATTTGTGTTATGAGTCTTATCTTTGTGTAGGTTTGATACATGTTGTGAACGAATTTAAAAGTGATATTCATGTTAAATTTTACTAATTTTACTTATTAAGAGACATTAGTTTTTCATGTATCTTAGTCTTGCACTGGCCTAGTGAATAAAGCCCATAAAGGAGAAAACCCTCATTTAGACACGCTCTTGCCCAATGAGAGGTGACAAACTATAATTTGCAATTGTGCAAAAACTCAACCAAATTCTCAAAATTAAATGGGAAACCAAATCAATATGAGTTCTCTTATACTCTATGTATAGGTTTAGCACATAAAAATGCATAAGAAGCAACATTCAATTTCATCCAATTTCATTTAATACAAAAAACCCCAAATCAAAACCTGAAAATCAATCACAAACTTTAACATACATAACAACCACAAAATTCACCAATTGATAACATATTATTGCACCAAAACCAACAAAAATCATAGAAAATGATGCAACACTAATCTAGGGGTTTCATTCCCCTTTAGAAACCACAAAAATCATGTATAACTAGGGGTCTTGGGAACAACCCTCTATTCGTCTTACAAAAAGGAAATGCAAATAGTGAGATAAAACTTACTCTTCCTCTTACTTAGAAGAGCATAGACATAAAAAACATGTTCCTTAGAATCATTCTTTTTTGTTCCTTGGGGTTCTAGCCAAAGATTCTCCTTCCTCCGTTCTCTAATTTGAAATCATGTGTTTAAGAAAATTAACTCTACGACAAGAGTCCCGTTATTGCTTTAGTCGCTCCTTTATATAGTCCAAAATGGACCCACAACTCTCTCTAACGACCAGCGATGAGCATGAGCGTGTCGAACTGAGCATGAGTATACTCTCATAGCAATTGACTATCACCCCCATGCTGCTTTGAGCATGGTTGTGCTCGATGACCTAAGTGTAACTTGCTTAAAACTTGAGCCCCAATAACCTATCTTCCTCTTCTAACCTCTTAGAATGATGATTTGTTGTAAGCAAATATGTTTAATGAAGAAAAAAAATAAGTTTAAATATGTTTTAAAATAGATATGATTATGTTTACTTTTAATTGTTACAATTTTTTTGTTATTTTTAGATTTCTTATACTTTCTTAGTGTGTGCTTTTAGCCTTTTTGTGGATTCTTTTTAGTCTTTATTATTAATTTTAGTTAGTTTAGTATTAACATGACTAACAAAATGAATAATATTAATACGGTAATTAAGGTAATGAAGAATATTTTATAAAAATAATTAAATTATTTTTAGATGCGTAATTTAATTAAGTAATATATTTATTATTTATATAAATAAGGTAATTACAAATAATTTACTTTTTATACTTTATTTTTAATATACTATGAATAATAATTTTATTGTTTTTAATATTATTCTTATTTTTCAATTTATTAATTTACTTTTAATATTATATTTTTAAAAATAATTTATAATTTAATTTTAGTATACTATTTTTAATTCATTAATTTTGATTGATTATAATAAAATTTATTTTTAATATATTATATTTTATTTTGCTTTTATCTTTAGAAACAAAATCACTACCTGAGATGTATTAAAAAATATTATAATAAATCAAATTTAATGAAATAAAATAAAAATAACTTTAAAAGTAATATATTAAAATTTAATTATAAGGATATAATTAAATTATATTTTTAAAGTACAAAATTAAAATAAATTAGTTATTTATAAATAAGAACAATACTAAAAATAATAATAATTACTGTTCATAATATATTAAACTTATAGATAATTACCTTATTTATATAAAATAATAAATATATTCTTTAATTAAATTATACTCCTAAAAAAGTTAATTATCTTAATTTAAATTTTTTATTACTTTATTTATGTTATTCAATATTATTTATTTTATTAATCATATAAACATTGAGCATATATATATATATATATTTATTTATTTATTTATTTAGCTATCTACCTGTTTACCTAAATGAGAATAACTATCTAGCTATGGCAAGTTTCTCGCACTCTCCACTCTCCTCACAGCTTTTGGAATAGTATACTATACTCTCATCCCTACACCTTATGTTTTATTTTCTCTCCATTCAAAATTTTATTATATCAATTAAAATTTAGTTTAATGACATTTCATACAAAAGTATTAGCTTATCTATATTTTTCACAATTTTTATCTTAATTATTACTGATTAGATACCTTCTTCCTCCTCTTTTATATATTATATATATTTTATCTTCTTCACTTCTCTTATCTCTTTTAAATTTTATAATCATTAATACTTAAAAATAAATTATTTTTATTTTATTTTTTTCAATTTTCAAATCATAAATAATAATTAATATTTTTATTGGAGAACATTCTTTCTTTTTATATAACTATTTGTGATTAAATATTATTATAATTTTCACGTATAATTTATATTTTTTTATTAAATTTAATGATTATATATTAATAATATAATATAATTTTATATAATCATTCAATCATACATTATCGTGGATTGATATCATTTTTAAAATATTTATTATAAAAATTAATAAATTTATTAAATATAATAAGTTATAATTAGATAAAAATATAAAATTATTTTATTTATTTTATAGTCTATTTTTTCTTTTTTATTATACAAGTATTTGTCTTTATAATTTATATATTAATTTTTATTTTTTAATTTTAATTATATTATGTGAATAATTTTCTTATAATTAATTATATCGATGATAAATTTTAGATATTAAATTTGATGTGTGCTATGACTAAAATTAATAATAATAATTAAAAAATTTAAAAATTTAAAAATTTAAAAATAACAAAATATTTTTATAACTAAAATAAAACAAAATCATGCCTACAAGTACTTAATATTTATTTAGACCTAGAAAATAAAATTATAAAATCATCTGCAATGAGTCAATAAAAGTATATGAGTATGACTATAGAAAGGAATAAATGACATGAAATAAACCAAACCCTAAACTCTGGACAGATTCCATTTCTCCACAAACGACGACTTTTTCGCTTCGTTCCTTCTAATTCCAAACCCACCATGTAAGCATCGAATCGCATCTTCTCTCCAGATCTCATCACCTTCTTTCTTTTTCCTTTAATTCTTTTTAACAAATTTAATCTCATTCCGTAAAACTTATTTATTTATTTTGAATTCCCAATTCAATTACCCTTTGATTTGGACATCTACTCAAAAATACCAATGGGAGGTTTGTGCTGAAAGACCGAACCCTAAACGTCGACCTTTTTGCCTAATTTCTATGTTTAATTCACATTCACACGATGGATCTGAATTTTCTGTTGCATATGTGAGTTTATGTTAGCATATCCTGCAAAAACTGGTTAATAATCTTCATAATTCACCCCCAAATTGGATTCTTTGAGGATGTTATTTAGTTTTTATAGCTTGTGTTTAATCTCTTGAATATTATCATGGTTTGGATTGTTTATGTAGTTATTTAAAATCTTGGGTTTATGACTTTTGCAGAATATCTAGCTTCTTGTGAAAGGTCTTGATTTCATTTAGAAGTTGGTGTCGATAATTTGCTGTGATGGGTGGCCAAAGGAGTGGTTATGGTAAGCGTCCCCACCCTCAATCTGACTATGATAATGGGTCAAATAAAAGGAGGAATCATGGTGATGACAGAGAACAGTTTGTGATTGATGCGGAGGATACTGTGTACCGTTATGTGTGCCCTGGTCGGAAGATTGGCAGTGTTATTGGTAGGGGAGGTGAGATTGTTAAGCAACTGAGGGTGGAGACTAAGTCCAAGATTAGGATTGGTGAGACGGTGCCGGGGTGCGAAGAGCGCGTTGTTACTATTTATAGTCCCAGTGATGAGACTAATGCCGTTGAGGGTGGGGGGAGTTACGTGTCGCCAGCCCAGGATGCTCTGTTTAAGGTGCATGACAGAGTGGTTGCTGAGGACTTGCATGGCGATCAGGATGATGATGGAGGTCACCAGGTGACTGCTAAGCTGCTGGTACCATCTGATCAGATAGGTTGTGTTATTGGAAAAGGTGGGCAGATAGTTCAGAACATACGTAGTGAAACTGGGGCCCAGATTCGTATACTCAAGGATGAACATTTACCTTTGTGTGCCTTGAGCTCTGATGAACTTGTGCAGGTAAACTGGATGAGATTTTGTTAGAATTACATTCAATTTGTGAGCCTTTTCAGTTTTTTTTTTGTTTGTTTATTTGTTGATGTAACTGTTTATCAGGGTAGTGAATGAATTGCTATACAGCTGGCTTGATTTTTTCCTAACATTGTAAATGCAGTAGTTGTGCTTGACCAATTTTGTACATGAATTTTCTTTCATGTATGAATTTTTTGGATACTGTCAAATCTGGTTGGAAATTATTATTACTATTTTCTTATAATGTGTTTTCTATTGGTTTTGGAAACTTCAGATTACTGGGGATGCTGCAGTCGTGAAAAAGGCTCTGTATCAAATTGCATCTCGACTTCATGATAACCCTTCACGATCTCAGCATCTTCTTACTTCTGCTGTTCCTGGTGTATATCCTGGCGGTGGTTCATTCGTTGGTCCAACTGCAGGAGCTCCAATTGTGGGGATAGCTCCTCTTGTTGGTGCTTATGGGGGATATAAAGGTGATGCTGGTGACTGGCCACCACGGTCCATGTACTCAGCTCCAAGGGATGAAGGATCTTCAAAGGAATTTTCTGTTCGTTTGGTTTGTCCAACAGGAAACATTGGAGGTGTGATAGGAAAAGGTGGTAGTATAATAAATCAAATTAGGCAGGAGTCTGGGGCAACGATCAAAGTTGATAGTTCAACAACAGAAGCAGATGAGTGCTTAATAACCATTTCGACAAAAGAGGTGAAATTCTGATCACCCAGTGGGCCATTTTTCTTTTGTTCTCTAAATATAATTTTATGGTATGATTTGTGCTATATTTATAATATTTTATAAATTATGCTAGTAAATAGTAACCATTTCAACAATAGAGGAGAAGTATTGATTGATCACCCAGTGGGCTATTTTTCTGCTTGTCCTATAAATGTATTTTTTGTGCTACAATTTGTGCTGTGCATTTTGTGATATTTATAAATTGTGCTGATGCAGTTCTTTGAAGAGACTTTTTCTCCAACAATAGAAGCAGCTGTGCGTTTGCAACCTCGATGCAGTGACAAGGTTGAAAGAGATTCAGGAATCATCTCTTTCACTACCCGACTGCTGGTATCCACCTCACGTATTGGTTGCCTCATTGGTAAAGGGGGATCTATCATAACTGAGATGAGGAGGCTTACCAAAGCTAACATTCGCATTATTTCAAAGGAAAATCTTCCTAAGATTGCATCTGAAGACGATGAAATGGTGCAGGTAAGGGTAGTTTCATACTTCGGTCTAGTAATGTTGTCTTTGATAAGAGTCCTAACATTCTGTCCTACAACATTGGCTCCCCACCCCCCTCCTGATTAGATTTCAGGAGACCTTGATGTCGCCAAGGATGCTCTAGTGCATGTACTTACACGGTTGAGAGCAAATCTTTTTGATAGGGAGGGTGCTCTCTCTGCATTCCTTCCAGTTCTGCCATATCTCCCTGTTTCAGCAGATGGATCAGATGGCCTAAACTATGATGGTAGGGATGGAAAAAGGCATGGACGTGGACATTCATATTCAAGTGGGTATGGAGGCTCAAGTGATTTAACAGCTGGTGATATTTATGGAAGTTATGGTGGTTCACAGGTACTTCTATCTAGCTGGATATGAGTTTATGATAATATTTACATGTGCCGGAGTTCTTCAAGTTCAACTGTTTTTTGTTGTTCCATGTTTGTAATATTGTTTCATACATCTGTAGCTTGGAAGCAGCAGTGCTTATGGGGCTTATGGAAGTTATTCTTTGGGACGGTCTAGTACGGCTGGGTAATAATCTTTCCCAATGTCTAACTTCTTGCATGAGTTTTTTCTTTTATTTTTCCTGTGTTAGATGAAAATAAGTTATCAGCTTTGAAGATGAACATAACATAAGATAACTGCTCTGTAGTTGAATCTTTGATTTCTGCTCTGATCTATTAAGGACTGCAGGGTTGTATTCTACTATCAACTGTTTAAAACTTGTGTTATGGAAGCTTCTTATAACTTTACACTAATGTAGATTTGGTTTTTGCCTGTATATCAGTATATTTCTTTTATAGAAAATTAGTAATTTCCCCCCTTTTATTTTCTGGTGTTTGTTTCCACCAATTGTATTCTATTGTCCACACCAGAAAACACTTAGTGTTCTAGTCTACAGAAACTAATATCTAGTCCATTGTTACAATTTGCTAGACCTATCAATTTAGTCCAGTCCCCTCCACGTGGGTCAGGGCCAATAAAGCCCTGTGGACTAGGGCCAGTCCATGGGCCTTTAATTTTTTTAAAATTTATTTATTGTTGAAAAGTTGGCCTAACCCATTCCATGGGTCAGCCTACTCTGGGCTAACTAGCCCACTTGTATTTTTTATAAATAAATCACTAAATTAAGATAAATTTATTTTAAATAAAATTAATATTATATTTAATATCATATTCAATATTCCAAATAAACTTTGATAGCATTCTAATATGGACCCTGCAGATCACCTGCTTTAGGACCTTAGAAACTCACTCGAAATCACACCAAAGTACTCACAACAACAAGTATCACCCAATCGATTGGGATAATGCGTCACAAAGGGAAAAACTAAATAAGTTGAGTGTTATAAAGATAAAAAGCATGTAAAGAAATTGTTTTCAACTCTATTTGATTTTTGAGTACATAGACTTGTCCTATATATAGGCAAAGGTAGGATTCTCTAGAACCTAAATAAACCTAGCATTAGATACTATGGATATGTCAAAGATTTGGTGTCGTTGCTACAAAAGAAATGAGGAAAACATAATATATTCCTTATTGTTGGATTGAGATTATATGGGTATTTATTATTGTGAAAAATATTTTATAAATTTTATCTATATTCTATATTAAGAATTTTTTATAATGTAAAATATTATTAAATTGTGCTTAGCACAGAAAATTAGACTAATAATTTGTAAATTACATCTTGTTTTGATGGAAAAGTAATTTTTTTTACTTCAAAATCATGTTCAAATACAATTTAATTGTAATTTTATTAAACTATTATTTATAAATAAAATTCAATTTATACCCTTTATTTTTCTTAAACAATATTTTAATTTCAAACTTTGTACATGAAATATATATTAAATTATTAATTAAAAAATTTAATCTCACCTTATTATATTTAGAATAATTTTTTCTTTATATAACATACAATCTTAGATAAATTAAAGAAACAATGAATTAAAACAATCAAATACATAGATTAATCAGTAAGAGTTATTCATCTAACTAGTAATTTCAAATCGGACTCAAGTAAAAAAAGGTAAGGAAACTTCAAAATCTATGGGTCAAACTTCAATCCAAAGATTCACCACGCACAAATTACGAGACATTCTTTTTAAGGAATTACAAGACAGATCTGATGGTTGGTATTAAGCGAGCAGGAAATGCATATTTTTTACTCTTGAATAATGGAGTTAGAGGGTTAAGCAACAAGAGCTGAATTAATGTTACTGTTGGCATAAAATGCAGAAACCGAGTTTCATTTTTGCATGGATTGTGGGCTGACCCTCTCTAAGTCCTGTCCAACTTCCTTACTATGTGGGCTGTGTGGGCTGGTGCTTTTTAGCCCCCTTATTAACTGGGCTAAAAAGGGGGCTATTATAGTGGGTCACATGGGTTAGCCCGTGGGCTTAGGGTCAACTTGATAGCTCTACAATTTGCACCTCATAGAGGGGTAATACTACAGACGATGTATCAGTCTTTTAAAATAATATTTTTAACTTAAATATCGTGTTGGAAAATATCCTTTAAAATGTTTTCTAGAATGCCATTTTCCAGAATCAAGTTACCTTACATTCCTAGCTTCTTTATTCCTTCCTGTTCATGTTGTGAAAAGGCCACTCTTACTGATAATTTATTATGATTCCTGAATTCATCAATTCTGATATATTTAGTACCTGTTTCCAGGCTGTCGAGTCAGAGCGGTGTTTCTAGGAGGAGAAACCATGCTTACTAAAATAATGGGTCTCTGCAGGTAGAATGCAATTCATAAATGCATTTATCTTTTATCTGGCAACTTCCTATAATTTAGAACAGTGTCATTAGTATATAAGAGATTGATATCTTAACCTGACCAGTGCCCGTTTGGAATTCTGATGCTCTTGTTTTCCCTTTGTTCCCTTTCCTTACAACCCAAACAGCTGAGATCTATGAAGCCCCGCAGCCTGCCTACTGCCTAAACCTGAAGACCAGATGAACCAGGGTTTGACAAACTTATGGCCCACCCTGACGCTTGTACTTAGAGGACCAAACTTATGTGGAGACTATTGAAATTGGCCATGTCCATTTTACCTTAATTCCCAAGCTTGTTAACTTGTGCTCCCAAGAACCTATAAAGCTGGCTTGCCTTTGCTTCTGTTTTTATTATTCTGGTTCATTTGTCTTTAGAACTGAAAAACACCATGTAGATTTGATCATCCACAACTTGTATACTATTTATTGTTTTCGAGTTTTATTCTCATAGTTAACTGTCACATGCAGTATGAGCTTTTGTGGTTATTTGAATTTCATGTTTACTCCTCCTAAGTTGACCTTTTTTATACATCAAAATTTGGTGGAGTTTTGGTGTCATATGTATTGCAGGTTCCACTATTTGCCTATAATATATCATTGTGAGCAGGTAAAGACGCGTTGCATTATTTGATTCTGAAAATTCATACTTATGGATATTGTTGAGTACCTTACACGACTACACCTTTCAGTTTAAAGGTATGAAAGCTTTTGTTTTGAGGATAAGTTGTGAATGCTTTAAGGCACTCCAGTGACAGTGGTAGTGATGGTAGCAATGGCTGTGGTAGTTTGAAGTGAAATTAGAAAATTTATTAAAATGAGTTATAAAGAAAACAAAAAACAACTAAAGCTTTTTCAATTTTCTGCTCTAAAATAAATTATGAGAAATGAGTCTTCAAAACAATTAGATAAAGAAATAGACACTCAAACAGATTTTTTTTGTGTTTAGTTGTTTGAAAATAAAAAACTCTTCAAAAACAGTATTCAAACAGTCCATCTCTTGTTGCATATTTCTTTTCTCATTTGCCAATGACACATGCTTGGATATTTCAATTATCAATGCTGTGCATGGTTCTTGTTTGTGCTTAATTAGCATTCACCTGCATTGAATCATTTTATTTTCAACTCTGATTGCGTGGTTGAAATTATATTGGACTACTGCTACTCACACAAAGGTTGACATAAAAAAAGAAGATATGTGCTGTCAGGCCATTAGGTCATCTGCACAGTCAGTCTTCTGATATGCTGTCAGTGATCCAATGGTCCATGCAAAGGTGTGACTAGTGTTACTCTTATAATACTTTTCTCAAGTATTTGTCTGAAACAATGGCCCATGGACTCAGTTTCTGTATTTCTTTTGGAGGTTTGGTGTCTTTCACTTTTCCAGGTAGTTGGATAAAAAAACATTGTGCTTTCAGTACTTTGATGATGCCTGGAGATATTTTGCATGGATTGGAATGCTGTGGCTAATGTGGTAGATTGTCTATAACACTTAGATTGTCTATAACATTTGGTAGATTGTCTATAACACTTATATAGTTTTCTCTGATTTGTAATCTTAACCGAAATGCACCTTGATCTGTTCTATGCAACTCATTTGGCATGCCATATTAGGTATAATGATTTTTTTGTTGGGAGCTGGTGATGATTCCCTCCTGATTGGTGCAAAAATATCATGACTAAATTTGCTTTATGATTTTGTTCTCAATATTGTTTTCATCATTTCTTTGACTGGAAGCTTGGTATATTACATCGATCAGCAAAAGTGTACCAAATAAATTTTGCAGACTGCAGGAAATTGAGTTTGACTTGATATTTTGCTATGTTTTGAATATGACGAGAGGGTAGTGATTTGTGACCGTTAGTCTAAAGGGCATGTGGGGCAACATTTGGAATTCACTCGTTTTTCTTGGGTGAAATGTTGGTCAGTATAATTACTTCTTTCTGAAAGGTGAATTTAAGGTAGTATTTGGTATACGAATAGAACAGAATGTGCTCCATTTTCTTTTGTTCCACTCTTTTTAGTGGAATCAAAATGTAGTCCCTTATCAAACGTAAAAATATTACTCATTCCGACGCGTTCTAATCAAAAGACATTGTATCCACACAACTTGCATATAGAAATAACAGATTTGGATAATTTAAAATGGTGTCTAGTGTTGATTTAAATTAAAGTTTGAGGAATTTAAATTCAAATTTGCGGTGGATGCTTTTGTTTTTTCTTTCTTCACATTAGAATATAGTCAAATCATGAAATAACTCATGATTCTGCCAAATATTATCCTTGATAACTAGTCATTTAAGTCTTCATCGTTCAATCTTAGAGTGGTCCTGACCGAAAAATAAAGTATGAATGATAAGAGCAATAATGATGTTGTCTCTGCCATCTGTTATGAATGTTTCTTAGTATCGTAAACTATAGACCGAAAGTTTGTAAACAAGGAAAAAGATAGAAATGGAAATTTACTTAAACCTTTTTTAGTTAAACAATTTCGCCAACTTTGTTAATAAGAAATTGAAAATTTCGAATAAACCATGATATATTAACTAACTTTTTTTAGATATAATCAGTATTCTGTTAAACGAAGGAGCAATTTCTTTTATATATGAAGTTTGGTTGAGACCTACGAGTATTCCATTGAAAGGGAACTTCATAAATGGGAAGGACGTGAATTTGTGGTATGTTGTATGGGTTCAAGAGAACATAGGTGGATTAAAATTAAAAACTTGTATTGTTCAATTATCATAATTCATGTTTAAGTTGTCATTCTTCAGTACTTAAGAGAAGTTGTTTATTAAGCGATATCTAACTAATAGACATTGTTGGAGAACTCGGTATTCAATCATTTACGAACGCATAATCTGAGTTTTGAAATATGAGGACAGGGATTTGATGTTTTCTGAAGGTAAAGTCTCGCATTTGCCAGATCATATAGGTCGTGCATCTTTATGGCCAAATGTAGTAAATAGATCCACCTAACACAATGCACATTGCATGATGCTCTTTTACTTGATCAATAGTACAAGTTCAAGTAGATGCTGTACATTGAACAAAGTTGAGCAGATCTGTGTCAATATGGTATTTATCGTATAGTTGACAAATAACTATATCACTTAAATATATAATCAGATATTTAACTTTCATGCACGTGTATATGGAAGAGTATTTATAAGAAAATGTTATTTTTTTAAATAAATCTTTATTCCTACTTCGAAAAATTAGTCTTTACTTCTTGATAGAGAAATATTTAGGGTTAAAAAAAAAAGTCTAGTTGTTCTCTTAAATGACTAACAGAGGCCGGTATGAGAAGCTACATAAAACTAGGGTGATGGGGTGGGGATGCATCTAATAAAGTTCTCATATTCCTTGGTTTCTTCACCCATGCAAAGTCACATCCAGCAATAAGAATCCTCCAGAATACTCAACTTTTCCCCATTTTCCTTCAGATAAAGGACAACAATAGGACAGTTATAGAGGTTCCCCTCTGCAGGAATGGTAGGACTATTAATGCTTTGGGCTGGCTGGCCATGTCAAACAATTTCTTTATATTCTCATCAGACCCTTTCTGTGCTTCAAAACCCCATTCGTCTGTTTCCTGCCAAGAAAGCCCTTCAAGTCCAATCGGCTTCATCTTCTCTTCCAGTTATCATAGATCCCCTATTGGAGTCCATGCTTGTTTGTCAAATTGAGGGGTCTTTTCTCCTCATTCTAGTAGGGAATGTTGTCTTCCTCATTTGGGAAAAGAATGTTCCTGCACTTATGGCAGTGATGGGCTCTGTTTGTGCTTATTGTTTTGCAAATAATTCGTCTAATGTCTTGCATGTGGGAATGAGGTCATGCAATGCAGCCAAGGATGACTTGCCGGATAGCTTCTGGGTCTATGGGATAAATTTTTTCATAAATTTTATGAAAGAAATAAAAAAGTAAAATAAAGTAATTTTTTTAAGTTATAACACAGCTTTGTCAAGAATACAAGTTGATTTTAATATGAGAAGTTTATTTTACCTTTTCATTCTTTTCTTTTATAAATGTTTGTAGAAAAATTTATTTAAACAAAGTACTAGTAACTTACTGCTCATCATGTTGTTATGTTTCAATGCACTTTATGCTTCCTAAGAAGTGAAGTGTAACTAGTTGTCCGGCAAGTCGTCTCTGGCTACATAAAGGCCTCCGTCTCTCATGCTAGATCTTTTGATGATATAGCCATGCACATTATTGGACATGATCAATGGTGAGATTTACAAATGCTAGCTGAAAACAATATAACATGACATTGAGAAATGTGTATAAACTGGTGTAGCTAGGAACTCATTTTATTAAGGTTGGTTTTTACTCGGTTGCTTTGATTTAACTTGATGGATTTTGCAGGTATCAACAATAAGTTGGTGTTAAATTTCCCTCGGCTTGTCCATTGCCTCAATGCTTCAAGAAGTAGTTACTAACTGATACTGTTGCTTCAAATCTTAAAAATCAGCTTAGTGTAACATTTTACAAGCATTTCCATCTCAAAAATCAGCTTGTTCCTGCCTTTGTTTCTTTGTTTCATTTGCAGTGTTTTCTTAATAGAGCTTATGGGCTTCTGCTTTTGCTCTTGAAATAAAAATTAGTTTGTATTCTTTTTACTAGGTCTTTCCTTTTGGCATCATGTTAGGACCAAGTAATAATAAGAATATTATTCGGTAGATTTCATCTTAAATAAATTGATTTTAATTAATTAATTTGAAGAAGTTGTCCAATTAATATATAAGATGCAACTAAAAAATTGTGGCAACTAATGTGTAACTTTTCAACATTATATATTGTGGTGTGGTTCCCTCTTCGATGCTTTTTCCTAGTTAACTTGGCTAATTACATGTATGAACTTTTCTTCAATAGTAGAACTTCTCTTTTCCCTTGTATTGATAACCTTAACTTATATATGTACATGTAAGCTCTTGAAAATATAACTATTCTTGTGATGTTTTCACATGATTTCAATCCATCAATTTTCATATATAATTAGGCATTTCATCTTGAAGACATGATCAAACTCTGAATGCACTGGCAAAATGCAACCACTGTCAGTTTTGTGCCACAACCACAAGGCGTTTGTATACCCTTCATGATTTGAGAAGGAAAATAAACGAAAAATATATTTATGCTCTATTAACTTTAAAACTTAATTTTAGTTTCTACACTTGATTAGTCTTTCAACTTTTAATGATAATATTAAATATTAGAGAAATAAAAATTACATATTTTTAGAAATTAAAGGATTAATTTCTTCGATTTAAAGTTACACATACTAAAATCAACTATATATATACATGGGAATATTGAACCGGTGTACATGAATAGAGATAGAATTCCCTCAAAATAACAGGTTCTATTTTTAGAAACGAAGCATGCTTTACGACCAACCACGTTATACAGTCACAACCGTACATAAATTTAATGTTAATTAACTGTTTGAACATGGCTTTCCAGAATTATAATCAATGCTCTCACATGGAGAAAGGTTAGGCTAATTTTTGTTCGGGCCCCATTCACATAAACTAATTTTCCCTTCTTTTCATTTTTCATGAAAAAGGAAAGGGTAAGGAGTAAAAGTGAAAGAATAATATTTTTCATGAATGTTGCTAACGAGTATAAAAAATTAACAAATAATTTTTTTATTGAAAATAATAAGAGGATAATAAGAGGTTACGTTTGCAATCAAGACGGAGATCCATGAGTAACACTTTCTTAGAAGAAAAAAAATTGTACTTTTAATTTCTTCACCTGGACCTCACATTATTTTTAATTTTCTCCTACATTTTACTTCCTCCTGCAAAATACTTCTCTAACCTAATCTTGGTTATGCAGCTACAACTAAGACTTAACTACTAAACCTTGTCATAGTGCTATTTTGAATATAGTAAAGAGTAAATAGTTTGTGCTCCTAAAAGGTTTATATTAATAATAATTTTTTATTAGTTGAATGTGTAAAAATATTTATATTTTTTTTACATAAAAAATATTGACAGTATGTGAAAATTAAACTCTAAAGTAATATGATTTTTTTTTCTGAATTCTAATGGCTTTTAAAAGTGTTTGACCAGTTCAACGCTCATAATTTCTAATAAAAAGCTATATAATATAATTCCCAATATACATATTTGAGGCCAACAGAAAGAAATATATATTGTTGCTCAGAAATTACATTATCTTTCCCCCACCTTTCATAGACTAGGAATTAATAATTGCAATCAAAATATGGATAAAAAATAAACTAGAAAAAGTTCTCAACTTAAAGACTTATTATTCCACACACAATGGATATAGAGGAAGGAGACGCTGAAAGAGAAAAGGAACCAAACAGGCATTAGAAAGAAATCAGACCTTCTCCTACAAGTAATCCCAACATGAGGACAATAAGGCCAAGAGTGATGCTTTGATTTGGTGATATGAAGGTTTGTGAGTAAGCAAATAAGGTTAGTGCTACACCAATTAATCCAATCAAAAGAGCCATCATGTTTTGCTTCATTTTCTTTTAATCTTCTCTTCTTTGATGTGGATCTGAAATGGAAGATACCACCCTTTGTCAAATTTTGATGGTTGCTGGCGTTTTGCTAGCTTAGCACCAATCTTGGAATCTTATATATTAGTTTTTCTATCAAGTCAACGCTTGAATGGCACGATGGTAGTTAATAAAGAATAGTTCATAGATTGATCATTGATCCATTGGGAAATAAAATATGCCCATAATAAAATCAAATTGTATAAAATAGGTGACCATATTATAAGAGTAACTTGAGCAATGATGTTGCATGGGGAGTTTCTCACAAAATGATGTAAAAAGACTGCTTGTTTAATAAAATTATATGAATTTTAAATAGTTTCTTTTATTAAATTGATAAATAATTAAACTTAAGAATAATAAATACTAATAAATAATGTTAGTATAATTTGAAAATAAAAAATATTTTATTTTAATTTTTTAATAAATTAAACATTATGCTTTTTAAATATTTTTTTATTTTTAATTCTTTAAAAGTTGTCAAGATATTAATATAATTAAAAAATCGTTTAATAATCTTATTATTGCAATATTTAAAAAATATTTTAGTAAAAAATTAAAAAAAATAATGAAAAAAGTGATGTTAAAGTTAAATAAAAAATATTAAAAGTCAACGCAACATATTTATAATTTTGATTTTTATGATTACAATTAAACTTTTTAAACTTATATTTTTATTTTTTTAAATTATCTTAATTTATGTATGAAAAAATGTTATAATAGATTATTTATAAATATTACTATCAGTATTTTTTACATATTATCCATATGAACTGGTAATATTAAATAATTTACATAAAAATACTAAATAATTGACGTAAGAAATAAAAATAATATTTATACCATTTAATTATTATAAAATAATTTAATTAGTATCTTATTAAAATTAAGTATTTTCTAAAAATTGGCTGTTCATAAGAATAATTTGAATTTATTTTTTATTTAGTTATCATGAAAATCCATGTTTCTGAAAATATTTAAGTCGGGACAATTTGATAATCTTTAATTTTTATAAATGATAAAAAAAATAAGTTGTCGGTAATAACTGATTTAAATTCACTTCTTCATAGTTATTGTGTGAACTTTATGTTGAAATACTTGAATAATGTAATTTTTATTTTTTCAAAAAAGACGTTCACAAATTTTTTTTTGTACTTTCATAAAAAAATATTGTTTAAATTAAAATTAGTCCAAAGTTTAAAAAAAATTACGTAAATTTGATTTGTCATTGAATTCAATGGAATGTAGGCTCAAGGAAAGACTTTTGTCAAGTTAAAATAATATTTTTTTATAAATTTTCTTATTTAAAAATAATAAAATTTGTTTTAAACCACGAAGATTCTTGATAAATTAAAAATATTTTAAAAAAATTTAAATAATAAATTTCTATAAAATTGTATCTAACGAAGTTATTTCTGTAAAAGAATAATTTAAAAAATATTTATATTAAAAAATGTTCTATTAAAATCAAACGTACAAATATTTGATTTTTCATAAAACATGGGTAAATATTTTTAAGAATGTTTTTGACTGACCAAAGGGGTTCAAGATTTGCATTTATCAGAAAAAAAAAAATTATTCTATCAAATGACTTTTGAGAGTGTATTGAAAAGTATGCTTTTTGAAAGGGAGAGAAATGATTTTTTTTAAAATTCAGAAAATATTTAGCATTTTAAAAAATAAACCAAATATTAAGACATTAAGTTAAATTGCCATTTTTATTTCTTTTGTAGCTTTTGGATTTGTTAAAAAATGGGTTAATGTCATGATCCATAAGGTAATACTCAAGTTTGCTAATCTGGTGATCATTTAATAATGAGATAAATTATTTAATTACTTTCTGGCTTCAATTTATGTAATATTTGTTTTTATTATGTGTTTTTCTCTTTTTCAAAATAACATATGGCACTGAAAACGTGCGGGTTGCGTGTCAACCTATCTGGAGGTCGAAGAAGACACTGTTCATATGCGTCAAAGCCCAATCCAATTCTTGTAGAGTGAGGGAGAATATGGCTAACACAGTGAAATTTTTAGTGTCGTTTTTGGGTTGTGCTCTACTTTTTTCATGTATTTTTTTTCAGTATATTTTTTATAATTTTTTGCTGCGTTAAATATTATTTGCAAAAGATAATATAATATATTATTTATTTATTTGTTTTTGGATTTAATTAAATTGGAAAATATGTTAAAAATAATTTGTCGTATTCTAGATTTTATGGTGGTCACTCTATATATTTTAACATGATTATATGCTTTTTATACTTTTATGTGTCTCCCTGCAGTATTTCATGTTGTTTAAACTGTGAGTATGAAACATATGGAAATGTTGTTGACATGTGACTAGTATGCGTGCTCTTAAGAGGAAATTGATTCTTGTGTAAGTTAACATGAGTTACTATAGAATTTTATCGTTAATGTGATGATATAACGTAATGGATATAAATTCTCCTAACTTGTAAGAATGTCTAAAGAATAATTACAAATAAGAATGACAGTAACAATGAGAATAATCACGCAAGAGATATCAATATTTTTAACATGGAAAAACCTCCTCAACATGAGAGGTAAAATCCATGGGTCATCCAGACTAAAGAAATCAATCCACTATGATCAAATAGGAGTACAAGAGTGTTCAGGTCAAGAACAGTATTTGTTCATACAACCAACCAGTACAAGCAAGCAAGCAAAACTTATAGATAAAGAACATGATGAAGGAACAAGAAAGTAAAGAATCTACAAAATTGAGCTATTGTGCAAGCATGATTTCTCACACCATAGATCTCTAAATCAAGATCTGATTGGTCAAGATATAGAACTACGTGTGTTTAACCAGCTGTAAAATTTCCAGTCCAATCCAACAATTAACGAAGTAAATATCGAAAACTTGATGTGATTGTTCTATGTTAAGATGAAAATAAAACACCTTCTTTCTCTCTTTCTCTCCCTCTCTCTCTTCTCTCTTTTGCCTTGTGAAAATTCACACTCCCAATCTCTGTGTTTCTGTGTGTCTCCTCAATTTGACCTCTTCTCCTCTTATAAAGAGAGACCTAGTGAGCTTGAGAGCATTGGACTTTTGTCCACATAGTTTGGAGCCCAAAAAGGGTTTTCCTTTATTGATACAATAGCTTTTGCATTCAATGCGGTGGTGACCACTCCTTCCTAGGCTCTGACCCTTTCAGCGAAAAGTTGCTTCTACATCCCTATGTGCCTACAAAATGATAGTCTTGGAGTGGCTTCCCCTCAGATGCCACCACCTGACACACGCCTCCTCCGGTGGGATGAGATGCGTGGGTTCTGCCAACCCACGCTTCTCGAGCTTGCATTTTGTCCTTTTCTCTTTTCAGGAAGAACAATCAGCCTACACTTCCCTTCTTTCCTTTTGTCCCCCTTCCTTTCCTGAGTCTGCCCCTTTCCTCTTTCCCTGCTACCAGACAAAAAAGAGATTCTACAGAAATATTTGACTTCTTATAATGTCTTTTCATCATTGATTAATGAGAATACTAATTCTAAGTGTGTGAAATTGAAGAAAAATCTTTTATGTCATGGCACAAATTCTTAGGTCATATTTCTAGAAAATTGAAAGATTGAATGAAACTAATAATTTACCTTTGATTTAGATTATTTGGGTACCTATTTGAAGAAAGTTCACAAAGACTAAGAAGAATGGTACAACTAAAAGTTTGAATCTTCTAAAAATAATTTACTAACATCAGCGATGGAAAGTATTATGGTAAATATGGTGTTACAAGACAACATATGTGATCATTTTCTACATATTTGTAAGATTATGGAATAATTCCACAATATACCATGCTTAGGAGTCTTAATAGAATTATATGATTTAACAACGTGACTACACATGTAATGATGTGATGAGAAGCATGATGATTAGATGCAACTTACTACATTTTCTAAGGGGTGAGGTTTTGAAAATAACCTTTTTTTCATTCTTAATAAAAATCTTAGTAAATTTGTTTTGAGAACACATTTTGAATCTTGGACACGACTTTAAGTTTGGGGTTGACCAAATAGAAGTTAAAAGTTTATAATCTTTGGAGAAAATTATATACCCCAAGGCTAGTCAGATTGTCTAAAGGGTTAAGTTTTTATGTGCTATAAATGTTGAATTTATGCATGTCAAGTTCTTAGAGCTTAATATGAAAAATTGACAAAGATCAAGAAATTCAAGAAGAAAAGGAATATCTAAGAGGAAAGGTACCTCAATTGAGTCTAGAGAACTTAAGAATGGAAAAGATAAAATGGATGAGCCTATGATTATGTTGGGAAACAGCAATATTTATTCCCTCCTCTGTGAACGCAAAATGGGCACTGTGCAGAAGCGAAAAGAAAAAATAACTGAAAGAGTAGAGGGAAGATAATACCAGAATTTTTACGTGGAAAACCCTCTCGGGAAAAACCACGGGACCTAATCCAGTAAAATATCTCTACTATAAAAGTAGTATTACAAAGTGTTTCTCTCAATCTCTGAGGATCTCTCAATGAATCTCACCCTCTCGGATGGTCTACAAACTTCTCTGTATAAATCTCTCTCTTTCTCTCAAAGAGGAATACAAAAAGAACTCTAATTCTCTTAGGGTTTCTTCACTTGGATGTCTGTCTCTCAATCTAACCCCTTCTCCTCTTATAAAGAGGAACCTAGCGGGCTTGAGAGTATTGGGATTTTGTCCACATAGTTGGGAGCCCAAAAATAACCCAATATGTTCATCCCCCAAGCATTGTGACTTTTGAGCCACAATTAAGGAGGGAATTTCAACAAATCCCCCCTTCATGAC